>PVJD01000281.1:0-511652 GCA_004026545.1 Mormoops blainvillei | reverse complement strand
GCAGGAGAGTTCCAGTCTCACAGGAGAGTTCCTCTGAGAGGCCCACAGGGTCCTAGAACATACACAAACCCACCCACCTGGGAATCAGTACCAGAAGGGCCCAATTTGCTTGTGGGCAGCAGGGGAAGTGGCTGAGAGCCTGCAGAGAGCCAAGCAAGTGGGCACTGTTCCCTTTCGACCCCTCCCCCGCATACAGCACGACCAGGGAGTGACGTGGATTGCCCCACCCTGGTGAATACCTAAGGCTCTGCCCCTCACAGCACAATAGGCATGCCCAGACCAAAAAAAAAAAAAAAAAAAAAATGGCCCCAACGAAAGAGCAGATGAAAGCTCCAAAAATAGAACTAAGCGCTGAAGAGATAGCCAACCTGTCGGATGCCCCGTTCAAAACACTGGTAATCTGGATGCTCACAGAATTGGTGGAGTATGGTTGCAAAATGGAGGAGAAAGGGAAGGCTATGCAAAGTGAAATAAAGCAAAATATACAGGGAACCGACAGTGAAGGGAAGGAAACCAGGACTCAATCAACGATTTGGAGCAGAAAGAAGAAATAAACATTCAACCAGAACAGAATGAAGAAATGAGAATTCAAAAAAATGAGGAGAGGCTGAGGTACCTCGGGGACAACTTTAAACGCTCCAACATCTGAATCATAGGGGTGACGGAAGGAGAAGAGGAAGAGCAAGAAATTGAAAACTTATTTGCACAAATGATGAAGGAGAACTTCCCCAACCTGGAAAAGGAAATAGACTTCTAGGAAGTCCCAGAAGCTCAGAGGGTCCCAAAGAACTTGGACCCAAGGAAGCACACGCCAAGGCACATCATCATGACATTACTCAAGATTAAAGATAAGCAGAGAATCTTAAGAGCAGCAAGAGAAAAGGAGAGTTACCTGCAAACGTGTTCCTGAAAGACACTCAGTTGATTTCTCAAAAGAAACCTTACAGGCAAGAAGGGGCTGGAAAGAAGTATTCAGAGTCATGAAAGACAAGGGCCTACATCCAAGATTACTCTGTCCGGCAAAGCTGTCATTTCAAATGGACGGGCAGATAAAGTGCTTCCCAGATAAAGTAAAGTTAGTGGAGTTCATCATCACCAAGCCCTTATTACATGAAATGTTAAAGGGACTTATCTAAGAAACTGAAGAGGCTCAAAACTATGAACAGTAAAATGACAACAAACTCACAACTATCAACAACGGACCCTAAAAAAAACAAAAACAAAAACAAACTAGGCAAACTGCTAGAACAGGAACAGAATCACAGAAATGGAGATCACGTGGAGGATTTTCAGCCAAGTGGGGGGAGGGTAGAGAACGGGGGGAAAAGGTACAGGGAATAAGAAGCAAAAGTGGCACACACAAACGAGACAGGGGGAGGTTAAGAACAGTATAGGAAAGATAGAAGCCAAAGAACTTAAATGTACGACCCATGGACATGAACTGAGTGGGAGAATGTTGGTGGAAGGGGTGATGCAGGGTGGAGGGGAATAAAGGGGAGAAAAGGAAAAAAAGATAAAGTTGCATTTTAATAGTGATGAGAGTAGTTTGGTACTTAAAAAATGTACTTCTATCAGAAGCTAAGCCCTTGGAACAAGTAAATATACCATTCTGGCTATTAAAAGAAAACCACAACAATGAAAATACTTTTTTTAGGCTAGAAGAGGCTTGGCAATGCCCCTGTATAAGAAGATGGGGCTTGCACTAACCAGATAGAGAGGTGAAAGGAGCAGCCACTGCTCTGAGACGGGGGAAAGGATGAAGAAAGGGCACAGCTACTGTAGGGTGTGAGGCTGGACCAGAGGGAAGCACAGTCCTGCGGCTGACTCCTCCTCTCAAGGTGGGGTGGGTTGATGAGGGAGGTGGGGTGGGAAAACCAGGTCTGAGGAGGTGAAAACATCTGCAACAGCCCCTGAGGGGGAAGAGAGAGCTGTATAAGAGTGAGCGAAAGGACTGCCATGCAAGTATGAGTTTTCCAAGTGAGATGAACAATCACACTGACATCTGTTAGAAGACATGATTTTCTCCAACAGCAATGGGCAGGTGCAGCAGAGAATGTAAAGGACATCATAGCCGGCATTCAAGCTGTCCACTGTGGGTATAGAAAGAAAAAAAAGAAAAGAAAATGCAAGACACTGGAGGAAATGTCCAAAACATTTACCGATCATGGGGTCCAAAACTGAATGGAAAAGAGAAATAAAGCGTGGGAGAAGGAGACAGGGAGAGAACGAGTAGGTGCCGAGGCTGACTAAATAAATGAGCTGGAGAGGGGGCAGGACAATAGGCTCCAGTGAAAAAGGGATTTACGAGCGAAAGGGTCTGCAACGTAGAGAAGTTTGAGGTGAGGACAAGGCCCAGCGTTTAGCCATGTCAGTGAAGAACAGTGAAGGTCATGTGGTCAAGGAAGCGGACACTGTGAGGGGTGGGAGACAGTGTGGTACAGATCGCCCCTGTCCCCCAGAGCTGCGATGATGGGGATAATACTCTAGAGCTACAGTGCACGTGAAATATTCCAAGCATGACTGAGCAACTGACTTTTTACTTAATTTTAACTCATTTAAATTTAAATAAGCACCTATGACTAGAAGCTACCATGTAGTGCAGAGGTAGAGCAATGGTCCTCAACTTTAACTGCACAATGCAATCACCTGGGAAGACTTAAAGAGCATAGCTGCCTGGATCCCGCTCCCGCGAGATGCTGACTCAATTAATCAGGCATGTTTCCAGGCACAGTCAAGTTTGAGAACCACTGGTGTGGTGGTAAAGAACACGAACTCTGAAGCCATCACACAAGTTCAAAACCCGGATCTGCTGATTTTGAGTTCTGTGACTTTGAGCAAATAACCTCATCTATAAAACGGGAATAATGATAGTACCTACCTTAGACGGCTATTCAGCAGATTAAATGACAGACACAAAAATGCTTTATTATCGTGTCTGACACACAAGAAGAGCTCATTAAACATTAGTCATTATGAATCCAAATGCATGTAGGAGTTAATGAAGGCCGATAGCCTCCTATAGGAGAAAACAGTGCATGTCTGATGTCAATGGCCTAAATCTGTGTTGAGGAGGGACCTGGAAGTCATGCAGAGATGAAGTTGAGGGTAAGGAGAAAGTAAAAGATGACAAATAAAAGAGAAACAATTTGAAAGGGGCAATGATAAGGCAAGAAAATGCAAACCCCACTCACTGGCGAATGATACATTGCAAATGGGCATGGAAGAATGGGGGAGACATATCAGGAGAAAGTCAAATTTTAGTTAGGGTAAGAAAGAACCTGGAAGAAACATTTAATTTAGTTTAACAAGGTCCCACCCCTTCCCCACAAAAAGTTAACACAGGCTAATTATCAGTCAAGTAATATTTTTTTATGGGTTGTTTTTCCCTGCAATATAGTTCGCCACTATATAGTTCACCTATATATAGTTTCACCACATATAGTTCACCTAGGAAAAACCCAGGAAAGGCTTCTCATTGGTGAAAATACCATTTTCTAATTAGGACTCCAAAAGAAACCGCCACCTCTGCACAGATTAATAGTAAACACTTTATGATTCGTAATTATCTAGCTCAAACCAGGCTTAATTGATGGTGAAGTCCTTTGCAAACCATATGCCAAGACTCTACCAGCAAACCCGTTCTATTTGCATTTGTAACTATGTCTTTTGTAAGTCTCAGAGAACACTAATGCCATTACTAAGCATAGTAGATTACCATCAGGTAAGGAAAACTATTATGTGTGACTAAGCCAAGAAGTATTTTTCCAAAATTTGATTTAAGAACAGGTACCAAAACAAACAAAAGAAGGAAGAAAGCCTAAAATGGGACCAGAAAGATGTGGAAGGAAAAGAGATCTGACCAACAAACACCTTGGTTCGCAGGGGGTTTTTTCTGTTTCTCTAAGAATTTCACATCAAGGCATTAATTAAATGAACACAGACTTATACTCCAATTTCATCGTTACCACCAGATAACCTATTTTATCCACTTGTAAAAGAAAATAAATAAAAATAGTACTCGTGTTTATTTGCAACTAGTAACATAAGTTACTAGAAGCTAAAAGCTATTTCAAAGACAGTTTCTCTGCAACTAAAGAGGCTGAAATAAGCAATGCAGTGAATAGAGATTAAGTATTTAAAATAAATCTACTATGTTTAGATTTTTATCCAAATAATTTAAAAAATTAAGGCTGAATATTCTTTACAGACTAGGTATTTCTCCTGAGAAAATAAACTATAACCTGTTTTCTACAAGCATGTTTCACACATCGAAATGACATTTCACTTGTTTTTGGCGTGCTAAATGTGTTTATGCATCAGCACAAGTTTAGTTTCATGGTTGAAACACAATTTCCAACATGATGAAGCTCATTTCTGGTTCCTCTTGAGGAGCAGGTTTGAGAGCATTACAAATGTGTGAAAACAAAAATGTTCTTCCAAACCTTCTCCTAACACAACTACACGCTCTGTAGTAGCTACCTTTTGCAAAAGACCACCACCCACAGTGAATTCCACATCCTTAACTACCTCGTAGGGTTGATTTTAGAGGTAGATTACTAAAATCTACCTCTAAGATTTTGGAGATCCTGGAGCTGGGAGCAAAAGCATAACCAACAGACATTCTACCTACTTTGATTCCCTCAGACAGCAATCCTTATCTTTCTATACAAATTAGAGCTCCACTAAATCCTAGGGATCTAAAATACCCCTGTCTACCAGTCACAGTCAAGTTTATTGTAGTCAGTGATTCATGAAGTTTTGTCCTCTTCCATCTCACAGTGGACCCAATAATCCATCGATCCACCCTATGGTTGTTTAGCAATTTCTGAATGTATAATTAGTAAGCACACTTGACCCCTGGTAGAATTACCATAATGGCTCTCTGACAGTGGAGCATGGGTTATTGTGATAGAAATGACCAAGTAAAAGACCCTGAACTTCCCCTCTCTACAAGAACAGTATGACAGAAGAAAGAAATATTACATCCATGGGAAAACTGTAGAGATTAATACCACCACCAAAAACTTCAAGTTTTCAAGGATGATAATTCCTATCACATTCATGTTCAATTTACCTCTTTGGTCTGTGCAGAAGGCAAGCAGATCTTGGAGAATGGCTATGGGTTATCAAAAACTAGTTGAGGCAGTGGCTCCAATGTGACCAATTTACCAAATGAATTACCTTTCCTGGAGCAAGACTAGCTCCTGACACCTGATATGAAGCTGCTAATCTGGAAAATGGTTTATCAATATGCAAGGAAATGAGAGGCCATTTGCTTTTACTTCAGGTCAAGGTCAAGAATACACTTTCCTGCCTCAGGGCTATAACAACTTTTTTCTCTACTTTAATTACAGGGATCGCTTGCCTTCACAACCTACAGACCATCACACTGGTCCACGCATTGATTATACCATGCTGGCTGGACCTGATGAACAGGAAGTAATGAGTCTCTTAGATGTCTTAGTAATACACATCCAAGCTTGATGATTTAAAAAAAGAAAAAACCATGAAAATTCAAGGGCTATGACCTCAGTGAAGTTTCTGGAAATCCAGTGGTCTGGAACATGTTGGTATCCCCTCCAAAGCTGCTGACCTCTGAACTGCTTACTACTGAAAAGGAGGCGCGCTTCATGCCTCTTTGCATTTTAAAGACAATACAGACCACATTTCAACATGGCATTCTGACTCCTTTGCTAGGTAACCTATAAAACCACCAGCGTTAAGTGGAGTCCAGAGCAAGGGATGGTTATGCAGTATGTCTGATCTGCAGCATAAACTGCTGTGCCACTTGGGTCTTAGGACAAGCAAATCCAATTAGGAGAACCCAATAGAATCTAGAGAATCACAGCACAAATTTCTAGAGTTCTGAAACAAAGCCATACCCTCTTTTTCAGATAACTATGCTTTTACGAAATGACTCTTGGCTTGTAACTATGCTTTGGCAGAGCCCATTTAAAGGATATCAAGTAACTGTGTGACCTGAGCTACTGGTAATGATGTGAATGTTATCTGACCCACGAAGCCCTAAGGTTGGGCCCACGTAGAAGCAATCAATCATCAACAGGCAATGGTATACAAGAATGGGCTACAAGGCACAAGAAATTATACGAGCAGATGGCTCAAACATCTTGAACACCTACCTACTCCTACGTATCAGGCCTATAGCTTCATGGAGAGCTCATTGTAAGCAGCTGATTGAGACGGAAACTTGAGCCTGGTTTAGAGACTGTTTTCATATCAGGCGCCCAGCAAAAGTGGACTGCTACAGACTTACATCTCCAAAACAGAGCATCCCTGAAATACTTCATGAAGAGAACCTGTCCCAGGAGGCACAACTGTGACAAGTACATTTTCTTGTCCACTTTATCATGATTGAGAAATGGTCAAAATTATGGATCTATGCTGAGTCATGGGCAAAGGCTAATGGTTAACCTGGATGGTCAAGGACCTGGAAAATTCCAACAGTGTTGGAAGAGAGGTACAAGGAGGTCTAGGGAAGAAGCATATGGATGGACATCTCAGAAGGAGCACAGTGTGTAAATGCTTTTGCATCTACTGCAAAAAAGCCTCTCAAAAGTCAAGTGAACAAAATTACAAATCAAGTGAACAAATTAGACGTCAGTGAGCCTCTTTTGCCAGCCACTCCAGTGTTTCCTCAATAGATCAAGTAGAAGAGGCCACAATGGCAGCAACAGAGGCAATGTGTGAACTCAGCCACGAGGAGCCTTTGTCACAAAGGCTAATCTGGCTCCTCCCGACAATGAGCACCTAGCCTGCCAACAGCTGAAACCCCAACCCTCAGCGCCCAAAACAGCAGCTTCCCCTAAAGGATCGGGCAGCCGTGTGGTGGCAGATGGATTACACTGGATCCTTTCCACGAAGGGGGATATACACACACGTGCATACCCATGTAATTTTTTTTCACTTCTCCTTTTTCTATCCTTTTCAATAAGGACTGGTCATGGTGGTTAACTCTATAGTTTAGTTCCTAGGTTACAAAATATTCATATGAAATTGTGAATAAATTGTAAGAGATAATTTTACCCAGGGACAAATACCGTCCGTAACTGTTACCCAGTAACAAGGTTTTTAATCTGAGATCCTGAACTAACTGCATAGTTAATTAGGAGAACTAAAGTCTCCTTGTAGTCATATAGGGAAAAAAAAATCACCCATTAGAATAGCAAAAGTTTAAAAGACTGATAATACTAAGTGTTGGTAAGGATATGGAGCAACTAGAATTCTCATGTACTGCTAACTGGAGTCTAAATAATTATATACACTCTGGAAAACTGTTCAGTAGGATCTTCTAACCTTCTAAAGCTACACATACACCTACTCTATGACACAGTAATTCGACCTCTAGCTACACACAAAGGAGAAATGAGTGTGTATTTCCACCAAAAAACATGTGCACAAGAACATTCAGGATAGCTTTATGTAGAATAGCTAAATACTATCCATCAACAGTACAATAGATAAACTGTATTATAGTCTTACAATGAAATACAGCACAGAAATTGAAAAGAAACAAAGAACTTCTGCTATAGGCAATAACATTAAAAACCCCAGAGCATAATGCTATGTAAAAGAAGCCAATAATAAAAGAATATTTTATTATTCCATTTATACAATGTAAAAAAATAAAACAGGCCAAATTAAAGTACAAGCTCAAAAGTCAGAAGAGTGGTCTACCTCTGGGTGGGTGAGTGGAGGGAGGAGGGGGCTACTGTTTGAAACGGGACTCAAGGCGGCCTCCTTGGGGCAGAAAGTGTTCTGTATCTTGACCTGGATGGTGTTTACAAGACTGTATCTGTATGTAAAACTTTATCCAGCTATGAATTTAAGATCTGTATACTTTACTGTATATTATACCTCAAAATTGTTTTTAAAAGAGAACCCAGAGGTTTTTTTCCAGGCTCTCTAATGGGTCCAACCAAGGTAGTGAATGCCAGAGATAAGTAATTCATCATCTTTTTAGTTGAGTACAAGCTTAGAGAAATTCAGTCTTTCTAAATACGTAGCCAGAGGTAGCCAACTATCTACAATTGTTGATTTCAAAAGCTTTCACTTCCTTTTGCTCTCTAATCTTAACATGGTTGGAGTAACAATTATTGAGTTTTAAATTTGAAACAATTTACCGTATTTTACCATGTATAATGCACTCCTGTGTGTAATGTGCACCCACGTTTTTTGGCCCAAACTCTCAGGAAAAAAAATTCTGTTTTAATTTTTTAATTCAGTTTTTCATTTATTTATATTTAGATACTTGTTTTTTGTACTATGAAGGTAGTTAGCATTTATTTTTTAACATATTATGGTACAAGAAATTTCATGTAGCAAACAATTACGAAACACAAGAACAGATAACAAGGTATTTCAGGTACTACCCATATATAATGCACATCCTTACTTTTCCCTCAAAAATTTGGGCAAAAAACGTGCACATTATACATAGCAAAATACGGTACTCTATCCTTCGGTTTCAAGGGTAAGTAGGAAAAAGTCCTTGAAAGCCTTAATGAGTTTATTTTAAATGTTTATATCACATACTGCTTTAAAGTTATCCTTACTAGGATATAGCAGCTTCACTTTCCATCTCAACACACTACGTTTCAAATCTCAAAAGATCTATTTGAATTCTACAATTACTTATTACATTTTAAACTGCTTTACCCAGACCAGAGATTCAACAGAAATCCAACATATTTGTAAAAGTAATTATCAGAGAAAATAAGGAAATAATTCTAAAATTGTTTTATCGCGTTGACTTTCTTTTTCTTCTTTCTTGACAGGCCAAACAATCAAGGAACACTTCTGAATTCTTGGGCTTTTTGGCAATACCAAGCCAAATGGTCTAGTCTAACACTAGATTAAGAACCCTGTTTTAGATTTATAAAACAAACAGACCATTAACTTTAAAGCTGACCAAAACATCGACCTCAGTTTACCATTAATATCAAGCCCATCAAGGTTAACGTTGACATTACTAAAAATTAAACCTTGAAGAATAACAGGTAAGTCTTCAGCACTCGACAACAGCTCCCTAAAGTAATCATTAACAGTGGTCCATACCCCTCTCTTCAACACACTACCATCCTTAAGACAACTCATCATTTTGGAAACAATAGATACAGTATAAATGATATCAAGTCTGAGGGCTCACTCCAAATCTGATCTAATAGCTCATGATATTTTCTAATAGATGGCTTTATCTGTATCTTTGTTTATTCTTAGAGTCTAAAATTTAAATACTGAATTTACCACCTAAAATTAAACTGTTACATAACGTAGCTATATATACATTCAGCAGTCCCTATTAAAAGTGCATGTTAGCGTTTTTCCTCATTTCACTCAGATATTCTCTTCACCATTGACACCATTTATGCTGTATTTGCATATAAGTTTTGAGAGTGAAACTTCCAAAAAAATTCAATAATGAAGTTTACTTTTCAAAAAGCAATAAATTCAGCATGAACTCTAAAAAGGTAACAATAAAACTGTGCCAATATTTGCATGCATAAATTTATTATATGTAGAATATTTGTCAGTGTTTACAGTTTTATCATATTGATCTGGAACTGCTGCTAATACTAACTTTTCACCAGTAATATTGACATTATTGCCAAATTCCTACATAGTATCCCAGACACCACAATATGCACACATTCTCACTGGAGGAAAGACAGTCTGAGAAACGCAAAGCGGGCTGGGGAGTTTTTTCCTAAGTATTGCACTCAAAAGGGAATCATACTACATATATGTAGGTTTTTCCTCCTATCAAATTAATATGTCTAACAACATTTATCTGACTTTTTAAGAATGTCTTCTCTGTAAATCCTAACTCTGAGGAAATATTTTTCCCAATTCATAATTTCAATATCTAAGGTTAAGGATAATCCCTAAATTTAGCCTCATTTTTTAAATTGAATATAAAATGTAAAATAAATGTGCAACATACATATACTAGGCCTAAATACAGTTTAATAAATATGCTTTTATATTATAAAACTTTCATTACTTAATGTGTGCATACAGTGATATGTGCTGGGATAAAAATAAATCTGAGATAAAGAATTAAGATAAATATCCAGAAAAACAAAATAAGAGATACCTACTTCTCAACTGCAAAGAAACTTTTCTATCTATATTACTATATAATATTCCAGACAAAAAAACAGGGATTTTAGTAAGTCTGAACTGTACAGAAGGTTTGTGAACTCTATACATCACTTTGGGTCCAAATAATTATCTTCAGCAAATACTGGGCACAGAAAAAAAATTATGTAAATGCTTTAATAAAGTATTTCTGATTTAATATCAATTTATCTAGATATTAAAGACTTCAATTTTTAAAATAAACTTTATTTCAGAATAGTTTTAGACTTACTAGAAAAACTGCAAAGATATTATAGAGTTCCCATACACCTGGCACCTGGTCTCCTCTATTGCCAATATCTGACATTGGTATGGTGCATTTGTTGCAAATAAAGAACCAACACTGGTGTATATTACTATAAACAAACTTCCACATTATGTTCAGATTTCATGAGTTTTTCCCTAATGTCCAAGACCCTATCCATTACATTTCCTTGGCCTCCTCTGATCTGTGACAGTTTCTCAGACTTTCCTTAAGTTTAATAACCTGGACAGTTTTTGAGAAGCACTAAGGTGAGGAACATCCTTCAATCTGGGTTTGTGTTATGTTTTTCCTGGAAGGTTTTGATTTTGAAAACATCAGATTTCAAAAAGTTCAACTCAAAGACTTCTGATAGGACAAAGTACAAGGCAGAATTTTGGCCTTTATCTCCCCATTTAGTCAACAAAATAGTGTACTATTCTGCAGAGAAGTAAACCAGAAGTTTAAACCCAGACTGCAGAGAGAGAACCTAAGCAAAAGGAAACGAAGTTGAACAATGTTGCTGGGGAACAAATTACAAGGACCCTGGGTAACGGGAGGCGCAGAAAGACTGAGAGGGCAAGGAAACCTTTGGGGAAAGCTGGGAGAAAACAAATCTGGCATCAATTATGTCCCAGGCATCATCACTCTACAGTTAGAGTTCAACTATCGTCCCCTGCCACTCCTTACCCTTTCCTACACTCTTTTTTCCTCAGTTTTATTCGTTGTAATGTATTTGTCCTTTCTCGAAAGTTGTCTCTAACCATTTTTAGAAAATGAAAAACATGACCAGTCAGGTCCCATTAGAAAACAGCATTACCAACAGAATGACTGAGGAGGACATAAATCAAGGAGCTGTCTACCAAGGTGGGAGCAGAATAAGCAACCCAAGACAGAGCAGTACCTTAGCACTGGCAACCACGGGGAGCTCTTGCACACCTGGTCTGAACGCAAGGGGAGGAAGGCACTGCTGGGACCCAGAGGGAACAGTGAATGGGAAAGGGCACCTGACGGGAGTTTGTAGGAACAGATATCCCTACCTCACTCCCTTCCTGCCCTTTGACCCTGCTAGAGCCTTCCATGGGCCAGAACCAAATATAGACCAGAAGGCAAAGAAGTGGATGTTTCCCACCAGGGCCAATATCCAAAAGCACACAGGATTAGGATGGAGAATGGACAAACGACAGATATGCAGTTCAGGAAGAAAGGCAAGCCAAGCTCACACACCTCATATAGCTATTTGAATTTTGATATTTGTTTGTGTGTCTTATTTTGTACTGTAAACTCTTTGAAGGCAGGGATTTACAGTAGCAATCTCGGGTCCCACACAAATGTCCTAGTAGGCACTGGGGTATGTATCTGAAACAAGGGATAACACAGGCCCATCTCGCCTACAGATCAGAATGGAACCTGGGTCCCTCATAGCATGACCCTGCTGCAGGGAAAACATACACAAGGCACACCCTGGGGCCTGACCCTGAAGAGCCCTCAGAAACAGACACAGGCGGGCTGGGGCTTTTTCCACAGCCAGACTGGTCGCTCGGCTCTGCCTGCTACCCCTATGTCAACACAGGACATAGTTCGCACCTGTGTCCTAACAAATAAGATTCTAACCATTGATCATCCTGCCCACTATTTCATAAGCTCCAGTGCTAAACCTTGAATCTACTCTCGACAGATTGAGAACAAAATAAAACTTCATTTACATTTCACTCCATTTCTTAAAAAAAAATTCTGTTACTTAAGAGCCTATAAAACCTTTTGTCTCTGAGACCTTTAATGAGGTACTAGTGCTTCTATGTTTATATAAACACCAACTTCCCTTATCAACCACCACTTGCATAAATCTCCCCGAGGAAAGCCCTCAGGCCTCCGCACCGCACAGCACCACCCTGCCCCGCCCTGCTGCCTCAGTGCTCCAGCCTTCTCTATGCAGCTTGCCACCCCACACTCCCCACGCCACCAGGTTCCATTAGCAGCTCCTCCCAAGACAGGGAGATGACTCCCTAATTCTTCTCACTTTCTCCCAAACCAGCCCCATCCTGGGCAACACAGGAAGCGCTTAACATGAACTAAATGTACTGTGTATATATGCCTTTGCATTTAGTAAAAACGCTCAATCTTCTTTTCAGAAATACAATGAAAATGTAAAAGTTTGAAGGAACCACAGGAAAGACATTTACATCTCATTATGATTATTCTGTCAATAAAGTCCCAAGTACCTGTTTTAACAAACCCCGAACTTCCTGCTTCGTTGGATAAAAAACACTAAAGACTATTACCCAGAATCACATCTTTGCAGTGGTGTAGCAATGAGTTATTATGTTGACTTTACCAGGAATACAAAGCAAATGATTTCATATTGTTATTTATAAAAGGAGATGATCAACAGTTATATTTAACTTATCAAAATAGCTTTGTACAGAGACTATTTTGGGGGAAAAATAGCTCATAAAACTTATGGTATACAATAATCTGGAAGCAGCACAGAAACAATGAATATTTTTATAGCTTTTAAGTATTTTATTAATCTTATCTTTAAAGGTATGAGAAGTAAACTTTCAGAAGAGATTGGCCTTTAAATGGAAAGTTTTCATACCTATCTCCTCTCTGCCTCTACTTGTACAATAGTCCTATTCCTCCCCACCTTGTGTCGTAGTGCATGAATTGTCTCTTGCTTGAGGCGGCCATTCCTGACACAGTATAGTTGTTACCGTCCCTCCCACCTCTTCTAGTATCCTGCCCCATCTATTGTCCTCTCTCTATTACCACCTTGCCCTCATTGGCTTGCTCTTTCTTTCCAGCCAATATATATACCTCAGTCATGCAAATCCTGAAAAAAATAATAACCAATACAAATCTCCCTGACATCTACATAGGTCCCTCCAGCTACTACTCCATTGCCTTTCTTCTCACCTGAGATTGATGGTGCTCTGGCTCCCTGCGTCTCTACTTCCCGCCCCTCCCTTTCTTGAGCCAAGGCTTGACACCACCGTTCTACTGTACCTGCTCTCCAAAGGACAACAATTTCTTGCACACACCAAATCCACTAAATGTATTTGAGCCTGTCTCTTGCTGGCCTGCTCTATCATGTTTGATACCATTGACTCTCCTTCCCATGGTGACTATAATGTCACACTTTCTTTTCTGGCTGCTCTGAAGCTTCCTGACCATTCCTGTTTGCTAGTCTTTCTCAGCATTTCTCTGCCCATTCCTCAGACACTGCTGTCCCTAATGGTTCTATCTTTTGCTACTGCCTCTGTCTTTCTCTCTGCCTTCTCACTCCTGTCTCCAATTCTCTTGCATCCCTCCATTCTCATTTCTCTTACCCCCATTCTCATTTTCTCCAAGCCCTCCTTGGAGCAGACAGTGGTAGCAGACTACCACGTTTCTAATTCTCAGCTTTCACTGAAGGCTCCCAAATCTTCTCTCCAGCTACGGATGTATATTTAGATGGTTGCTTGATATCCACATTGTTTCAGGTTCAACATGAATGCCCCAAGGGTACCCTGCCCACCAGTACTCTCTCAAGCCAGCAATCTGAAGTCATCCTAGTAACTTCCTCCTTCATTTCCAACATCCACTCATCACCCAATCTTTCAAGTCTTATCTCCTAAATATTTTTTAAAACCACCCTTCCTTTCCATACAGATTTCCCAGCACTAGTTCAAGATCGTATTGTCTCTCACCTGGACCATTTCCAAGTCTCCTAACAGAGCTTCCTGCTTCTAGTCCAAACCTCCTTAATTTCACTTCCCTGATACAGCCCTGCAAGACCTACTAAAAACACCAATGTCTAACACCAGCCTAGTCAAAGCCCTTAAAGAGATCTTCCATTACCTGAGAAATTGAACAAAAAGGTTCTCCCCTTCCAGGTCCCACCTACCTGTCATAAATTATAATTTAATCTAAATGCGGCATGTGAAAATAAAGTCACAAGATTTATGGCTATTTCAAATAAATTCCCAAATACACAATTTTTCTAATTCACTCATTAAAGAAATACCATATAGAATACCATCTATTCTCTACTTTGTCTTTATTCTCTAGCAATACAGAATTGATTACTGTCACCTGCATGCATTTCCCCATGCTATGTCATGTCTCTGTGTCTTTGTTCATGCTGTTTGATCTTTTTAGAATTCTCCTCATACCTTTCCTACTTTGTAAAAGCATGTTCACTCTTCTGATCTCAGGTGACATCTCCTCCAGGAAGCCTTCCTGGCTTTCTTAAGTAAAATCACCTGTTCGTGTGGTGCCTCCAACATACTGTAAGCTACCAGAAGTAAGGCACCATGTCCTAGTCAGTGCTGCACTCTCAAGGCTCGTAAGCACAGGAAATGTTTGCTGAGTCAAAAAACCTTAATGAAAGTAATTGGACTTATTAAAGCAAAAGGTAGCATTATCAAAAACATTTGAGGGGTATTTTGAAGACCATCCTGATTTGGATCCAAATGACTGGTAAACAAAGAAGACCTAAAGAAAAATTCTTCAGGTAAAAACTGGGATGAGCCCTGAAAACACTATCTTTTTCTTCACTATGACTGCAAACAAAAACAGTACCAAAAACAGGGTTAGCATGCGTCATCGTTTCTGAATAGATTTTTAACAGAATGGTTATTTCTCTTCTACATGTTCATCTATGCAAGGTCTTGAAGGAATAGCTACATAATCAGATCCAAATATGGTATTTCTTTAATGAGTGAATTAGAAAAATTGTGTATTTGGGAATTTATTTGAAATAGCCATAAATCTTGTGACTTTATTTTCACATGCTGCATTTAGATTAAATGATAATTTATAACAATATCATCTTAGTTTAATGTTAAGAAATGTGGCTCATGAAATGATGTCCACAAAAAGCTACATTAATTCATTTATATGTGTTTCACTACTTGAGAGAGAGGCTCTGCCTCACGCCACTCATTTGTACCTACATGGCACCGAATACACACCATTTACAAAGTTGGGGTTTAATTACCAGTGATTTAGGTAATGAGTATCATGTGCTATGCTGGGTATTAGTCTTCATTCACTTATTTAATATTTGCAAAACTCCTATGATAGTTGTTTTGTCTCCATGTATAACTGAAGAATTACTGAGAAATGACCAGCCTGCCACTGGAAATTGCTAGGAGGCAGCAGAAATGCTGTCAGGAGGTAGGGCAACTTACCCTCTGGGAGTCCCCACCTCTCTGACGGAACAAGGAGAAGCCTGGGCACAGATGTCTGGGCCCCCTTTAGCCTGAAGCAACAGCCACTGGCTCCCGAGAAAGGCTCCCTGGCCTCCCAGCTCTGCCTAGTGTCGGATGAACACCCAAGGGCGCCGACCTGCTCCTGCGGCTCCCAGCTCTGGGCGCAGGTCTCTGGAGCCGCTTCACCCCTGCAGTAATCCTCTGCTCCCGCTTTTAGCCACTTTGTTTCTCTGTGGAACTCTCCCATCCCTCAGCAATTACGCCACAGTTTAATCTGTCAAAAGGATTCTATATCTTTCTAGAATTTTAAGAATTTTTTTCTTTGAAAAATGTTTTTTGTCATTTGCACATTTTTAAGCATATGAATGGTAATGAATGTGCTCAGTTTCCCCTACTCATAAAATGTTCTCAGACATTTTGACTTATGATAACCAAATCAGCTTGTTCTAAATGAAATGAAAATATTCATGGATTTCGAGAAAAAGGTTGATTTTTCAAGTTATAAGTCCTCAACTTAAAAATCTGCCTTGCTCCAAAATTTGTAAGTCTGTTGTTTAGAACATACATTTTTTTTCTGTCAGAAATCATTGTACTCACTTATACAACACCTATCATGAACTAAGCACCATTTTAAGTGATGGGCATACTACAGAAAATAAAACAGACAAGGTCCTCATCTATTATAATTTCTGTACTTTGGAAAAACTGTGGTATAAACAATGCACATTGTGTGTATAACTTACTTATTAAGATTTATGGACAGCCTGGCATTTCAAGCACTGTTATTAGGAGTTCACACTCCCACTTAGCACTTTAAATACCAGTATTTTAAAATACAGCAAAAGGCTTTTCAATTAACAAAGGGCCTATTAAAGTGACTTTCATTTGCGATATGAGTGGCGTCCAAGGTACGTGGTTGGTTAAGGTGCAAATTCCACCATCTCTGAAAGAACGAGAATAAAAAGTCTGGCAAAGGCCAAAAACCTGACTCCTGCGGTGCAGCGCTCAACATCTGGAACCCAGTCCTGCTTCTCTCCAGTCCTCGGGCTGTCCCCTGAACTGATTCACAGCTGGAAGGTTTCATCATCAGAGTGTCCTCACTGCACCTGCACTTTCCTGCTAGTGCGACTCAGAGTGCCCAAGGACAGAAAGTTCAGAGAGACTCGTTCCGAGAGACACCGCATATGTGGCTCTTTATTGTGCCTGCTTGCTAATAAATGACTGTACATGACTGTAAGCCTGCGGAATTAAGGTCAGAAACAGTTTTTAGTATAATTTAGCAGCTCAGAGCAAGAGAGTGTAGGAAGATATGTGTGGCACCCACCTATTTCTAGATTCCAGAGGCTACCAATACTGAACAAAAGAACCCAACAATGCTGGAAGGCCAGGTTGGCTTAAATCGGTCTGCAACACGCCCCTCGTGGAGTTTATATGCTAGTAGAGGAAACAGACAATATGTGAGTAAACAAATAATAACTATGGACCGTGATAGTTATTGGAAGGAAATAAACAGAATGGCCAGGGAAAGCCCTTTCAGGAGGGGATGTCTGGCTGAGTGTGCACTAGTCCTAAGGGGGGAAAACCTTCCCAGCACAGGCAACACTGGGTGCAAAGGTCCTCAAGCAGTGAAGTACAGGACGCATTTGGGACATGAAAGCCCTGTGTGGCTGAAGGTGGAGTACGAAGGGGATTAGTGAAAGATAGAAATGGGAAAGAACCAGATCATATCTTACGTATCTTGCAGGTCTTCGGATTTTATTCAAAGTGTAATGAAACCACTGAAGAATTTTATGAAGTTGCCAGACTCCAATTCACATGCGATAAAATAGACTCTGGTCAACTTTTTTCACAGAGAAATGAAATGTAATGGTCAAGGAAGGAAGTAGGGGAAATGGGAAGGAGATTATTACAGAAGTTCAGGTAAGAGATGGTGGCACCTGACTGCGGAGTAGAGGTGAAGGTAAAGATCAAAGGACAGCTATTTTGGAGGTAGAAGTGATTGGGCTTGGCAGCCCTCGCTTGCCTACTCAACCCTTAAAATACCTGACATATGACACCAAAATTTCTATACTACTCTTTTCAAGAGCAAATCAGAATTCACCACCAAGAGTAAGTGTCTGTTCTAAAAAACGTATTCAGATATAAACTCAGAGCCCAAGAATGGAGATCCCCACATTTCAGGCCGAGAAAGAGACTAGGGCCTTCTGCTCCATCATCCTTCCAACAAAGGGCAGGGAGCAAGATGCCCCCACTTCCAGTCTGCAGGTCTTGCTTCGCTTGACCTGAGAGACACGGAGGCTGAGGGGTGGGACAGGACTCAGAAGGGAGGGCTGCTGATGGAACCAGAGGTTCCCCCACTGCTCATCCAGGGTACCCTCAGGCCAGCTCCCTATCGCCACAGTGCCCCTCTCTTTTCTCCTCAGACCCGGGAACCAATCTACTTGCTTCCCTTTGTGCTGCCATCACCCGCTGCTTGGATATGGTTTGCTCTCCCCATACTGCCCAATCCGGAATTCAATTCCATTTTACATAGATGTCAAGTTTGCAGAAACTGGGATCCACCTATATTTTATGTCCATTCAAACAATAAAAATAGCTAATTTATTCGTTGTTCTATGCCATGTACTATTTTAGAGCTTTTAGCATATGAAGTCATGACATCCCCGTAAAAATCCTATCCCCTTTTTCAGAAAGGGGAAACTGAGATACAGAAAAGTTAAGTAACTTGCCCAGCTAGCGAGCGACAGAGGCAGGATCAGAACTCAGGCAGCCTTTCCACAGTCCCCATGCTCTTAACCTCATGCGCTATGCAGCTCCTGGGGTCCGGTTTCAAAGTCATGTTCTTCCGGAATAAAATGAAGGGACTGCAGTCAACCACCACAGAAAGGTCTATGATTCAATGCAAAGATAGGGTCGAACTTTTATGTTTTAATGGAGAGATGCTGAGGTAAAGGGTTTATATGGTTTCTGTAGTGCTAGAATTACATGTGTTTGTTTTCATCAAGCTTTGGATTGCTTCCAGGAAATCAGACTAACACATGAAGAGAAAACATTCATTTTTCAATGAATATGTGGTAATGGAGAACAACTCATTACACATGTGTCAGCTCTGCCAGAGAGCAGCCCTGCAGGGCAGGAAGCTCCCATCTTCTGTGAGAATGTCCCACAAAGAGAATCATTAGTGTGGAAGAAGCGCTCGGTGCAGAAATAAATGGCGTCTTCAACTCCCCCTGGAATAAACAGGTCCCCAATAAGACTATTAACTGGTGTTACAAACCATGGCCATAAAGAAAGGAGCTCATCTACGCTGACAGTGATTGGGAGTGAAAACAAAAAAGCTGAGAAAGTTCTCATTATCCAGCAGTTCCCTGGTTTAACCTTCTAAAAATGAACAGAAGTGTTTCCTAAGTTTAGAATTCAGAGCCATGGGACTCTCGACACCCAGAGATCCAGACCAAAAAAAAAAAGGAAAAGATAAGAAATATCAGTATCCAGGGGGATGACCATTTTGACAGTTAAAGATGATTAAAGAGGGTAAAGTCTTCTAAATAAAAATGATTCATACTACAAAACATCACATTAGTCCAGTCACCTCGGTTACAGAACAATAAGAGTTATAAACATCACTCAGAGGCAGCAATATTTTGCCTCCTGAGTCTTCATGGTGCATCACAAAGCAGTTCTACTGAAGTAGCCCCAGCAGGAGAGCCCTGTGTCGGGGCTCACCATGAATACGAGCTTTCTCTAGAACCCCACCTGTTTTTTTTTCCTTTATAAAGGCATGCAAACTTTACATTCTACTCTACAAAAGATCTGTTTTGATTTTTTGGCCTTTTTTTTCCTGCAGGTAATCTGAAGTATGATTTTTTTTAATCAGGTCAAACTGGCACTGCAGGAAGATGGGCCATGTTCATCCTGTGGCTAGTCACATCTCACTACCATTGAGAATGGACATGTACAAAACCCTCAGTCTGAGACCAAGGCTTTCAAAAAACGTAGGATTCCATAATGCGATGTTCAACATTCAGGTTCTCTTTGTCTGCAGAGAAGTGTGTCTCAACTCTAGCTGCACATCAACACTTACCTGGAAAGCTTAAAAAAAAAAAAAATGCTACTGCCTAAGCTCCACTCCAGGCAGACTGAATCAAAATCTCAGGGTAGAGGAAGAGCCCATTGTGATATAGCTCCACTGAGTAACTTTAATGGGCAGAAAAGGTTGAGAACCACTGCTTAGAGGATGCTGAAAAAACTGTTAAACTCCCAGAGTGACAGTGGAACACCAACTCCAACCCCTGGGGTAAATTCACTTGCTTCTTCTTCTTAACCCAACACTTTGGAGACACGGGTAGTAATCAGGTGACAACTCTCTCCCTTCCCCTACTGGAGTGGTATCAAAACTGAAGGTTTAAATGAGATCTGGAGACTCATAACAGAATACAAGAATGTCCAGGTTTTAGTCAAAATTCATTCATCATACCAAAAACCAGGAAGATCCAAACTGAATGAAAAAAAGATAACAGATTCCAACATCAAGATGACATGTTAGAAATGACAAAAACTTTAATGCAGCTGTGATAAAAATCTTTCAAGGAGCAATTAGAAACACACTAGATGAAGTAGGGAAAATGCCATCATGTTCCTCTGCCCCTGAAGCAGGCTCTTCGCTGGCTCAGCCAGGGCTGTGCAGGTCCGGGTTGGTACAGGTTGGGAAATTTGTTTGACAGCAGGATCCCACGGGATACTAAACCAGCTGTACACTGGCTGGCAGTGTCCTAGTGCCTGTTCACTGTCATTTGCCTTTGGTATGATGGATCTAATCTGACTTTCTGAATGACTATTGAATGAGTCAAAGCCTAGAATCCCTTGAGGAGAGCTACACCCCGGGGACTGACTGACAACAGCTGTGTCTCCAAGGGCTTAGGTTACAAAGAAAGGGCAAGGTGACTGAACCCAGGGGTTGTCTTCAAATAGACACAGAAAGTATTAATCAAAGCGAAAGCTGATAAATTAGATTTTGTCAAAATTAATCATTGTTGTCTGCAAAATATCCTGTAAAGAGGACAAAAAGAAAACACGTACAGACCGAGAAAATATTTGCAAACTACATATCCAAACAAAGGACTAGTATCTAGGCTATATGAAGAACTCAGGAGCCTTGGCTGGTGTGGCTCAGTGGTTTGAGTGACAGCCTGTGAATCAAGGGGTCATGGGTTCAATTCCCAGTCAGGGCACATACCTGGATTGCAGGCCAGGTTCCCCACTTGGGGGCATGCAAGAGGCAGCCAAGCAATGTAGCTTTCACACATAGATGTTTCTCTCCCTCTCTTTCTCCCTTCCTTCCCCTCTCTCTACAAATAAATAAATAAAATCTAAAAAAAACTGTCTAAAAGAAAAAATGAACTCTCAGGACTCATCAGTAGAAAAACAATCCATTTAGAACATCAGCAAAGACATAAAGAGACACTTTATCAATGAGGATATACAGACAGCAAATAATTACATGAAAAGATATTCCACATAATCAGCCATTAGGGAAATGCAAATTAAAATTACAATGAGATATCACTACATATATAACAAAATAGTTAAAATAAAAAATAGTGACAACACAAAATGCTGAGGAAACTGCAAAGAAACTGAGTCACTCATACATAGCTGGTGGGACTATAAAATGTTATAGCTGCTTTGGAAAACAGTTTTGCAGCTTCAAAAAAAAAAAAAGAGAGAGAGAGACAAACACATATGAAACGACCATAAGACCCAGTAATTACACTCTTCAGCATTTATCCCAGAGAAATGAAAATTTTCATACATAAAACTTATGCATGAATATTTACAGCAGCTTTATTCAGAAAGCCAAAAACTGTAGACAATCTAGATGTCCCTCGGCAGGTGAATGATTAACCAAATTATGGCACATCCACAGCATAGAATACTGCTCAGAAATAAATATTGACATATGCAGAAACCTGGGAGAATCTCCAGAGAACTATGCTGAGTGCAAAAATCCAATTCAAAAGGTATGATTCCACTGATAAAACATTGCTGAACTAGAAGTATAGAAATAGAGAGCAGATGAGTGGTTGTCAGTTTAAGAAGAGGTGAAAGAGGCAGGTACAGGGCTACGGCTATAAAAGGGCAATCTGAGGCATCTTCTGGTGATGGAAACATTCTGTTTCTTGATTGTGTCAAGGTCAATATCCTGGCTGTGGTACTGTATTAAAGTTTTACAAGAAGTTATGTTTGAGGGAAAATGGTTCAAGGGCCATGGGATCTCTCTCCATTATTTCTTAAAGCTACATGTGAATTACCTCAAAATAAAATATTTAATTAAAAAAAACCAAAAAAACAAAAAATGGCTACTGGCTCACTGAACACGGAACCCTGATCACAGCACACGGGAAACACCGAGTAAGTGGAAGTGACCTTTACTTGTGGTTCCAGATCTTTATTTACCGGTCATTTTTAGCTCTAGTATTTCATCCATGATTCATGAGTCCCAGCAACCTTACTAATTTTATTCATAAAGAAGGGGCACCCTGTAGCCTTGCCAAAGCCAATTATTTCCTTGGTGACACTCAATGTAGTATGAGCTATTAAGCCTACAACACGCCACAGCCTACAGTGACCCCTTTCTATGCTGCTACTTGCTTTGCTTTGTTCTCTTCAGAGGACGATGCTAAGACGCTTAAATGTCCCTTCCAGTGCTGTCTTTCAGACAAGTATCTTCATATGAACTAGAAAAAAAAATTACTACTGCTAACTCATCTTTCATATTACAACAAACCAAATTTTCAGAGGCAGGGAAAAATAGGATACTACCCTACAGTGTATTTAGGAAAAGAAAACTTTCACTGTGACGCAACTCACTCTTGCAAGATTTTGAATCCACAATTACCAGGTCCAAAAGCAACTAAAAAAAAAATGCCATCTTCACTTTCTATCTACAAGTACAGCCCTTAAAATACCCCCAGACATGAGAATCTTTGTATCTCATTTGCAGAGAGAAACTTATTTCAATATGGAAAGGTGAAAACCTATATTGAATTGAAAGTTTTCCAGGGAGGGGAAAACCTTGCTCTGATACTTCAAAACGTTCATTTGTCAAGCCAGGCCCCCTTCAGCATCACATCTTGGGAAAAAATATGTCTGTTTCCTGTCATGATTGTAGAAATTGATCTGTACGAAATTGTAGTCACTCCTAAGAAAGCCCCGTTGTCTGGCTCAAAGAGAATACGACAGCATTTAACTTAGGCAAACTGAGCTAGATGAATCTGAGAGGGAGAGGGAAAGAAATTCCACAGGACATTCCTGTTGCCTCAGTCTCAGTCCCTGGGTGCCTCTCTTAGGTGTGCTTCAAAACAGAGTCTGATCCTCATGGTTCAAGTGTGTTCTTTTTGTACTACACGGAGCCTCTGCACACAAGCGTCCTTCATCGTCTAATGCTCAGCTGAACATACAGTATTGTTCCAAATCAAGAGGAAACGCAGGCTACGTTTAATGGCCAGTAGGGCAGCTGCCATGGAGGAGCCTTCCGACAGGGACTTTTGTAAGTCTGATTTTGAAAGCCTACATTTTTGCATCAGGGGTTCAATTTGGAAACCCTTCTGCCGTGATGTGCTCCCTGTAACCTT
This sequence comes from Mormoops blainvillei, assembly GCA_004026545.1. Classification (NCBI taxonomy): domain Eukaryota; kingdom Metazoa; phylum Chordata; class Mammalia; order Chiroptera; family Mormoopidae; genus Mormoops; species Mormoops blainvillei. The sequence goes on along the minus strand of PVJD01000281.1, from coordinate 488,424 downwards.
TACTCATCCTTCTGCAGACTGGGTATGTGCAGGAATGTACAGTTGTGCAGAGTGTACAGTTGTGCGTGTACTCGAACCCCTTCACAAAGGTGGCAGACTGCCCTGCGCTAGCACCGAAACAGTGCTTCCTCATTGTCTCTGCAGACACTCAGCCTCGGGGAAACAAACGACTGAGGGAGCCCAAGCAGCCCACCGGTTTTCAGTGGGCACCAAGGGAGGCAAAGGAACATACTCATCTTCCCACGAGCACCTGGAATTTTACTCTTAAAATTAGTACCTAGAAGTTTAAGCACTTCCTTTTATAAATAAACCTATTAAACAGCAGCGCCAAAATATTATCTCTACATATTCTGAACACCTAGAATTTCTTCATTACAAAACAATCCTTATATCCCACATGACGGTAGGGCATAATATCAAAATACATTTGAAAAAAAAATGAAGTCTACTTGCTTTTGTAAGGACAAATTCTGAGGAAACAAAGGTAGGGAACACAGAGGCCAGACTGGAGGCTGAAGAAATGCCAGGGATGAAGAACAGAGTAGGAGTTGAGGTTGACACAACACACCTTCAGCCATCCTGGGAGTTTGCCCACCATTAAGAGTAAGAGAAACACAGAAATGTTCACGTGCCTAATCACTCCTACTTTCTCATCTGTAAAGAGGGGACAAGGTCTCACCAGAGAAAACTGCATGAAAAGACCACCAACTTACTCTTAAATGAAACCCAGCCATTCTGAAAAGCTGTAGGCAGCGTTTCCCACACTGACTCAGAGAGGGATTGGTCTGAGGCTCACCCAAAGGCACAATACATTCTACAGCACTTAAGATGAGACTTGTCAAGATAACTCTTAATGGAACCTGTCCAAATCTAGAAATCAATCACTTCTGCCAAAATATGATTACTTACTGTAATCCTACAAGACCTAAGAAAGGCAATTTGAGCTGCTTTTTCTCAAAGCACTGACCTAGTTGAATTTAAAAAGAATATTTTAAGGAAATTGAAAGCCATCCTATTTCTCTATTTTATGATCTTAGGTAGAAGCACAAAATTGAGAGTCAAAATTAAACCTACTCTCCTGAGCAGAGCAATCATTGTGACCTGAAGGAGAATCGCTACATAATCAAAAGAGTCCTCCCTCGTAGAGAGCACAGCCCCATCCCTGGGGTACAGTGCAGGAACCAGGGACCCGACAGAAGTAGCTAAAAGGGTCTCATACCAAATTAGGAAACACAACATGAATCTATGCTACAAATCCTGAGGAAAAGCCACAGTTACACTAATAAGTGACTGAAAATGACTAAGGACCAGTGAGAAAATTATACAAAGGTACCTACTTATCTATATTTAAATATACAGAATGCTCCCTCTCCCTCTACTTATTCAGTAAAACTGTAATTCTATTAAAATAATGTTTTTCATTAACAAAGTATTGCCTTAGTTGGTATAACTTTACTGATGATATTCTATAAATATTAAAATAGCTATAAAGATAAATAGGAATTGACCATAGATGCTTACTTTTTCTCATCCACAAAGCCACCATTTGAAAATTCTTTGACTAAGGGATGAATATATGGGAACTTAAAAAAAAAAAACTTCCATAATAATTGTCATACTCAAGAAAATTACCACAGAATAAACTCAAAAACAGAAAAAAAAAAAAGATAGTTTAACATATACTCTTTCCAACTTTCAAAGAACAGTAAGTCTGTGGTTACATAATCTATTACAAAGCACAAGAAAAAGACTGAAATGTCCCCAAATTAATTTTCTGATGCTGGTGTAACCTCAGTATCAAAACTGGTCAGAGAAACCATCCCCTACACATACACACAGATACCTGTACACATAACTCAACCACAGGGAAAGGAGAAGGAGGCACACACCTCATTCACCCAGGGGACACTGATGTTTTGAAAAGGCCCCCAGAGCATTCTACTACTCTTTCTTATAGAGAAAGAGCTAGTATATGTCAACAGTCCTTCACAAATCCCTTACCCAAAACTCGTGGGGTCAGATGTGTTTCAAGATTCAAATAATTTCCAGAAAGGCATTACTGGGCATATCCAATATATTCTGCACATCTTCATAGAGTCTGGGGCAACTATAATATTTCTAAAGCAAAAATGTATAAACATTTACGCTAATGTGCTATATAAAGACTTTAAATTTTCTCACATTATAGTCGGGTCTTTTCCTCAAGTCAACTCAGGTTTTATAATCAAATGAGTTATTTGTTTAATAAATCTAAGTTTTCAGAACTTTTTGGATTTTAGAATTGTGGAGAAGGGATTATTACCCTATTATGGAACACTCTGTAAATAATAATGTTAACTACTAATAATTCATCGAAACCCTACTGTGAGAGATAATTCAGTTGGTATACATTATCTCTTAACTCATCTACCACTCCGTATGGTTTTGTAAATGAGGTTCTGAGGGGTTAAGTGCCTTGTACAAAGCCAATAACTTAAAGAACCAGAACTTGAACCAAGATCCATTCATACTCCCTCCACTATGTTATTATACATTCAGGTTCTTCATTATAAGCTAAAGAAAGTGACTCTAGCAAACCTAAGCAGAGAAACAATTTTCTGGGAGCATAATGAGAACTCACAGAATGAAGAGAAAACATGGAGAACCAAGCTCACAAAATGAGCAAAAGCTATCAAGGACCAAGTTCATGAGCCATGACCAAGGTCAAGGGGAAAATAAGAATGCTGCTATTGGTATCACCACCACCACTGCTCCCTCTACCCTGCGATGGCAGAACACACATCACTACTGTCACTGGACTCTCAACAACCAGGCACAGCCATAAAGACTTCTTCACCTGTCCCTCTGCCTTTGCAAGATTGAAAGTCTTAGCACTTTGGTTAAATCTCAGTCACAGGCCTCTGTGCTTTCACAGCGTGAAAAGGGCAATAGGTCCCACCAACTGCTCACCAAGGAGGGACTCTTCCCCAAAGTGAAGGAGTCAGGAGACTGGGCAATCTCCCCCTAAAACTGGGGCTCGACGGTGCAGCCATTCTAAAAAATATTTGCATATCATATCCAACAGCATGCAATAAAGTAGAACTTCTTCCAGAAATGATTTTTTTAATTTTAAGAAATTTATATGGTACTTTACATCAATTAAATTTTTAAAAATATAAGAAGAAATCAATTGGTGTTTATAAAGGTATTTGATATATCTTCACATCCATCCTTAATTTGTAAACTCTTAGCAAGTTAGGAAAAGAAAGCTCTTTCTTTAACCTGATATTCTTCCTCTCAATCTAATCACATGTACAAGAACAACACAGCCCTGGCTGGGTGGCTAAGTTGGTTGGTTTGGGGAGAGGAGGGGAGAAAAAAAGTTTGCAGGTCTGATTCCTGACCAGGGCACACACCTAGGTTGCAGGTTCAATCCCTGGCCAGGGTGCATATGAGAGGTAACTGATCAATGTTTCTCACATTTATATCTCTCTCTCTCTCTCTCTCTCTCTCTCTCTGTCTCCCTCTCTCTCTCTCTCTCAAATCAATTTTAAAAAGAATATACCCTCAGGTGATGATAAAAAAATTAAAAGAACAATACAAAAGGCATTTCAATTAATCACCACCATTTCGCCATGTCAATTGATGTTCCAATCAATGGTGATCAGAAAAGAAGAGATGCAACTACCAAAAAGTAGGGAGCAAACAATCATTATTTGGCAGATGATGGGATTGCACACCTGTAGTAAGGATGAAGACTACAACCCAGAGGCTAAAATCCACCCTTGGGAGTGGCCCTTAGATGAATACTATGTGTGTAGAAGTGAAGCACTTGGCTATTCTTGAAGAAATTCTGACCCAGTGGAGTAATTTAAATGCAGTTATGTCGACTGGGTGTTTAACATTCCATTTTATAATGCTAGGAGTGTCTCTTAAAAGTAATTATGACATCTTTCAGTGTTTTCATTTCTCTTGATCAGATCAAACTTGGTTGGTACCCAGGGATTCAGCAAAAGAGGAAAGGAGAGGGAGGGGACTCCTGGGGGAGAGGAGTTGTAAAAGAAATAGTGTATAGGAAGTAGGTGTGTACAGGAAACAAGTTATCAATTTTTTCCTGCCTTCTAATTCTTTTAGGTTATCCTCAAACCAGAATAGAAAATATTAATAACTTTTTAAAAGCTATACCCAATTCAGACTTGAATTAGAAGTAACTGAGTGGAAAAGGGAGAAGTTTTAAGGCAAAGCAGAGACTTGCAGAAGCATGACAGAGCAGTTTTAAGAAGCTGAAAGGTGCCCTTGGAGAGCTGAAAGAAAAGCCCAGAGCAGGATCTCATAAATGACAATCAAGACAACTCAATGTCCATGGTCAGGTGGTTTTCCTGGTGAATTCTACCAAACATTTTATGAAGAATTAACACTAATCCTTTCCAAACTCTTCCATAAAAATTGAAGAGAAAGGAGCACTTTCACAGTCATTTTATGAAGCCAGCATAACCCTGGCACCAAAGCCACATAAGGTCACTACAAGAAAACTATAGATCGATATCCCTGATGAATATAGGTGCAAAAATTCTCAATAAAATGCTAACAAACTGAATTCAATACCACATTAAAAGAATCATGATCAAATGGGATTTGGACCTAGAATGCAAGGATGGTCTGACATATGCAAATCAGTAAATGTGATATATCACATTAACATGATGAGGCACAAAAATCACGTGATCATCTCAACAGGTGCAGAAAGGCATTTGGAAAAACTACATCTTTCACGAAAAAGATGATTAATAAACTGAGTATAGAGGAAACATACCCCAACATAATAAAGGCACTATATGACAAGTCCATAATCAATGGTGAAAGGTTGAAAGCTTTTCCTCAAACATTAGGAACAAAATAAAGGTGCCCTTGCTCACCACTTCTACTCAACATAATACTGGAAGTGCTGGCCACAGCAATCAGGCAAATAAATAAGTAAATAAATGCCATCCAAATTTCAAAAGAAGTAAAACTGTCTTTGCAGATGATCTTACATATGGAAAATTCTAAAGATTCCAAGAAAAAACTGTTTGAACTAATCAACAAATTCAGTAAAGTTGCAGGATACAAAAATCATTATAGGAAAATCAGTTGTGTTTCTATACAGTAACAACAAAATACCTGAAAAGAAATAAATTAACCAAGAAAGTGAAAGATCTATACACTGAAAGCTGTAAGACTTTAATGAAAGATATTGAAGACACAAATAAATGGAAAGATATCTATATTTATAAATCAGAAGAGTTAATATTGTTATAAAATGGCCATATTGCCCAAAGCAATCCATAGATTAATTCAATCCCTATTAAAATTCCAATGTCATTTTTTACAGAAATAGAAAAAAAATTCCTAAAATTTGTTTTACAAAACACCCTAAATAGCCAAAGCAATCCTGAGAAAGAACAAGGCTGGAGGTATCACAATTCCTGATTTCAAACTATATTACAAAGCTGTCAATAATCAAAACAGTATAGTACTAGCATAAAAACAGGCATATAAACCAATGGAACAGAGGGTCCAGAAATAAACCCACACATTTATGGTCAATTAATTTATGACAAAGGAGCCAAGAATACACAACGGGAAAACAATGTCCCTTCAATAAATAGGGTTGGGAAAACTAGGCAGCCACATTCAAAAGAAACTGAAACTAAACCTCTGTCTTATACCATACACAAACAATTACTCAAAGTGGATTAAAGACTTAATGTCAGACTTGAAAGCACAAAAGTCCTAGGTAGTAGGCTCCTCGACATCACCCTTGGTGATGATTTTTGATGTTTGACACCAAAAGCAAAGGTAACCAGAACAAAAATAAAGAAATATAGCTACATCAAACTTCTGCACAGCAAAGGAGACCATCAACTAAAATGAAAGGGAAACCTACCAAGTGGGAGAAAATATTTGCAAATCATATATCTGATAAGGATTTAGCATTCAAAATACAGGGTAGGGCAAAAGTAGATTTACAGTTGTTCACATGGAAAATAATACAATAATTAATAAACAATAATACAAGAATAAATGTTTCATGTACCCCCAAGTGTAAACCTACTTTTGCCCCACCCTATATATAAAGTACTCAAATAACTCAATAGTTAAAAAAAAAAATCTGATTTAAAAATGGGCAGACAATCTGATTAGACATTTTTCCAAAGAAAACAAACGGATGGTCAACAGATACATGAAAAGGTGTTCAACATCACTAATCATCAGAAAAATGCAAATCAAAACCATAATGAAACTATCACCTCACACTTGTTGAATGGCTATCATTGAGGAGACAAGGTAAGTGTTTGTGAGTAGGGGTAACCAAGTACCTGTGGCCCAGGATGGCTATGAATGAGGCCCAACACAAAACAGTAAATTTACATAAAACCTTTTTGCTCATCACGTTTCATTAGTGTTTGTGTATTTAATGTGTGGCCCAAGACAACTCTTTTCCCAGCGTGACTCGGAGACACCAAAAGGTTGGACACCCTGTCAGAGAAAAGGAACCCTATACATTGTTGGTAGGAATGTAAATTGGTGCAACCACTATGGAAAACAGTATGGAGTTTCCTCCAAAAATTAAAAATAGAACCATCATATGATTCAGCAAGTCCACTTCTAGGTATTTATCTGAAGGCAACAAAACACTAATTCAAAAGTTGTGTGCACCCCCATGTTCACTGCAGCCTTATTCACAAGAGCCAAGACGGAGAAACAACTTAAGTGTCCATCGATGGATGAATGGATAAAGAAGATATGTACACACACACAAAAGTGTTATTCAGCCATAAAAAGGAGAAAATCTTGCCATTTGCAACAACAAAAGTGAAATTTGAGGGCATTATGCTATGTGAAATAAGTCAGACGGAGAAAGTTACTGTTTGATCTCACTTCTATGTGGAATCTAAAGAAACAGAGTAAAACAACAACAACAACAAAAGCAAGTTCATAGATACAGAGAACAGGCTGCTGCCAGAGGTGAGAAGTGGGTAGTGGGCAAAATGGGTGAAGGTGGTCAAGAGGTACCAACTTCCAGAAATAAAATAAACAAGTAATGGGGATATAATGTTACAACATGGTAACTAAGTTAATAACAGTGTTGTGTAGTTGAAGGTTGCTAAGAAAACCAATCTTAAAAATTATCATTACAAGAAAAAAATGTTAAATATGTGCAGTGATGGATGTTAACCAGACTTACTATGGTCATCATTACCCAATATGTACACATACTGAGTCATTATGTTGTGTGGTTGAAACTAATATAATGCTATGTCAATTATATTTCAATAAAAAATTAGAATTTCTTTAACCTAAGTTTAAAGGCAAAAAAAAAATAGTAAATATATGTTTGCAATTAACATGGTAGGCCAAGGCCAACTTTACTATAAAAATAAAATAAAAAGATGATCTTATTCTGAAATGGATTGTCAGTAAAATCTTCATTTAGAGCCTGAGAACCTTCAGCCACAGCCAAATTTCTGCAACAGCCAAATACAGTCCAATTTTTCCTTTTCATAGTGGCAGGTGGGAGTAGAAGGTATGTACTTCTTTCTGAAAGGCAGTTTTGCCACCTCCATATTAAAACTAAGGACGAATGATCAACCTGTCAAAACCCTGATTAAAGTGCCTTCGTTTATTTTTTTTAATAAAAAGGCAAAAGAAAGGTCATAATGAGATTTTGCCTGGGTTTGAAGACATTTCAGCATAGGTAATCAAAGATTTTTTTCTTAGCCCTCAATATATGCTGAGAAAAAAATAATACAAAGAGCTGCCATATTCATTCGCTATGGCAGTCCCTATGAAATTCCCTCTGTGGCTGGCCTTGATCATTGCATGACCCATGACCCCTCAAGTCCACTGATGCATCCCACCTTTAGGAAGAAACTAGAGATAGCACATATGACCTTTGCATTTGGTTTCAGCTTTACCTTTTCTAAGGACCTGAGGAAGCACCTGTCTGAGCAGAGTACCCCTTCCTGTAAATCCCACCAGGTACTCCATCCACAGAGGGAGTGTGTGACCTGTCATGGCCAATGGGACCTTCGAGAAGGAAAGCATGTCATGCTTCCAAGAACAATGCTCCTCTCTGATAAAATAAACATAATCTGTATCAGTTCCCCAGGAAGGAACACATAGTGAACTCAACTTGATTAATTTGGCAAAAGCCTAATAAAGGGTATTATAATGTGTGGAAATCATGCCGAGAACCATTAGGGAGAATGCAGAATCCCAGAGCTGGTAACGAGCTTTTATCCGCCCCAGGCAACTATGACAAAAAGACCAAGAAACTCACAGAAAAGCCAATCCACAACCCTACCTATGGACCCCTGAAGCAATCCTAAATTGCCAACTTCTAGGCTTGTTATTTTCAGAGAAAAATGAATCCCATTACCTAAAGCCAAAACAGAATCAATTAAAAACTCTATTGGCCAGTCTGTCTTTTATTTACTGAAATTATCTCCTTAATGATATTAAAAGAATTAAAATTATAGTCTAAATGTGAGAAGGGAGGCAGCCCCAAATCCAGAAGATCTTAAAAGAGACCCTAATAAACCAAAGGGCCCAAAGCCCAAAAGAGGAGAAGAGAAATGGGTAATATCCAAACTCACCAATAAAAATTTTAAATGATAATCTGCATTTCTCAAATCTTCAAATGCATGTCACTCAGAGATAACAAGGTTCCAGTCTCACAAGCTCCTGGTAGATGTTTGAATTGGTAGAATTTCTGAAAAGAATGTGGACAATATGTATTGATTTCTTTGTAACTAGGACCTTATTCCTCTCTCCCTCTAAGCATTACTGCCTCCAAAATATTTAAGTTGTGAGTTCATTGTTAACCAAATAATTAATTTTTTAATGTGGCTTAATTAGTCCTTTCAATTTCACATATTTCTAGCTACTTTAATAAAGAATTCAACCCTAGCATTTCATATTTCTAAAAAATATAATGGAATGAAGCAATGCCTTGCACTCTCTCTCTCAGCCTGATGGTCATGTCTTTAATGAGCATGTCTGTTCGCACTAAAGCCTAACGAAGGCCGTATCGCCCATTAAGGGGCATCATATGTTAAAGCCTAGAAATGGACCATGAATACACAGCCTCTGTAGTACTAGTCTAATAAACTCAGCCCATAAAATTGCTCTAATCTCACATAAAATATCGTTACAGCAAATTACTCCTATCTGATCCTAAATTATTTCCAATAGGACATCAAACCTTCAGGAATAAATTTTATTAGCTTAAAAATTAATAATGTTGACTTTGATAGATTTGAAAAGGCTAACACATCTACAGTAATTATTTTAAGGAAGACAGAGACTTCTGAGATCATCTATATGCCCCAATATTGATTTAAAAGGATGCTCAGGGAATGGGGTTTTCTGGGTAATTGAATTTTCCTGGTTGTTTTACTCCAATAAATGATTGTTACTTTTAACTGTCAGGCTCTGATCAGCAAAAGATATAAGAGATTGAACTGAACACTAACTTTAAGACACACTGTAGAAATAAAGTTTTAGAATAAATCTGATATCAACTTTCTCTTTAATGCTGTATTTAGGATCATAAATATACAGCACATCTATCTCAAAATTAAGGTTATAGTTTCCTATAACCTTAATCCAATCCTTTGATTGGATGGTAAAGGAAGATACTATAGACATGACACTGGAAGACTGAGTAGCTGGAGAGGCTCAATGGGAACAGCAAGTGATTCTCCTGCAAGAAAGCCAAAGCAATTTAACCAACAAACAAGACAGTGGCCAGTCCTTTCCCTTCTGCTACCTCACTTGACAATGACCTCGCCAATGACAGAGCCTTCCAGTGGGTCCCTGCTTTAGCTAAAAAGACTATGAAAAGAAAAACACACGGAAAAAGTGCAAACTGCGACCTGGAGAGCCCAAAAGATATGTGCCTCATCTGATATGGAAGCCGAAAGCTCAGTGGGGAGAACTCCCTTCCCACCAAGACCAAGGTGGCATAAAAAGCAGTGAGATTCTGTAGAGACAGAGCCACCCGGACACCAGGAAACAGGAGCCATGGGAGGAAGACCTGAAGGCTGTATGCCGTCAGCAATGTGCCCCTAAGGGACTGACTTAGGGTCCTGCACCACTCAGGGTAAAGCCCTGAATCTGACGCCCTCGGTGGCCTCTCCACTCAGACTCTGCCTCATAGCTCTGCTCAGGAAGGCCCCTAGGCTGACTCTCATGGCCGCTGACTTGGCCAGCTCCAGCGTCAATCAGCGATTCCAGCCGCTGCATGAACTCCTGGAGCCTGATGCTGACCACGTCCAACACAGGTGCCCTCCCTGAAGCCACCCAGGCCTCCATCCCAACAGGACGCCCCAGCTTCTAGCAGGGCTGCAAAGTCTCCTCACCACTTTATCTCAAAGGTAAAGAATCACCCCTAAAAAATAAGTGTCAGATGGTGTGGAATGGACGATTAAAAGAGTTTCTTACTAGGTGGCAATATTTTAAAGAAATTGTGTTAAGTAATTTGCAAGTTTTCCTTTGAGTTGCAAAATAATATTTATCGCAAAGTTCCCCAAAGTGCAGATTTAGAAAGTTTCCATGGTCAAATACGCATTATTTGCAAACAACACTGTATATGAAAGTTGTATTCAATCTTCCAAAGGACACCTTGGTTGGACCCAGGAAAACAGAGCAAGACAGTGGAAACACAGCTGATGAGGGGTCTGGAGGGCAAGCAGGGACTCTCCCCTCTTATCCCCTGCCAGGAGTTCTCAGATGTAACACACACTCAAGAGTAAATTATTGGTTTGTGGGCCTCTGAAGCAGTTGGTACTTAATTTAATGAACTACGAACTTATGCTAAAGTAACTTCTTGCCCAAGAAGAGAACTGCTGAACGTGGGAGGGGGGGAGAGGACCAAATGTCTGAGGCTGAGCAGGAGGATCAGGTCACTTAGAATGAGAGGAAAATAAAATAATAAGAACAATCATTTAAAAAGCAAAGCTCTAACATTTCCTAATATGAGAAACTGATTTTGGTCAAAATTTTTATTTCCCTGTATTAGGAGACATTTATATTGGAATTTTTAAAGCACTTTTAAAAACAAATGGACTTTGTGATACTGAAACTGTAATAGGCATTGTTATATATTATCTCATTTGATCCTTTCAACAATGCTAGAATTAGTGGTGGGGACAGTGTCAGTTGGTCTCACCACAGCATCCAGGGCCCAGCCCAGTGCCTAACACCTGGAAAGTTCTCGAAACATATCTGTTCAATGAATGACTATCTAAAATGTCCCTTCTATCTTTATTTTCTGCTCCACTCCACGGTGGAAGCCCAGCTCTCATCACCTCACCGCGGCTGGCTTTCCCAGATCCCAGGCCCGCCTTGCTCTAATGCAGTCTGCAGTGGTTAACTGCCCACTTACCTTAATAAAATACCACCAGGACTCCTTGGGCTTTGGCATATCACACACCAGGTCTTAACTCCTCTTCATGGTTTTCAAGTCCTTCTTTAATGGAACAATCCCAACTGGGTGCAGTGTGACCTTCCCCTCTGCCTCTAGCCAGGTTCGGCCATTTCTCACTGTCCCAGGGCTCCCACTGGGCAACCCTTCTCTTTTTTTACATCTAAAGTACACTTATTCTTAAAAGTCAAATTCGACATACACTTCTCCATGAGATCCTCATCTCTCACACTCCAATATCACCCTTCCAGTCCTAGTCTAGGTTCAACTGTCCTCTTATAATTGCATTTATGTTTATTCTGTATTCCCCACAACAGGCTGACCAGAGTCAAGAAGGAAAAGGTATTAACAATTACTGAACACCACTCAGTGTCAGACATGACATCAGACATAAAATATCTGGGTGAATAGTAAGCTCTGTTAAAACTTCCATTGAACTGACTGGCTTAGATTTTCTTATGGACAAGCTTTGCGTTATATATAGTCTTACTCCATGAAGCAGCCTTGAGAAAAAAAAAAGTGGAGTCATTAAAAAACCAAATTGCTCACAAGTCTGAGAAAGAACAAACAGCTTCACTCTTCCTTCCCTACCTAATCAGTCATTCAAGATGCTGAAAACAGAAAATGTAATTGCTTTTCCTGGACACTGTCCACTCTACGAGGGGGACTGAAAAAGCCACAGTAATCTGTGAAGTCTGAGTAATGAAAAGTTGATTGTGGCTCCAGACTAGATAAATCATAAACACAACCTCAGGGTTTGAAAACAGCACCTGTCACCACAGCCACCGTAGACACAACCCATCAGAGCTAGAAGGAAGCTCAGCTATTTATCCTAACGTTCAAATGCCTGTATCAAACATACGTTTAACATGTTCACTACCCAGGGCCTACAGAATCCTTTCCTCAGTTAAGAACTAAAAGTTCCTGGGTGGGAGGAAACTGTTTTTCAGTCAAGGTTGCCTCATTAATTCTGAAGAATTATTTTTCACTGTTACTCCTGCAGGCACTGACGCGTGCAACCAGAAACAACAGAATCAGGCAACGGCAAATACGCATCAGGACTGTATACGCTGTATTCTCAGCCCAAAAGTTTTAATTTATGGAGAAGAAGAAAATCTACTAATATTATAAAAATTACAGATGTTTCTAAGTATTCGGGATACTATTGGTTCTAACTCCTTTTTCGGCCTGCAATCAAAATCTAACAAAGTCTAACACAAGAAATGCAGCCAAATGGACTCATCTGGTGTCAGTGAACTTTCTTCCATGGAGAAAGGATTAACCAAATGACAGCCAAACTTTGACAAATGCAAACTCTGTGACAAAATACACCAGCTAACCTAACCCACCTTTGCTCATCATTTGTGGTTGAACATGCTTAGAAAACTGACAACCCCTCATTTCCTATGAGCCACGGATTCCACTTAGAGAAGCAGAATTTAGTAAACGTGGGAAGAGATGGTGCATTTTGTTATCACCTTGCTACCCTAACCTCAGGCAGAAAGCGCAAGATTATCTAACCATTGAGGTCAAAGGTAGAAACATCTACCAAAACAAGTGTTTCCGTCTTCCGCTTTGTGCTAAAAATCATAGCAGTCTTTGTTGGGAATGTGGCCTTGGTCAATTCTGCAGTGACCCAGCAAAAGTTTGAAAAAAGCACGTGGAAGACCCAGCAAACCTTAAGCAATTTAGCACAAAAAATCACCAGTCTTCCCCTAGGGGGAAAAAACCCCCTGTGTTGTTTTCAACTTTTCAATGGCACTAAAAGGGAAGCATTTTAAAACACAAATCAATTTACAATGAAACTTTTCAAAAAAAAAAAATTTATTGAGTAAAGTAAGGTACATCTTATTGAATATGCACACCTGTTCTCAGTAGCCATTATTTTCATACGGTAAGAAAATGTTTCATGACATAAATACTCCTCCTCTTTTAAAAACAGTATTCGAAAAGAAGATAATGGTTTCCTAGAGAGCAGTTAGTCATATAGTATTTACTCTGAAACACAGCTGACATACAACTGATATTTAAATGTTACATCGCTTATCTTTCACCCTCTGGTGTATACACACACACACACACACACAGTGTAGCATTTTCAAGTAGAAGGAAAATGCACGGATTTTTAACCTGAAAACATACAAGAAGCTCAAGTTTCTTCACCACCATTCACAAAGGGAATTTGTGACCTAAGGAAATTGATGTGCTGTCAGCCTGGGGTCTGATTTCCTTTATGACCTTGCTCTTTGGGAGTCAGCATCATGCCTGTGTCAATACTGATGTTTCCATGACATTGTCACAGCCTGCTCTCCCGGGTGCATGTCATGGCTTACAGGCAGCCTAAGAGAAAGTTCTTCAGGTTTGTGGGACAAAGAATCTAGAAAATAATGATTTATTAAGTTCCCATGATACTCAAAAAAAAAAAAAAAAAGGCCCTTCAGATTCTTACAAAGGCTACATCATAATAAACTCAATGTCTTCATCATTAAAATTAACAGAAGAATTGTAATCTTCTTTTTTTTACTCTTAACTCACTCTTACAAGGAATTTCAATGAGTAAATCCCGCCAGGTTCCCAAATCTAAGCTTCATTTTTGAAATATATTTTCATCAAGTGATCAAGATTATCTAAATTGAACTCACCTCTTTATGCTTGAGCAGGCAAGCTGACTACTATGCCACCAGAAATACAAAGGGATTTATTTTCAGCTATGACCTTCAACAATTTAAAAAGCTGTACATGAAGGTCAACATTAAAAGAAAGAGAGAAAGAGAAAGAGAAAGGAAAAGGGGGAAGGAGGAGGCTGGTAGTTGTTTTCAAACTTATCTTAGTTCAACCCAATAAATCGGTTTTCTATCAGCAAATGCAAATACAAATAATGAAAAACCTTTTAAGGAAAACTGTAATTTGTCTCACTGTTTAGAACCGTTTAAGGGCATTCTAAGTCATCATTTCACTTTTTTTTTTTAAATCTCCCATAAGGTTCAGCACTATATGGCTTCATAAAAATAGCAACAACTATTATTTGTTTGGTATTTCTCATGTTATCATGCATTAGGCACTGTTGTAAGCCCTTACGTGTATTAGTTTATTCAAACCTCATAGCAATCTATGAATCTATAGTATTATTATCCTCATTTCACTGAGGATGAAACTGAGGCACAGAGTTAAATAACCTGCCAAAGGTCACTAATTAGTAAATGATAGAGCTGCAAGATGATTATTAACATTCCATAGCACTTTAAAAATTTGCAAGAGTTTTTTCAGTCATCTCCTTTGAACTTCACCACACATAAGCATCAGTTTAATTTTACAAATGGAAGACCAAGGCTCTGAAACACCTAGTAAATGAAGCAGCTGGAACAGGAATCAGATTTTTTGCCTGTATATTCTCCCCTTCTCCCAGTACGGAAGCTGCCTTTCTCACTGCAGACTCAATAAAAGTATTTTCATTATGCACTTATCAATTCTCAAAGCATAATTCTAGCTCCAGATGGTGACAATTTTTTTAAAGATTTTATTTATTTATTTTTTTAGAGAGAGGGGAAGGGAGGGAGAAAGAGAGGGAGAGAAACATCAATGTGTGGTTGCCTCTCTCACGTGCCTCCTACTGGGGACCTGGCCCACAACCCAGGCATGTGCCCTGACTGAGAATCGAACCTGTCACCCTTTGATTTGTGGGCCGGTGCTCAAACCACTGAACCATGCCAGACAGGGCTAGATGGTAACAACTTTATTTAATTCACCCTTTTATCCCTGGCATCAAGTACAACGCCTGGCACACAGTGGACAACGAGGCTGTGTCCCCCTGACCCTCATCTTCCTCCACCAAATTCATTCTTCTGTCTGTGTTCCTGCTACCATGCCATCCTAAACCACCTCCAGAGCTTTAGTCCACCCTCACGAGTCATCACTTCGGGAAGGCCAAGGTCTATATTCACAATCTCTCTTCCACAATTGAAAATCCAACAAGATACGAAAACTGAAAGTTTTATCTTAAGTTTGATGCCAAACTCATAGGATGGTTATGGTAGTCCACCTTCAAGGGGGCTCCCAGTGACACCCGCCTCCCAGTATTCACACCCTCATATAGTCCTCCTCATACCAAGCTTGGTTGGTGTAACCAACAAAATACTGTAGAAGTAACAGCATGTTATAAAAGACCGAGGCTCCCACCTTAGGCTTTCTCTCTTTCTAAAATCACTTGCTTTGGAGGGAAGCCAGCTGCCAGGTTGAGAGGACATTCAGGAGTCTGTGAAGAGGCCCCTGTCATGAGGAGCTGAGGCCTGCTGACACAGAGGTGAGTGAGCCTGGAAGCAGGTCCCCCATCCCCAGATGACTGCCGCCTCGGGCCACTCAAGGGCAACCTCCTGAGAGGCCCTGAACCAGAATCACCCAGTTAAGCTGCTCCTGGATTCCAGACCCACAGAATCTGGAGGCAATAAATGTTTGTTCCTTTACGCTGCTGGGCTTTAGATATAACCTACGAGGTAGGAAGAGGTAACCAGTAATGGGGGAACATCTGTTCTAAACTGGAATAAGGCTACTTAGAGTATTTATCTCCACTTATTATGGATATACAATTGATGAGCCGCATAAATATTAATGTGCTTGTTTTAGAAAGTACGTATACCATATCGCCTTGCAGAAATCTGACAAAGTTTGAATCTTGAAATCAGCCTGGCCCCAGGAGTTTCAGATCAGGCACTGTGAACCTGCATTCGATTTTCCTAAAACACTTTCGTGATTAACCCCATCTTGGCATATAAGAAATGCGATTTCTTCATAAGAATTTTTGTACCTATTACACTCTCCACAACATAATCCAATACTCGATTATAAGTTGTCTTCTATTGTTTCATAAGTAAATCTTTCCACCTAAAAGTTAAAATTCTTATGGGCAAGAATCCTCCCTTTATTTCATCATCTCCACCAGAAACATGGATGCTACTGGGTACACAACAAGCTCTAAAGAAATTATTGTAGAATTGAGTTCACAAAATCCATATTTACAATTACTGGCACACAGCATTGGTCCAGATCCCCATAAACCCTCACACTCAAAACCTATTTATCACCAAATAATTGGCCTCGAACATGATGTAAAAACAGTGTCTGTCTGAAAGAAAAAGAAGCTGGTTCTCTGAGGAATTCTGGAAACTTGCATATCCTCCAAGTGCCCTTGTAAACAGTAGCAGAAGCACGAAATAATCATTATCACAGAAAAAGATCTATTAGCTTCCTGATTACTGGCCCATCTGAAACCTTTCAAGGAAAGAGCAATTTTACCTTTCTGCTTTCCTCTCACACCCTCCCTCAGGCAATAAGAAGGGTCACTAATCAGTTTTTAATTTTCTCTCCTGGAGAGAGATTTAGAATCGAGCTGTAAAAATCCAGGATAAAGGCTTTACAAAATAAAGACGAAGGAAAAACTAAGTGATAGAGGCTTTGAAGCTAAATAAATTATTCTAGACCTTTTAGATCAATAAGCATTTTTTTTAAAGCCAAAACATTAAAATGCAATGCAATAACCACTGCTCTGAAAAGAAGTTCTACATAAGCAAACTCTTTTTTTAAATTGGGGGGGTGGGGGTGGGGGGATGAGGAATGACTCCTCTGAACAAAAGGATCTCTTCCCTCACATAATCTACTCAGAAGGAGTTCCACAAATCCAAATGTCATGACTACAGAAGGTAATCAGGTCAGATCATAGGCCTATAAAAACTTAATTTAAGAACAGCAAAATAGAGGGAATAGGGAGATGTTGGGAGCATGAGAGGAAGTGAGATTGGCAGTAAGCCTAAATGATTTTTAATAAATTCTGACCTCTCCCTCTATAATCAGCTCTCAGCCCTTCGCCCCTGGCATGCTACAAAGAATCAGAGGGTGGGTAAGCACTGAGAAAATGACCAGATGTGAAACCAAGAGACAGGGTTCTAGGACCATATGCTAGACTCCAGCAAATCACCACCCCTCACTGGGTCCCTGTTCCCTCGCAGGTGGGATGGGAGAATTAGATGATTCCAGTGCCAGGTCTAACTTTCTGTTATAAGTGAAATCCAGTCTGCTGTAATTTATCTCATCTCTTCCGCATTCCCCGCCCCCCTCCCTCCCCCAGTATCTGCTGCATTTTCAGACAGTATCATGTGACTGAATTAACTAAGGACATGTGACCACACACCGTTCTGGTGCAGAGAATCAGACAGCTGAACTACTGGGCAAAAGAATGAGTGGTTGGTGGAAAAAAACAATGACAAGTAGAAACGAGTTTGTGTGAAAGATTCTGTCAAGCTATGGTATTATCTATATTATAGATGGTTGAGATTTTCTTCACAGCGGGAACTGCCTGTAGCCTGAATATCTAGTGGGATTTTTCAAGTGTTTGAATACTACAGACTTCTAAAATGTACAGTTCTGATAAAACTGAAAAGCTTATGTTATGCCAGTTTCAATACCACCAGGACTTGCTACAATTTCCCTGAGTCACAGGGAATTAGTTCAATGCCATGTAGCCATAGCTGTCCGCTAGACTTTAACCTGCAATCCTTCTAGGAATCCTGGAAGTTCATGGTTGAAAGGAAGTCACAAGGGTGGGGGAGGATGTATGTGTTCAGAACTGGTCTTCTAACCATGTAAATCGTTTCCCTAGGAGGAAAACAATGTACAGGCAAAATCTCCAGCAATTTCTCGATATGTGTCAAGGTAATAGATGAAAACCACATACCTATTAAACATTAACTTTTCTAACATGCTACACATTCTCCAATTAAAACTAACAAAGAAAGTTATTCATAAAACATACACAAACACACTTTTTCCCGCCCTCCACCAAGTAATTTACAGAAAGAACCTGCAAGAACCAAAGGCGACTCCTTTAGACAATGTAAATAGCAACAGGCAAAGCTTGTATAGAAAAGTTTTTGGAAATCTATATATTCAACCAAGGTTTCAAGTTACAAAAGCAATAACAGCAGCATGGCTAAAATAATCCTACTGGTCCTTCTTCAAAAACGACAACTATTTACTGAGCACCACCATATGCCTGGCACTTCTCTAGGTTCTTGAGGATTTAACGCACAGTGGATAAACCAGACAACGTTCTGCTGCCCTCCAGGAAGTTTACAGGAAATTATTCTCAAAATATTAAATGTCAAATTTGTTTTAACTGGGCGTGCTTTCTCTGCTGAATTACAAACACCTACCGTACCAAGAAACTAGTAAAAACCAACAAGATGCATAAAGATAGGCACGGACATCAATGGAATAGAATTCAGGGTCCAGAAATTAATCTTCACATTTATTGTCAACTGATTTTTAATAAGACAGTTCAATGGGGAAAAACGGTCTTTCCAACAAACGAGCTGAGACAACTGGATAGCTACATGAAAACGAATGAAGAATGGCTCACAGACCTAAATGTAAGAGCTAAAGCCATAAAACTCTCGGGGGGTGGGGGAAGGAGTACAAGTCACTGGTCTCTGTGAATAACAAACCACCCTCCCCCACTTCTAGTAACCACCCGTGCCCCTCAGTGAGCCAGTCTCACTTTGGGCAGGGGTGGCGGATTAAATACCCCAAATTGGAATTAAAAAAAAATTTATTAGCGAATAATAAACCATACATAATAATAGCTACTGTTTATTGGGTACCTTTTATCCTATGTGCCTAAAATTCTTTTCTCAAGTCCTTACAATCATCCTATGAGGCAGTATGATGCCCCTCAACATATAAATGAAGAAAGGGAGGCTAGTTCCAAGAAGAGCTCTTTGACCAATGACAAGACCAATAATTTCATAGCAGCGCAGGATTTAGACACAGGGCAGGGATAGCGAGACAGGAGAGACTGGAGGTGATCCCACAGCACTCCAGTTAGGAGGCTGGTTCAGGTGTGAAGTGGGGGGCCTGACTATACTGGGAGCAGAGAGGATGGTGGAGAAAAACCACTTCTGACGGGTGTCAGTGAAGCCAGCAGAGGCTCTCAGTCTGCTTCTCAAACACAGCTCTGAACAAAGGGCAAAGTAGGACCTGAACGGCTTAAACACTCCAACAGTCTGTGGGGCTCTCTCAGGAGCCTGCCTGACCCTCACTCATGTCCCTGTGTGGAAAACTGTCTTCTAAGCAAGGTACTTCCTAACTAACTTCTGGAACACCATCCTCACAGAGTTAGGAACTCTTGGCGTTAACGAACTGCGCTTTCCCCTGTGCTCAGTACATGTTGTTTCTAAACAACCTCCTGTGGCATCTTGTTTCCTCTTAGGTCTCAGTCCGCTAACTCCTGCCCTGCCACGTGACCTTTCGGTTATTGTCTGTGGAGGCCAGCACTCAGCGCCTCTTGGTTTTCCTTGCTGCCACCATCGCTCTTGTTCTAACTTCCTTTTGGCACGTCAATATCCTTGAAAACAAACTGCTCACACAGTTTGGAAGCCACTGCCAGGCTCTTTCACAGCTCCAGCGATTATTAGGAGAGCCTCTGGAGAAGCCATCTCAGCCTCCGGGGAATTTCTTGGCAAGAGTGTTTCGTTAGAGAGGAATGGATTATCAACAATAGGCAGCATTAAGGGAGAGTGGCTGTTTCACTTAAAAAACAAAACAGGAATACATACAAGGCTCAGAGGGCACAAGAATGCAGTCCATATTTTTGAGAATAGCATAGACTCTCCAAAGCGTACTTAAAGGCTTTTTGAGTCACAAACTAAACAGGCTGCTTCCTGACCTTAACACGCCTAGTCTATTCTTAAACAAGTAATAACAGATACCTGGATGATCTTAATATAGGAGACTTACAAACAATCTCATGAGGCTGAAGCAAACGGTAGGTACACCTATTATAACCCGAATTAGGCTGACCAGGAATGTTACTTTTGGGCTTTACTTGTGGTGAAAATATCAGAGACAAAGCTCGGCCAAAGCGATCAATCTCAGAAACCCTAGAGGGGCATGGCAAACCTGATATCTGACCTATCATGTTTATAATAAGCCTGTGGAAAAGACACTGTGCATTGGAATGAAAAACTTAACATTTGCCATAAAAACCCAATGTTTAATTTATTGACTTTTTTTCCCATGAAGCCTTAGAGCAGTGTCAGATGAGATTTATGTAACCTTAAGAGTAAAATGGGTGATATGTAATATTAAAAATTATAACTGTATAATTTTTAATTACTGATTGTGTAAACCCACAGTACAAACCGAACTCATACTTTCTCAGATGGTTCACAGACTAGGAGACAAGGAAAAAAGCAACTAAAGTGTGAGACTATTATCCATTCTTGAAATATGCCCTTCTTCCAAAAGACTCAATTTTTCGGGGGAAAGTCATATTTTCTAAAAAAAAAAAAAATAGAGAAAGAGAGAAAGAAAGACTTAGTAGTTACCTCTATAATACAAAAATGGTGTCACTTGTGCTTTCTGAAATAGTAGCTAGTCAGTTTTTCAATGTGCTACATGCATTCAGTCCACGGCACCATCTCATTTTCTACCCATTATTAATAGAAAAATTAGAGCATCTTGGCATTAGATTTTTCACAGTGAAAGTCACTTTATTCTGGGACCTTTTCTAGTAAAAATAAAATGGCAAAAAAAAAACACCCTCATTATCCAGCAGATTTTCAATATGGCCTATTCCAACTGTAATACTCTATTCATTCCTCTATTCAAATTATAGTTAAGAAGCATCTATTACATGAGGTATGCAGCTCTAGCTACTGTGGATCACAAGTAGGGGCTCACAGGCTGCTGGACAAGACAGATGTGTCCAGAAATAATGCTTGCAATGTGCTCAGAGCTATGACAGGATATGTGTGATATGCTGACAAGTGCTTAATTCTACCTAATGGAGCTGGGCTGTTTTCTAGCAGATGGGACACTTGATTCAAGTGTCAAAAGGATGAGTTCAGGTGAGTGTGTGCTTAGGAAAGGCAAAAAGGTACACCAATCAGTGGGAATCCCATGTATCAAGGCACAGGAGAGTCTGGTATGTTTGGGAGACTGAGCAGTTCTGCATGTCCACAGAGCAGGTCGTTTGGGTAGGCAGGCCTAGGTCAGGGAGAGTGCTAACCCAAACAAGGAAGTGTGGATTTTAGAAGAAATGAGTCACTAAAAGAAGGAAGAGATGGCCTTCCGGTCAAGATGGAGACATAAATAGATATGCTTCACCTCCTTGCACAACCATAGGAAGGATCACAACTAACGTCAAAAGAAAAAACACCCAGAACTGCCATTAAATAAAACTGCATGGAAGTCTGACAACCAAGGATTTAAAGAAGCTATATTCATCCAGACAGGTAGGAGAGGCAGAGACCAGGAGCAGGGGCAGAGGGGACGTGGTGTGGCGGCGACAAGGCGGCAGCAGCCAGTGGAACAGGTGGTCCCACATTCAACTGTGCTAGATAAAAATTGCTAAGGATACATGGGGAGCGAGCAATCCCAGCCCCAGGCCAGACTACGCAGCCCAGGGTTCCAGCTCCGGGAAATAAAGCCTCATAACTTCTGGCAGTAAAAACCAGTGGGGGTTGGGGCAGTAGAAGAAACTGCCAGTCTCTCAGGAGAGTCCCTTTAAAGGGCCCACCCTATAGTCCTACAGTCCTATAATGTGCACAAACACACCCATTCTGGGAACGAACACCAGGACAACAGCTGGAAAGGTGCCAGTCGCATACAGGAAGTGGGTGAAGTGGCTAGAAGTAGGATGAGTACCGAGCAAACCTCCAGCAGCCGGATAGTAGCATTGTACCCTCTCCAACCCCTCCCCCAACACAGAGCCACAAAGCAGTGAAGCAGGTATTCACCCTGCCCTGGTGAATACCTAAGGCTCCACCCCATACAATTTAACAGGTGTACTAAGACAGGGACTCAAAGGAGCTCTACCTAACATACAGAAACAAACACAGGGAGGCTGCCAAATTGAGGAGACAAAGACATATGGTCCAAATGAGAAAACAAAACAAAACCCAAGAAAAAGAGCTAAACTAAATGGAGATAGCCAACCTATCAGATGCAGAGTTCAAAACACTGGTGATCAGGATGCTCAGAAAACTCACTGAGTACAGTAAAACCATAAGGGAAGAAATGAAGGTTATGCTAAGTGAAATAAAGAAAAATCGACAGGTAATCAACAGTGAAGGGGTTCAAATCAATGATTTAGAACATAAAGATGAAATAAACAGTCAAGCAGCACAGAATGAAGAAACAAGAACCCAAAAAAAAACAAAGATAGTATAAGACAACTCTGGGACATCTCCAAACATGCCAACATCCAAATCATGGGGGTGCCAGAAGGAGAAGAGGAAAAGCAAGAAATCGAAAACTTATTTGAAAATATAATGAAGGAAAAATTCCCTAATTTGGCAAAGGAAACAGACACACAAGTCCAAGAAGCACAGAGAGTTCCAAACAAGTTGGGCCCAAAGAGAGACACAGCAAAACACATCATAATTAAAATACCAAAGGTTAAAGATAAAGAAAAAATCTTAAAAGCACCAAGAAAAAAGCAGAGAGTTACCTACAAAGGAGTTCCCGTAAGACTGTCAGATAATTTCTCAAAAGAAACTTTGCAGGCAAGAAGGGACTGGCAAGAAGTATTCAAAGTGATGAAAGGCAAGGACCTACAGCCTAGATTACTCTATGCAACAAAACTACCACTTATATCATTTATAATGGAAGGATGATAAAGTAAAGCAGATAAGGTAAAGCTAAAGGAGTTCATCACCACATGCCCTTCCCATATGAAATGTTAAAGGGACTTATTTAAGAAAAGGAAGATTAAAAACTATGAACAGTAAAATGACAACAAACTCACAACTATCAACAACTGAACCTAAAAACAAAAACAAACTAAGCAAACAACTAGAACAGGAACAGAATCACAGAAATGGAGATCACATGGAGGGTTATGAGTGGGGAGGTGGAAGGGGGAGAATGGGGGAAAAGGTACAGGGATTAAGAAGCATAATTAGTAGGTACAAAATAGACAGGAGGATAATAAGAATAGTATAGGAAATGGAGAAGCCAAAGAATTTATATGCATGACCCATGGACATGAACTAAGGGACGGGGAATGCTAAAGGGAAGGGGGGTATGAGGTGGAAAAGGGCAAAGGGGGAAGAATTGGGACAACTGAAGAGCATAATCAATAAAATGTAGTTGAAAAAAAAGAAGGAGGAGATGAAGAAAAGAGGAAAAAAATAACATTAACATTTTCTGAGTGCTTACCAGATGCAAAGAACCATTTTACAGATGTGGACATTGAGACTCAGAGAAGAGAAGTATCTTTCTCAAAGCCCCATAGCTAGTTAAGTGATCAGTGGAGCCAAAATTTAAACCCAGGTGGTCTGACTCTAGAGCCCATGCTTTTAATCACTTATATTGTTCCTAGTGTAAGAATATTAAGCAAGTTAAAGACACAGATATCATATTGTTTTCACTGACATATAAGGTACATAACTACTCCCCCCGCCCCCCCAAAAAGGGAAAAAGGCAACCCCAAGTTAGCCTGCATCCAGGGCAGAAGGCTGAGCATCAAACACACAAGAATAAAGGGCACTATTATTCTCCATGGCAGTGGTTCTCACCCAAAGGTGATTTTGCCCTTCAGGGGCATTTGGCAACAGCTGGGGATATTTTTGGTTGCCACAACTGGACAAGATGCACTACTGGCATCTCACGGCTAGAGGCTAGGAGTACTATTCAGTATCCCGCAATGGAGAGGACAGCCTCCCACAACAAAAAAACTGTTGGCCTTACTCTGAGATATAATCTGACACAAACCACGGAAGAAAACGTGAGCTTCCCATGTTGTTTATAAGAGTCTTAACAAAAACTGCAAACCACTGGCCACTTGGCTAATGGATAGTAGTCCGGACTTTTGTCCCTGCAATTTAGATTTAACTCTAAATGTTTGTGCCCTCCCCCCAAGAAATTCATATGTTGGAAACTTAACCCCCAATAGGAGGTGGGGCCTTTGGAATTAGTGCCCCTATTAAACAGGGCCAGTAAAGCTCCCAGTCCCTTCTGCCATGAGCGGCTACAAGTTTTCAACCCGAAGAGGGCCCTCACCGGGCCATGCTGGCATCCTGATCTCAGACTTCCAGCCTCTAGAACGATGAGAAATAAATTTCTCTTGTTTGTAGGTCACTCAGTCTGTGGTATTTTGTTAGAGCAGCTCGAATGGACTAAGACACCACCCATGCTCCAAAGCTACAAAAGCTCAGCATTAGTTCAAGTCCAGGGAAAAGTTAGCTCAAGCTTAATATTGAAGAATTCAAGAATACATTAGTGGGGCTGCAGAAAGTGTGGTCTACCTTCAATTAAGAAAATTATAAATACCTGGATAAGGACAGCCACTGGCTAGCTGCTGGAGGTAACAAAGCTTTCCCCATTAAATTATTTTTAAACACATTCAAACAATGAATGATGAAAAGTATTTTTTATAATTTTTTCAAGAAAAAAAAGCGTGTAAAATTGAGGGGGCACTTAAGGTCTGAGGAGCTAATTTACAACATGATTACTATATTTGGTAATGTTATAGTGTATAACTGAAATTTGCCAAGAGAATAGAACGTAAGTGTTCTCAACAACAAAAAGATGAATATATGAGGTAATGGTTAACTTGGTGGGATCCTTTCACAATGTATCTGTACATCAAATCATCAGGTTGTACACTTTTAACATTACAGTTTTGTCAACTACACCTCAATAAAGCTGAAAAAATAATTTAAATCAGTTTTTAAAAACAAAAACAAAAACATCGTGGGAGCATTTATACACTAGGTCATCTTAAACAGCCATAATATGAATATCGTACCTCGATTTTGGAAATCCAGATGCAGTGGGGAGGAGAGGTGCATCTACCCCAGTCACGTCTAATTTACTAACCAATAAAGGTCCCCAGCCAATCTTACATTAACAAACACGTAAATGTATGATTACTTGCTTCAATCTATGTTACTAAGGTCTCTGACTCTGTACCTTATGTAGCTGATATTAAAGATTTAGGTATTTACATAATATGATTTGTGAAGAACTACTACTTTTTACTTTTTCCTCAATCTTCTTAGATTTTTCTTTATTGGCCCAAATGGGATAAAAATTACATTTCTCAGTAAGTGAGAGGACTATAAGTCCCTACCTTCTAATTGTTTTTCTAGTTTATTATGAAGTTTCTGATCAAAGCATCAAAACTCATTCACAATATTCTCTCAGGAAACTCAGGATGATTAGGCAGTAACTTCATTGAAAAGTTAATGAATAAACTGTATACTTTAACTGTGGGAATTGTATAGTATATCTCAATAAAGCTGTTTAAAAAGTTAATGGAATTTCCATCTTGTTATCATATTGGTTTCGTTAATTTAGTAAAATACACTGAGGGGGGAATGAGCACCTCAGTGGTTATTACATTACTACTCAGGGGACTAAAATCTTGCTGAAATAAGAACACTAATCTAGTTGATATCTGCAGCAGCAATTTTCAAAACTAAATTTATCATCAAACCTGATATTTTTCCCCCTGAAAATCTTTGCTAATCAAATAACAACATATAAAGGTAGTTTGAGCCACATAAAGTTTTACTTTCTAAAGAGGACAAAAAGAAAGATCTCTACCTCCACCAGGACAAAGAACTACAAAGGACATAACAAAAGTTTCCCTGAACAAATATTATTCAAAAAAAACCAAGAGACCAACCACAGCAGAAATTCTTAACTTGAATAAACAACAGAGATAGCAGCAGAGAACAAACAGCTAGAAGCTATTGTGGGGCTCAACACACAACCTACAGCTTACAGTTTATATAAACTTGGGTTTTTAAATCTTGGATAGGACTCAAACTACAAACTGCATGAAAATGACTTCCTGTTTTTCAAGGTGAGTTACCTCTAAACAAGAGGCAAGTTTCTACATAACATTAATATGAACACAAAGACATTGTGTTTTATTTTTCTGATTTTTAAAAATTTTCAATTACAGTTGACATAGAATGTTACCCAAGTCTCAGGTATACAAAGTGATCACCCCAATATGTCTAGTACTAGCTGACACCATACATAGTTATTACAATATCACTGACAACATTCCTTGTGCTGTACTTTACATCCCCAAAACTGTTTTTCTACCTAGCAATTTGATTATTTTTTAAACAAAAAACATCATTTTCCACTTAAATGCTACCCATCTTAACATATATGATGTGTAACTACTCTCTTCAAGCTGAACTTCTTTTCACAGGAACAAACACCAATTCTTCCTAAAGACAATGAAAACTCTTATCTAAATTGCAGAAAAATCACTTCATAACCAACTTTTCAATTTGTAATTTAGCACTCAAATTCAAAGAGTGTTTTTCAAAATGGCACACAGGGGAAAAAAAATGTTTTACCAAGCTTCTCTCACTCTCCTAGTTAAATTTCCCACAATTAATTCTTTTTAATTCATGAGGAATTATTACAACAGTAACACAAACAAATTCTTAAGTAGCTAGCAGGAATCAGTAAAACTCCATTAAGAGAAGAAATATGTGAACAATTTTAGTGCAAAATTAGCTATCTTCATTTCATTTGCGATAGAATGGAAGAAAGGCTTGTCTTAAAATAATTATTAGAAAATACTTTTGAAAAATAAAAGGGTTTTTCTATTTTATTTTTATTAATATTTTTTAATTTTCACCTGAGGACATTTTTTCATTGCTTTCTGAGATGGAAGAAGGGCGGGGGGAGGCGGGTGTGGGGAGAGAGAGACAGAGATGGAGAGAGAGACATTGACGTCAACTTGGTTGCCTTCTCATATGCGCTCCAACCAGGGAGAGAACCCACAACCTAGGAATGCGCCCTGACCAGGAATCAAACTGGTACCCTATCAGTTCATGGGACAATGCTCCAACCAACTGATCCAAACTGATCAGGGCAAGATTTTTCTATTTTACTTACAGGGAAAAATGGACTAATTGACACTGCATGCTTAACTTTGACTTTAATTAGTGATAATCAAAATTATCAGGTGTACTATAGCAGGCGGAAAACACTGTAATAGTAACTACTGCACTATTAACTTTGAAGTAATTGTTTACTATTTCATTTACAAACTAAAGTAGGAGTTTTAAAAATGCCAGGTATGTACAAAACAAAAATATACAAACTACAGGTATATTCATTCATTCAATATTGAACACCATCTACATCGAGATGCTGGTCATATATTAAACACAAATATACATATGTGTTTAATTTAGTACCTACCATAAGTAGATAGGTGCTCAACACATGCATCTTATGATAGCATGGTACTTACAGATAATGTGGTTAACTTCAGCAGACATCTGTGTTACACATATGGCCATCAAAATAATTGTGGCATACTTTTGTGACACTAAGAGAGGTCAAACCTGTTGCAAAATGATTACTTCCAACAAAAGCCTGCTAAAAGTATTGTTTATTTAAATGCCATCTGTCCAAAATAACAGCATTATGAAGTTGCTATTACATTTGAATCGCTCACCAATTTTCAACTTATTTGTAAAACAAGGTAAGCACCAGCAGGTTAGAAAAAGTAATTATGGACCAGGATTTTTGATTCATGTTTCTTTGACAAAATTATTCCATTTGATCCCAAGTCTTGGCTGCTGGCTTGACAGAGTAATTTACATGCTCCACTGCTGACAGGAGTACCTTTCATGATGAAATAGGAAGCTCACACTCCAGATGACTTTAGACTTTGCACTTCAGAAAGATTTATTTGTTCTTTTAGCATTGGATCATCAATTATCTTTTTTCTAATTGTTTCTATCCCCAAGCCAAAGAGAATCTATGTATTACCAAAAATTTAAGAAGTTTTTGTGATTTCTGCCTATTTTATTCTCACAGTACACCAAAGAATGTCACATAATCTTATAAGGTAGGTTCTTTTCCTGATTTCATTTGGGGGGAGGAGTGTTTTGGAATATAATGAAAAGTTGAAAATATAAAATGAACACCTCCCCCCAAAAGTCTTTTATTAGCCTTCAAAGGAAACAGTCAATGAGAATCTGATTGGTTTTTGTTTATTATAATTACTGGGGACACCATATTCAAAACCATTTCCTAAAGGAAAGGGTTAACTTTATCTGTGGCTTTAACTGGTCATTCCCCCCTCCCTTTTTTTTTCCTATAAAAAATGACACCTGTGAAATCAGAATTCTGTGCACCAGCAATGGTAATATCAAAACTGAAGTTTCTGGCCAGGAACAGTTACTCTAATGTGCATAAAGCTATGTAAAAACCTATTCACATGTGAAATCCCCAGGGCCTAGGCCATTAGGATTAACTTCTGAGATGACAAGACTAGGAAAGGACACTTGCCAGCCTGAACTTGATTTCTCGGACGACCAGCTCTACTGGGGAGGAGGGAGGAG
Organism: Mormoops blainvillei; assembly: GCA_004026545.1. Classification (NCBI taxonomy): domain Eukaryota; kingdom Metazoa; phylum Chordata; class Mammalia; order Chiroptera; family Mormoopidae; genus Mormoops; species Mormoops blainvillei. The sequence continues at coordinate 459,594 of PVJD01000281.1, read as the reverse complement.
GGCAGGGGGAGGAGGGAGGAGCGGTTTTCCTTCACCAGACTCAGTTGCTGAGTTATCTAAAATGCCTGTGACTTAAAAGTGAAGGAGAAAAGGAAACAAAACAAACCGCTCCCAATTCCGATCACCTCTCCGTAGTTACGTAGTTGCAGGAGGAAAACGAGCAAGCGCCCTGACGCCTTGGTCAGATTATCAACTATAACATAAGAATCCAGCAAAATTAACGAAGTGGATCTCTGCAATCTCCCAGCCTTTTTGTTTGGGTTCTGTAGGTTCACAGCAGTAATTACATTTCAATGATCTACAAGCTGAAGCAAAGTTATTACCGAGTCGTTTTGAGAGATGTTTACTTAAATGTGGGTAACCATTTCGCTTTAGGAAAGGGAAATTGTTTTCTGTCCAAACGTAGCAATATCTAACTATATTCCAAGACAACACAATCGTAACCACCCAATAAATGTCTCGATGAGTGAGCTCCTTTACTTTCCCAATGACACTATCTAGAAAAGGCCCAGGGAAAGAAATCGTGCCTTCGACACTGTATGTAGCCCGTATATTTAATTCTGCGCCTCTTTGGGAGCTGTTAGGGATGCTTTGGGAGGAAACGGGTGTTGGGAGGACTTCTGGCCTCAGTTGTAGGACCGTGAATTGCGGCTGAGAGTTGGTACGTGGACTACCCTTTGGGACAACAAACTTAGTTTCCTTTATGAAGGGACTCAAAGTTAACCTACACTGACACGTCCACCCTCTACCTGCGAGCAGAGAGCAGCTGCGCTTCCTTCCCACCGTGCGGAGACGCAATCGCGGCGGCGACTCGTGACAGCCCTCACACAAAGCCGCGGAGCCCCGAGCCCGCCCGGCTGCCAACCCCCCGAACACACCCCCAACCCGTGCCTACCTTGATGCCCTGCTGCTGGGTGGTGAGGGTTAACTTGGATTCATCCAGGAGCAAAACTTCGCAGTAAAATTCTTCCGGAACAGCGCAGAAACAGCCCATGTCGGCTGTGGCCGTCTCCAGCCAGGCGAGAAAGCTGCTAAACCGCCCCCTCCCCTCAAGCGCGAGGCATTAATTTATTGTCCGCGCCAAGGCGAGGGCGACAGGAACAACTCCCGGCGGGGTCCAGGGCCGCGCGGCCGCAGGCAAGGAAGGCGGAGAAGCCAGGAGAGTTAGCGACCGGGAGCAGCCGGGGAAGCGCAGGCGGAACTGGGTGCGGAGGGCGGCGGCGCGTCCCCGCGCATCCCGCGGCTTGGGCTTCTCCGAAGGCGGGGACGCCGCGACCCCTTTCGCAGTCTTCGAGACCACAAACGTCTCCAGGCAATAGGGGACAAGAGGCAAGAAAGGGGGGGTCAAGGGGGACAAGAGCTCGAGGCCCTCCCCGTACTGGGAAGCTCCTAGAAGCTCTAAAGACCCCTGCACCCGCGCCCTCCCTGAGTGCGGCAGCGACGCACCGGCCTCCCCCTCGCCTGCGGAGTCCGCAGAGGACGCGCACTTCCAGCTCGGACCCCACCCCGCAACTCCCGGTCCGGTCCACCGAATGGGGAGCGCAAGGCTGTCCCTTTGTATCAGGGGCACCCACGACGTCCTAGCAACATTGCAGGGGCAGTGGCAAAGATCGCCCCTTCCCCAATCCGCGGGCACCGAGAAGCCCGAAGATAGTTGGAAACTGCAGCGGGCTCCTACCGACACCGGTGAGTAGAAGTCAGCTCGTGGCGGAGTGTGGCTCCAGTCTGGGGAGCCCCGAGATCACCTCGGGAGACCGTGTAGGGCCAAGTTCAAGCTCACCCTCGGAGAATGCCCTGCGCTGCGGCGGAGTGTAGCTTTCCCGGGAGGTTCAGAGAAGCGGGGAGACGAAGGACTTGCCGACAGGCGCCCCGGTTGGGAACAGGGCGGGCTGGAGGACGGGGAGGGGTGTGCCAGGCCGCTGCAGCTCCAGGGAAAGTTCTCTCCGCGGCTCGTAAGGTGGCGCCCCGGGCGGGAGCAGCCCAGGTGCAGCTGGGCCGGGCCCTGGCGTCGGCAAAAAGCCCTGGAGCGAAGCAGGGGCCCCGTGGCCGGGAAGGGGGCGCCCCTTCTGAGCCGAGTGTCGGCTGGGGGCGGAGGGCGGAGCGGAGGTGGTCTAATGGCGAAGTGCCGACAGGTCCGCACGAGGAACTGCGCGAGGCCCGGGAGCCACGGGGCCACCCGGAGCTCTGAGCCCTCTCCCTGTGTCCGTTTCCCTGGGAAACCGGGAGGCTGGCTCGGGCAGAGCAGGGCGCATTCCTGCTTGGACCCTGGCTTTCCGCGCTGCTAATCCCACACCCTCTTCGCGGCCGGCAGTGTCCGGGACTGGCGGGTACAATAGCTCTGAGGCTGCAGTGACCCCTGGCGGGTCCCTCGTGTCTGTGCACAAGCAACCCAGGCTAAGCAGCGATGAGGCCGGCCGTGCTGGCTTTCGGAGCAGGTGCAATCTGTGCTCTCCAGCTGGGAACCAGCAGCGAGTTAATGCACGTCGTAGTTAGAGGAGACACAGGGGAGGATGCGAAGCAGAGTTGAGGGTAGGCCTTCCAGATAACTCCTCTACTCTATGTTTTATATTAGAAAGAGCAAGAGCTTTGGCATCAGAGATAGTTTTGAGTTCCAAGGTAGGAAGGCAAGGCTCAAAAAATTTAGCTTAAAACCTAGGACGTTAGTACTTTAAAAATAAAATAGAATTTTAAAAGCCGACATCCGCAGCTCAGTAGAACGGAAATAAACAATTTGCAACTTGGGAGGGAGTTTCCTTCCATAGTGATTTGCTGCAAAGAACCTTCTGTAGGAAGCCTTTTTTTTCCCTGCTGTAAGCAGCCCGGTCTAAACATGAAGAGCACAACCCCCAAGTGCGATATAAACCTGCCATGTTTGGTATGAACTTTACCTAAAGCTATCACTCAAACTTATTTTATCTTCCAGGCTGTCTGTGAAATGGAAGCAGATTTTGAATGTCTAATCAAATTCTATGTTCAACTTTGGGTAGAATTGTCCAAGTTTTGCCTGACATGAGCTGAAACATTATTCTGGGTTCAGGATCGTCACTGATGGAGGCTTTCCTTTTCTGTAATATACTCCTGGCACAAATCACCAAATGGGATTGAAAGATTTTATAATACATTTTCATTCTATATCATAATATTCAGTAGAGCCTCCTAAACTTGCAAAAACAAAAGAGAAGGTCAAATGTAATCTTTCGTTTTCCAGTTTTGAGCTTTGTTGCCACCTGTTTCATGTCCTTTGATTTGGGATGTTTGTTTGTTTGTTTGTTTGTTTGTTTTAGGTTTAATGGTGATGGAAAGGTTGGGATTTGGGGATGTGGCAGCCATTCTGTTCCAGGCTCTTCTCAAGGAAAAGTACAAATCCATGAAGTCTTGTACATGTGATGGCCTTTTCTGAGAGAGACTTTTTTCCCCATTTCTTTAACAGAGACTGGAGAAAAGAAAAAAAAATCCGTTTAATACAAAATTGGAGTTTCCTAGAGATAATGGAGAGATTCCACAGGTTTAAAAAAAAATGTTAATGAGCTATTGACATACAATAAACTGGATATATTTAAAGTATACATTTTGATATATGTATATACTCATTAACCCATCACCACAGTCAAGCTAGTAAGCATATCTGTCACCCATAAAGTTTCCTCACGTACCTTTTTATCTCTTCCTCTCACTCTTCACCGTACCTCACCTCCCAGGCAACCGCAAATCTGCTTTTTGTCACTGTATTTCCTAGAGTTTTATATAAATGGAATCAGTGTCAAGTGTTTGTTTGTTTGTTTGTTTGTTTGCGGGGGGGGTGTCTGGTTCGTTTTGCTCAGCATTCTTAGAGATTTATCCATGTTGTGTATATCAGCCATTCACCCATTTGTAATGTTCAGTAGTATGCCTTCATATGTACATACCACAATTGTTTATCCACTTATTTGTGTGGTTTCCAATTTTTTAATATTACGAATAATATAAATATTACAAATCCTGCTCTGAGGATTGTGTTAGTGAGCTAAGACTACCATAACAAAACACCATAAACTAGGTGGCTTAAACAACAGACACTTATTTTCTCACAATTTTGTATGCTGAAGTCCAAGATCAAAGTGCCAGCATAGTTGCTTTCTGGTGAGACCTCTCTTCCTGGCTTATGGGTGGCTGACATCCCACTGGATCAGGATATGTAGAAATAGAAAATAAGCATGTGAAAAGATGCTCAACATCATTAGTTGTTAGGGAAACTCATATTAAAATCATCATACAGTACCACTACAGACCTAGTAGAATGGTTACCACACCAGGGTTCCGTACTACCATACTAAGTGTTGGTGAGGATGAGGAAAAATTTATATTCTCATACATTGCTGGTGGAAATGTAAGATAGTACAACCCCTTTAGTAACACTCTGGCAGTTTCTTTAAAAAGTTGAACATATAAACATACAGCTTCCACAGAATTTTGGAGGCAGACTTTCTCTGACTATCCAGAAAAACAAATTAACAAGATGCTATTCAAACAACCACTTCTAGGAAAATCATATAGTTTTTCAACATGTGCATAACATAATGCAGTCTATTAAAGCCTGTGTCAAAATCTTTGATCTCTTTTCAGAAATTTTTTAGAAAAATATTTTCTTTAGTCAAGATGACATCTTGTCATAATAAGCCTATGTAGATGAGTCAAATTACAGACAAATTCAGAGTAGATACAATTTTATGGAAATATGTAAATCATCAGTGAAGGACTGCAGGAATTCTCATCCTGGAAGAAGCAATTTGACTTCAGATAAAACAGGCCCCCTTCCCTTGTTGAAACATGCACTTCAAAATGCCAGACACAGAATTCCTGTTAAAGCACCATCTTCTTTTTGGGAAGATGTATTTAAACAATCCATGTCTTCTGTCATTTTTAAAAATATTTTTGCATTTTCAAAACTTCAGAGTTAACTGTAATTCAAAACAGGAAAGAACACTTTGAAAACATTGACAGTTAATAATAATTCAATTACTTAAATAACGAGGGTGATGCAGAAGAGTCACCTGGAAGACTTATTATAACACGGATTGCTGGTCCCTCCCCACTGGAGTTTTGAGTTCACTTGGTCTGGAATAATTTGTTAAATGGGAAGGTGCATCTTTCACTAGTAGCCCCCCTGTTACTCTACCTCATGCATCATTACCTCATTAATACCTGTTCAGAAAGAGTATTCAAGACCCTGTCAAGTAGATTACTTCAGAAAGAGCAGTTTTTAGAGAAGGGAAATACCCCTGTTTTAGTTTCATCATACTCCTGCCTAATCTCTTCAGACACTGTACTCATTTTTCTTTCTAATGTAAGTATGTGCCCAGGCACATCCAGTTTTTAAGACTATCCTGCCTTCTGACTCACTTCGTATACATGTCATTAACCAGCTATCGTCTCTTCTAAGTACTGAGGCCTTAGATCCCGTTTATTGAAATGCCTCAAGGGTGTTACCCACGTTGCAACCTAAGCTGCATCTTCATTCTTGCGATCTCCGTGTAAATGTTCTTTGGACTTTACTGAGAATTTTTACTTTGCACAGTTTGTAATCTTTGTTGATAAATGCATTGATATGGTTTGTATTTAGTATACATGGCTTAGAACTTTGATTCTGAAATACCTTAGTATCCCCTTCTCTGGTCAAGTGTAAATGAGCAAGGCTGGGTGCAGCAGAGGAAGTCGATAAGTCTGGTAGTCCCTTGGGAGACTCTTTTTTTTTTTAAGTTTTTTTAAACAGATTAACATCTTCTGCCTATTTGATTGAGAAAGATTCCAAAGATTGGCAGGAGTGGGTGAAATGGGTGTTTTGATACAATGGCGGTGGAACTATAGATTGATTCAGGCTTTCTAGAGGGCAAACTGTCATGCATAAAATAATTTAAATAAGCACACACTTTGACCCAGAAATTCAATATCTAGGAATTTATCCTTATCAAATAGTAGGTACAGATGTATGTAAAAAGATATTTACTATGGTATGTTTATAATATTAAAGCTTTTTAAACTATCCAAGTGCCCAAGAATAGGAAGTAGTTACATTAATTCTAGTCTCTACATCTGATAGAAGATTCCACAGCTGTTAGAAAAGATGAGATGGATGTGTATGTGCTGGTGTGGAAAATGATCCAAGGTAAGCAGTAAGGTGAAAAGGAGCAGCTTACATAATCATCCAAATAAAAAGGTCCATTTTTATTTGTTTTTAAAAGGAAGTTTGGACTGTTTACAATGAAGATGAACAAATTAAAAATGAAAACAGATTTTCATATTAAGCAAAAAAATACGGTTAAATTTCTGGCTAATGAAATTGACCCTTGTTTAAAAATGAATTCCTTTTCTAGAATCTAACTTGGATTTTAACATATTGACTATTTATCTGGTTCATCGTTTTCCTGTTTCCCCATCAAAGGATGGGCAAATTAGCTTTCAGTTATCCTGCAATTACTTTAATTTTAAGTCAGACTAGCCGTGTGACCTGAAAGAAGTCCCATTATTTCTCTCTGTGCCTCCGCACCTTCTTGCGTTAAATAAGGGGCCTGGGACTCGTGTTCTCATGCATCTAGATCTTTGTACTCTGCATACTGCTTTCCAATCCCTCTCTTCTGGAAACAACACATTGCTTTTCCTGTAAAAGGGATATTCCAGGCAAACAATAACCCAGTGTAACATCTGGCAAAGAAACATCTGGAGTAGACGACCTCTGAGTTAATGTCCAGCCTTCTGATTCTGACATTAAGCTGCCAAGAAAAGCTGAAAACAGTCATTCGATTGATGGTTGGTGGACAAGACTAGAATGGAGACATTTTACTGTATTCTCTTTTGTACATTTAGAATTTTGTATACTGGTATTCTGTACACGTGTTCCTTAGTCAGTACATAAATAAATATTTTAAATCATTTTTAAAAGGGCATTTTATCTTTTTAAATGGGCATACATAGAGTAAGGACTGGATTTGTGTATGTGAAACTATCAACAGTAATTATCTCTTTATGGTGGAACTGTGAGTAAATTTTGTTTTCTATTATTTAATTTATTTTTATAGATTTTTTCCACGAATTTTACACCTATGGCCAGATAAATCTCTTTAATTTTAAACATTAATATAAAATTTTAAAATGTAAAACAAATAACAGCCCTGACTGGTGTGGCTCAGTAGGTTGGGTGTCCTCCCACAAGCTGAAGGATTGCTGGTTCCCAGTCAGGGCATGTGCCTGGGTTGTGCGCCGGTCCACTGCTGGGGGCATGCAGAATGCTGCGGATTGATGTTTCTCTCCCTCTCTTTCTCCCTCCCTTCCCTTTCTCTAAGAATAAATAAATAAAATCTTTTTAAAAATAAAGAACAAAAGGAGTCGAAATGAGCACATCAAACCCAGGGGGAATAAAGTTGCCACAAAATCTCTGTTGGCAACTATGTCACCTGGCACAGACAGGTGCTCAGTGAATCCTCCTGCCCTCTCATTGTGAGCTGTTTTCTCAGCTTCAAATCCTCCTCTTTCCCACACCTCCCACCTGTTGCCTCATTTTCACATCAGTAGGCCCCACCTACTGCTCAGGTGTCCACTTTGCTCTCCCTCTCCCAGGAAGCTCCTGTGACTCCTAGGTCTGGGTTGGGTCCCAATCCAAACTGCATTATTACCATCCCTTTCCTAGACTCTAGTTCCTGGAATTAGGACCACATCTGATTCGTTCACTGTTAGATCCCACGCACCTGTTACAGTGCTTGACCAACAGTCTCAATAAAAATGGTAAATGAATGAGTGAGATTACTTGTACAGCAAACTTCATTTCTGGCTTGCTACCTGCACTTACATTCTTTCTCTCTCTCTCTCTCTCTCTCTCTCTCTTTCTTTCTTTCTTTCTTTCAGCCGTCTCAACTGGACTCTAGTTTAATTTCCTTCTAGAAAACTCTTACTTTGCCAGCTACCCATCTTCTTAACCAAAGGAAGCTTTTGTTTAGGGAGTAAGAGTTGAAGTAAGCATACAATTGTGTTGTATGTTGAAATACGCACTTGACTCCTAAGGCTTCTCATTGCCCTGTGTACTACTGGGTTTTGTGGTTGGCACTTGAATGTCAGAAGTGTTGTGAGATATTCCCTTATTTTCTGTAGAAATTAAATTGGATGAGCAATTAGGGTAAGAGTAAACACTTCAGACCTTCTTTGTGCAAACTTATAGACCAGAATTTACATTCAAAGTGTATTGAGTGAATACTAAATGCTATTAGAGCTGATATCTAAAAGGATACTTACAGAAGAGCTGCAACATTCTGTTCCTTTAAAGGCTTGGTTGAGTTGCCCAAAATGAGGAGCAATCTCTAATAATTCATTTAATCTGGGTTTACAACATGCTTTATTGATGATTGTAGTTCTCAGTGATATTACAAAACAGTGACAAGTAACACAAGTACTTAGGACCTGTAACGCGTGAGATCTGGAAGGAATTTTATTGTTCACCTTAATCCCACCCCTTAATTATCTTCACATGAAGGTTTTGAGACGCAAGAACATAAAGTATTAAGCTCGTAGCAGAATTGTGCTTGACCACAGGACTCCTGCCCTTGAGTCTTAATTTAATTCGCCACTCTTGTACTATAACACTACCCAAAATTTTAGGAAAGTATAACATTAATTTAATTTAAGCTGTTATTTATATATACATATAATGTATATGTCAGTAGTGTATATCTTAATATACTTAGTCCAGGGTGTACACAGGATAAAGCAATATTTATGAAGGGTATATATCAAACCAAAATCAAATTGCTGTATGTCATTGACTCTAAGATGCCACTGATTACATTAATAACTTATTTTATTTACCACTAAGAAAGAAATAAAAACTGCCATTTAATTGAAAACACTATCAGTTATAGGACGTGCCCCAATTTCAGAAATATTAACGTGAAAAATAAATATCATCTTGAAAATTGAAGTTTGGTGTTAATTAGGATCATGTTTATACTACTCTGTTCAGCTAAAATAATTGACTTAATATTCTAATGTCTCTATATTTATACCATGTTCATTAGCAAATATATGTGAAAAACACAGGCACAGATATTTTCATGTAACATGTATATAACAGAATGCATGTATATAATTTTTTTGTAAATCAAACATCAGGATGCTTTTGAAAACTCAACTTAAACTAACCTTTATTTTTTATTTTTTCAACTATAGTTTAAATGTTTTATTTATTTTTAATTATATGTTATTGATTATTCTATTACATTTGTCACAATTTTTCCCCCTTGGCCTTGCACCTCTCAGCACCTCTCACTCCCTCAAGCAATCCTACCACCATTGTTCATGTCCATGGGTTATGTGTATAAGTTCGTTGGCAACTCCATTTCCTATATTGAACTTTACATGCGCATGGCTATTCTGTAACTACCTATTTGTACTTCTTAATCCCCTTCCTTCTTCACCCATTCCCTACACCCCCCTCCCATCTGGCAACCAACAAAATGCTCTGATATCAACCTGTTGATAGTTGTGAGTTTGTTGTCATTTTACTGTTCATAGTTTTGATCATCTTCTTTCTCTTAGATAATTCCCTTTAACATTTCATGTAATAAGGGCTTGGTGATGATGAACTACTTTAGCTTTACCTTGTCAGGGAAGCACTTTACCTGCCCTTCCATTCTAAATGATAGCTTTGCCGGATAGAGTATTCTTGGATGTAGGCCCTTGCCTTTCATGACTTTGAATACTTCTTTGCAGCCCCTTCTTGCCTCTAAGGTTTCTTTTGAGAAATCAGCTGATAGTCTGATGGGAACTTCTTTGTAGGTAACTGTCCCCTTTTCTCTTGCTGCTTGTAAGATTTTCTCCTTATCTTGAATTTTGGGTAATTCAATTATGATGTGCCTTGGTGTATTCCTACTTGGGTCCAATTTCTTTGGGACTTTCTGAGCTTCCTGGCCTTACCAGAAGTCTATTTCCTTCACCAGATATGGAAGTTTTCCTTCATTATTTTTTCAAATAAGTTCTCAATTTCTTGCTCTTCCTCTTCTCCTTCTGGTATCCCTATGATTCGGATGTTAGAGCGTTTAAAGTTGTCCCCGAAGTTCCTAAGCCTCTCCTCACTTTTTTGAATTCTTGTTTCTTCCTTCTGTTCTGGTTAAATGTTTATTTCTTCCTTCTGTTCCAAATTGTTGATCTGAGTCCTGCTTTCCTCCCCTTCATTGTTGATTCCTTATATATTTTTATTTCACTTTGCATAGCCTTCACTTTTTCGTCTATTTTGTGACCATATTCAGTCATTTCTGGGAGCATCCTGATTACCAGTGTTCTGAACTCTGCATCTGATAGGTTAGCTATCTACTCATCACTTAGTTCTTTTTCTGAAGTTTTGATCTGTTCTTTCATTTGGACCATATTTCTTTGTCTTGGCATACCTGTTACATTGTAAGGGGTGAGCCTTTGGTTTTTCCCAGGATGGGGCAACTCACATCACTGCATTGTGGTGCTGTATGTGGGGGAGGGGTCAGAGAGGAAACAATGCCACTTGCTTGGCTCTTGCCCTGCTTTCAGTCACTTGGGAAGTTCTTTATCTGCCCTTTGATTCTAAATGATAGCTTTGCTGGCTAGAGCCATCTTGGCTATAGGTCCCTGCTTTTCATGACTTTGAATATTTCTTGCCAATCCCTTCTACTCTGTGAAGTTTCTTTTCAGAAATCAGCTGACAGTCATATGGGAACTACCCTGTAGGGAACTAACTGCTTTTCTCTTACTGCTTTTAAGATTCTCTCTTTACCTTTACCTTTGACATTTTAATTATGATATGTCTTGGAGTAGACCTCTTTGCATCCATCTTGTATGGGACTCTCCATGCTTTCTGGACTTGCATGTCTATTTCCTTCATGAAATTAGAGAAATTTCCTGTCATTATTTTTTCAAATAGATTTCCAATTTCTTGCTCTTTTCTTCTCTGGCACCCCTGTGTGTGAAAGATGGACCTCTTGAAGTTGTCCTAGTGGCTGCTTACACCATCCTTGGTTTTCACGTTCTTTTTTCTTCTTGTTGTTCTGATTGGTTGTTTTTGCTTCCTTATGTTCCAAATCATTGATTTGATTCTTGGCTTCACCCACTCTACTGTTGTTTCTCTGTAAATTGCTCTTTATTTCAATTAGTGTGTCCTTCATTTCTGACTAGATCTGTTTTATGCTACTGAGATCCTCACTAAGTCCCTCAATCATCCTTATAACCAGTGTTTTGAACTTTGCATCTGTTAGATTGTTTATCTCCCCTTTGTTTAGTTCGTTTTCCGCAGTTTTGATCTGTTTTTTCATTTGGGCCATGTTTCTTTGTCTCCTCACTTAGACTGCCTCCCTGTGTTTGTTTCTATGTATTAGGTAGAGCTGCTATGACTCCCTGTCTTGGTAGCATGGCCTAATGTAGTAGGTGTCCTGTAGGGTCCAGCGGCGTAGCCTCCCCCATCACCCAAGGTTTGTACTCAAGTTGCACCCTCTGTGTGGGCTGAGTACACCCTCCTCTTGCAGTTTAGCCTTGGTTGCTGTTGGCAGGTCAATGGGAGGGATTTACCCAGGGCAGTCAGCTGCAAGGACTGCCTGTGACTACACACCACCAACCTCCGCCCTCCATGGAGGAACAGCTGTGCACAGGCAGGGTGGTGGTGCTCTGACATGGTCTATAGCTGTCCACCATGTGCAGAGGCTCTGGGGTTTCCCAGATGGTGCATGCCAAGGTCAGCCCCCAGCTATGTTCTACTAGGTGCCAACTGCATGAGCTATACTGCAATCTGAGATGGTTGCTACTCGTGCCGGGCTTGGGGATTCCTATGCAAAGCCAAGCTGTGAATCTAGAATGGCTGCTCCTAGTGCTAGGTTTGGGGCCACTTAGCAAGAGATAAAAGGGCTGGGGGTGTACTGAGACTGGTGTTGCTCATTTGGTAGGATTTAGAAAGTTATGAAGCATGGACCAAGACAGCCATTCATTTGGAAAAGTCACAGTTAACAGTTTGGGCAGGCTAGTAAGTTGAGTAGGATGGAGTCTCAGGTGACCCAGGACAGGGCAAACAGTGTTAACCAGGTTGACAGAGTCTCAGATATGGCACCCACCTGCTGGCTCTGTGGAGGCAGGGCTCAATAAAGAGATAATGGATGCTGTCCTTTTTCTGTCTGGGAGAAAGCTGTCCCCTAGCTCCTGCCTTGATGCCAGACACTTCAGTTCCTTTCTGTATGTCACTGGTGCCTTTCTAGCTGCTACTCTGGTGCCGGAGCTCAGAAGGAGTGAGTCTGAGTAAGTCCATGTGTGGGTTCTTTAAGAGGAACTGCTTGGGACTCCAGAGGTTTCTTCCACCAACTCAATCCCTGCTAGTTTTTGCTGCCAGAAATTATGGGGACTTACCTTCCTGTGGCATTGGAACCCTATGCTGTGGGGCCTGATGTGGGGCTGGGGCTTCTTGCCAACAAGATATCCCTCCTGAATTTTTATCTGCCACTTCTGGATGTGGGACCAGCCCATTCCATGTCTCTGCTCCTCCTACCAGTCTGGATGGATGTGGTTTCTTTAATTCCGTAGTTGTCAGACTTCCATTCAACTCGATTTCTGACAGCTCTGAGTGGTGGTTGTTCTATATTTTAGTTGTAAGTTTGATGTGGTTGTGTGAGGAGGTAAGCTGTGTTTACCTACGCTACCATCTTGACTGGAAGTCTCTAAAATAGAGTTTACTGCCTTGCTTCTACCAATTTCAAGCAGCATGCAAGAACTGACTTTGATTTTCTGTTTCCCTTCACCTCTGCCGCTTCCATGTATTGGTCTTAAACTTAGCCTAGCTTCTCTTGAAGCATTCAGATGCTGAAGTAGAGCCAGGACTCACATCTGCTGTGCACACCACACAGAGCAAAGGGAGCCAGTTGTTCTAACTTTCTTAGTTGGTGGCCCAGGATTCACTCTAATGGACTAGCCTGAGTCACAGCAGTTTAGTGGAGCCATTAGGAACATTGGTTGCAGAACCAAACTGTGTGAGTTCGGAATCCAACCCAGCTCACTGTTTACCAGCTTTGCACCTCAGAGCATCAGATTGGGTATTATAATAACACCTACCCCATGCAGATGTTGTGAGGATTAAATGGACGGATGCAGTGCTTAGAACAGTGCCTGGCACTTAGTAAATGCTCTGAGAGTGTTATTGTTGTTGATCGTGATGTGGTTCATCCCTGCGGTAATCATCGTGGCTAGAGGGACACCATACTAAATGGCTTAGCCTAGGTCAAAAGGCACCTCCAGAGTGATAGGCAGAACTTGCTTCTCTGGAATCACATGTGGTCCCCACATAGGAGCACTGAGAAGGAATAACTAGGCAAATTAAGGGATAGAAAGCAGGTTGGAGTAACCAACAAATGTCCACCACACAAGTCATGATTTAAATACACAGGGTTGTTTGACAAATCATAGTGTATGATGAAGACCATCTGTCCAAGGTAAATAATCTTCCTCCACCTTAGATTTTTGTCAAATGTGTATTTTTATATAACAAGGTTCCACACTGTATAAATTATACACTTTAACAATGTTCCTCAGACTCCCCTTTTCCTCATATATTTTCATTCATGTTACTACTTAGTCAGTGCTCATTGACTCTCAGCTGTGTACCAAGCTCAGAAATGAACAAAAAGAAACCTATTCTCTGGCCTAATGAAGTTTGCAGCCATACCGAATGGTAGTTCTCAGCAAGTATTAATCTTTCCTTTAGCTAAATCACTAGTATCTAAAATGAAAGTGCAAATAGGACCGTAGAAAATCAGTATGTGATTTTTTGGGTTGAGTAGATTATTTTTTGATTACAGTACTATGATTATGTATATTTTATGTGTCTGTCTCCCCTGTTAGACAATGAGCTGCTGGAAGGTAGACACAGGACCCTGTTCGGTTTTTTTTTTTTATCTGTAACAACTAAGACAATACCTGGCACATTACAGCTTTCAATTAATTAGTTTATTCAAATCTCCAGAAAAGTAGCATGCATGGATGGAATGGGTAAAAGTTAAGTATAAAGAGGCAGTCTCTGAATATTATCCAAACGACACTTCTAATTTTTCAATTTATGATAACCTCAAGTTTATGTTCCCATTATCTATATATCAAAGCAAAATGCGGCATATAATCTACCTCTGAACCTAAACCCCAATTTTTAGCTGGTCATTTTTCCCATATTCGCTGGCCAGTAGGGATGGCCATGTGGCTCAAATCTGGCTAATGGGATTTGTTAAGTGTTAAATGGTATTTCCCGAGAGTCTTAAAATGCTCCCTAAAAACCTGTAAAAAGAAGGAAGGGCACATGCAGCATCTCTGTTCTTCTTCCCCGTAACTGAAATTTGAATGTCATGGCTGGAGCACAAATAGCCATTTTAAAGACAGTGGCAGGGGAACAAAAATGGAGCCTGTGCCCTGCAAGCTGAGAAGCAGCGCCTCAGCCGTGGGCGGCCTATCGCTGGGCTTCTTCACGTCCGCCTGTTCAAAGCCCTGTTGTTTGTTTTGGGAGCTTTATTTGTTTTTTGTTATAGATGACTAAATGTAATCCTGATGGAAACCCACACCCATCTATTCACGTAAGACAGCAAGTAACCAAATAAATACCATACTTATTTTTAAGGACCGCTTGCTTATGATATGTCGCTTCTTGGAAATAAGTTTTGTTTATTATTGAATGAAAATATTTAACTTCTCTGATTCTGGGTGTCTTTAAAATGAGTAAATTTCTTTTCTTTGAAAATCTGTAACTTAGACTTCTTAATTCAGAAAGAACTAGGAGGAAACAAGGGATTTCTTGCCCTGCAAAAGTCACCATCGCCATCTCCAATAGCGCCCTGTCCTGTTCTCACCCCTCCTTTGGCCGCTCTGGGCTTGGGAAACAGAAGCGGGGACAGGAAGCAAAGGCGGGGTAAGAGTATGCTCCAGAGTGACCTGTACTCAGAAGTCATCGTAATTAGGTGTTTTAAAATCTATAGCCCCTTTCTCCAGGCCCTGTTATATAACTAACCCCACTTGAGCTTCTAAACCCTATGACAAAGGCAGGACCAGTATTATCCTCATTGTGCAGCTGAGTAAACTGGGGCTCAGAGAGGTGATGGGACTTGCCCAGCAAGTGATATTTGGGGGTAAAGGGGTCTGTTCCACTAGGGCATGTTATGTGTGTGTGTGTGTGTGTGTGTGTGTGTGTGTGTGTGTGTGTAGTTGCCCACAGACTCACAGATCTAACCCAATAGAATAATTTTTCCTTTCTTAAATAAAAGTGAAATAAAACAAAGATATGCTAATCCTTCTCAGTCTGATTTAACAAAGGCTCCCACAGGACCATCTGAGATTAGACAATCAATATTCATTCTATTTTTCTTTTTCTTTCTTTTTTTTTCTTTTTTTTTTTTTTTTTTTGGCATTTCAGACTTTGTAAGCTGCCTTTGGTGAAAGAATTGGGGGTAGGGGGAAGGATTAAGGCACAAGCAGGAGAGCCTTATTGATATTTCAGCCTCTTTCCAGACTATTCCTAAATGACCAAGGCCCCGTTTGCTGGGCTGCTGGACCCCCCCTGACTAATTGAACCTGCCAGCACACTTCAGCTGGCTCCCTAGCAAACATATGGTGTCAGGGTCAATATTTACCTTCATTTAATGCAGGCAGCGCTTCATCTATTTATTTATTTATTTATTCAGCAGGCAATTAGGCTCCATGAAGCAAAATCCCTTTGTTCTCTACATGGATTACTGAATATCAGAGCTGTGGAAAACAACTTTCAGACAAGACCATCCAGCCCTTAGTTTGCATACAGTTGCTGTTCCCGTGAGAGGAAAAAAGACTACACACACACGTATACACACACAAATATATATCAGGAATATAGTATTATATGTAATGTACAATATATTTGAGAATACATTACTAATAATACACATATTATTTGAGAAACATTATGTAGTATTCCTTCTAATTTAGGCATACATCATGTCAATGCGTTGATGTTTTTGCTACTTTTGAGAGGCTTTTATGAACAGAAAGGATTATTCAGGAATTTTGTTTGTTTTTTTAAATAAGTGATGTATTGAAGTTAAAAACGAAAAGTGTAGGCCTTTCTTCAGCTTTTAGTTCACTTACAAATCTTATTAGTCTGTTCTGAAAACTAATAAATTTTAACAATCACTTATAAGAAAGCTTTGATTACTGTACTAAATTAATATACAAAAACAGTTAATTAAAAAAACCCTCAAACATTTTAAACTGCATTTATACTTTTGTTTCCATCTTAAGTGTTTAAAGCAAAACCTTTTTAAGAACCTAAATTACTGTTATACATGGATGTTAAGCATATTTTTAGTGTTTTAAGATTTCCAATCCTGTTTTTGAACTTAGATATTCGTATATTTTCCAATATATAGTCACAAGTTTAAATTAATAATTCAATTATAAATTTATATTAGAAACAAGGCTGCTTGTTTATTCTAATAGGTTGTATTCTCTTAGGTGTCATAAATACATAAAGCACCAAATATGCACAGGTCGCTTAACACAAAAATTATTTATCCCCTGGGTTTGCCTCGAAACTTAATTCTAAATCTTCTTGAGACTAAAAGATGCTTAAAAGCCAAAGGAAACAATATCATCCCACGTAATTTGGGGGTTACTGTCTCAACATGCTAATATTTCATCGAGATCACAGATATAAAGGAGATGTGATGTTAAGGGTTAGAAATTTGCAGCATCGTCTTCCTCCCAGTCCCTGTTGTCAGTTTGAGCCACTTCCCATCGTCACCATGTCAACTCCAAATGACCGCATTGAAGTCTCTCTTGATCCCACAGGGTGGTGGGCTCAAACCTCTTCTGCCGCTGACCCGCCCCTGGCACTTGAGAAGGTTCTTCCCTCTCTTAATTCATAATCTATCCAAACAATCACCAGATTCTTTCTTTTTTATCTACAACCGTCGGAAGTATCTCTCAGGTCTCCCCGACCTCTCCTTCCCCATAGCTATTGCTGAGTTCAGGCTTCAAATTCTTCTTGCATCGGGTTAGTCAGTAGCCCCCCTCCAGTCTTGTCTGCTCCAGGGGTTCTACCACAAGCCCCCTCCTTCAACCGTGATAACTACTGCACCACCACCATCCACCACCGCTGCCATTTGCGAAAACCTTCTGCAAACCAGGCAGCAAAGCTAGATGCTCTCCCTGTGTTATCCCCTTGGCTTTCCCCAGATCCCTACATAAGATGAGTTATTAGCCTTACTTTACGACGAATAAATTGAGGCTCAAGGAGGTTAAGTAACTTTTTCAAGTCACACAGCTAGTGCAGAGGTAAATCAGGACTTAAACCCATTGCTTAGCAGTTCCCCAAACGGTGCTTTTTCCCTTCTCCACCTATAACATCCCTGCTATTTTTCAAAACTATCAGTGTATTCGTGGATCTTTTCCTCTGAGAAGACTGTCCCACTCCTGACACCGGTCTGAGTGAAGTAGCTCAGCCGTAGTTTTCCTTAGCACTGCCTGCATTCTTTTATCAGAGCACTGAGCACACTTTACTATAAAAGATCCACTTACACTTCTTTACCTTTCCAGCATGAGGAAAATGTCTGATACACTAATAAGTAAACAAGGCTGTGATGGAGACGGAAAGAAGCCAGCAAACAGCTCCTCACTGAGACTCAAGCACACATTTAGAGACCCAAAGATTCCAGCACTTACTATCCTGGTGACCTTGGGCAAGTCGTTTCACTCTCTGGTTTATCTCAGTGATGCAATGAGAAGAATAATTCCTCTTGCTGGGTTTTTCTAAGAAAATTAAAATATATGAAGAATATTAGGCATACTGCCTGACATATAAATAATAAATGATAGCTGCCATTATGATATTGTTATGGCTGTTGACCACAGAAGAAAGTATTGTTTCTGAGTAGGTGATGTGAATGAAGTATATAAAGCAGAGTGTCTTACAGAGAACAGACGGATGGTTACCAGAAAGGAGGGGAATTGGGGAACTGGGTGAAAAATGTGAAGGGATTAAGAAGCACAAATTGCTAGTTACAAAATAGTCACAGGGGTGTAAAGTACGGCATAGGGAATATAGTTAATAATATTGCAATAATAATACTTATGGTACCAGGTAGGTACTAGAAATATCAAGGGGAACACTTTATAAAGTATATGATTGTCTAACCACTATGCTGTACACCCGAAACTAATACAAATAATATTGGATGTAAACTGTAATTGAAAAAAATAAAATTAAAATGCAATGGTTATGGGGAAGAAATAAAGTAGAGTGTCTTGCAGGCAAGAACCTGGCATCTTTGGGGACCAGCTATAAATCATTGATTTCAGAATAAATCACTGATTTCAGAATTTACTTTTTGTTTCTAGACAGCCTTCTTTCAGTACAATCCGAGAATGCTGCAAGTCTCCTGTTTCCCTTGACAGCTCATTCTAATTGACGTCCACGGACATTTACTGAGCTCCCACTGTGTGCCAAATACAGAGCCTCGTAAAAGATACATTATTGAGGGCAGGCCTCTGCCCTCCAGGAGTTGGCTCTAGTTCTCCCAAGGAAAAGACTAACATACACTCAGTGTGGACAGGAGTTAAGGGCCATCTCTGGCGCCTGTGGAACTGGGAATTATCCAAAAGGCTGAAGAAAAGAGACCATCAGTGAAATCAGATGGGTAATTCATCAGCCCAGGGCAAGTTTGTGTTGGGGAAAGCCCAAAGCAGCTACAGTGTGAAATACTGAGATTGTAGACCAAGCTAGAGAGTTCTTAACATGTAAACTTTCCGTGTCTGGCTACCACAGATTGATGTAACTCTATCAAAGCCCCTAATTACACCCAGATTCTGCCACTCCGTACAGTGACTTCTGTGTAGAGCGTGAATCGGATCATGACAGAACTTGAATCTCTGTTCTACTTTATCCTCTCTAAACATCTTTTTGTGAATTATTTCATTGGAATCTCATAACTGAACATGACTCTGGGGACTTTCTCCTGCCAGGCCAGTTAATACATGTTATCTAGGTGATTGCCTGTGTTGGATGATTTGACAGTCTTGGAAGACACAAATTCCAAAAGCCCTCCATCACCTGGCAATTTCACCAGCACTAATACATTCCCTTGGATTAACAGCTGACTCCAGGAAAGATCACATGTAAACTTGGCTGTCTTGTATATCTTGGCATGATCGAGTTAATTATCTTCTTAATAACTAGATGAAAGTACAGAATAAGCAAATACTTATTGAACACCAACTGTGTGACAGACACAAGGCTAGAGGCTGGGACATGATGATGAATAGGATGCAGTCCCTGCTCTTCAGTGACTCACAGCTCAATGCCTGGGGCCTGGGGATGCCTGAAGCGCTGCTGGGAGGAGGGGGGTTTGCCAATGGCCTGGGTAGGAGAGTTCCGTAATCCACCAGGGTAGCATGAGGTCCCAAACCAAAAACAGTTAAGGCAAGCGGAAGAGCTTCATATAAATTGTAGCTGTTTTACAGTTGACCCAGGACAGCCGTGTTTCCTGGACTTCTCCAATCCATTCTCACCTCTGCCTGCCAGGGCATCTGCAGTCTCCCGTCCCATTCTTCAGTATTCACTTAGGTGGCCTGCGGACTTCACATCCTGAGTGACTTGATATACTCACCCTTCTTGGGCCTGCCGCCCCAACCTCAGGCCCTTCTTCTCCTCCCAGACAGTCACCTCATCTCCCTGCCTCCAGCCCATGATCATCCACCGCACTTTCTGCACTGCAGCCAGAGCGTCCTTCGGAAACACGAAATCCGATCTTCATCCCTACTAGGTCTGATCGTTCCACTCCCGGAGGAAAACTCTGACAGGGGTTTCCCTACATATGGCAGCTCCCAGAATGTACACCGTTCTAGTCCCTACAAACCCCCATGCACTCGTGAGGTTAAGCCACAATGAACCAAGCCAAAGGAGGCTTTTATAATGGAGTCCACCAGATTTCTTTTGCCAGACTTGTAGCAAACATTTTCCCCCATCCTCACTTGTCCTTCTTAATTTTGCAACACTGATGTGTGAAACATAGCATCTCATTGTTTATTTGGGGTGTTTTTCTTTATTGGATGGAGAGAGAGAGAAAGAGGGGGAAGGAAGAAAGGGTGGGGAGAAAGAGAGAAAGGGAGAGAGAGAGAAGGGAAAAGGGGATAGGAGAGAGAAAGGAGTCTCTGTTGTTTAAATGGGTGTTTTCCCCAACCTCTAGTAAGGCTGAGCATATTTTTAGATATTTAGTGATGATTAGGAATTCCTCCTCTAATTTGCCTGTTCATAAGCCTTGCTCTATCTTCAATCTAAGTGTTTTTCCTTTTCCTACTAATTTCTAAAAGCTCTTTGTGATACCAACACTTTAATTTTCTTATAGACATAATAGCTAACATTTATCGAGTGCTTTTATATACCCAATACTGTTTCTCCAATCATCTTTTGATGTTGTTCATGTTATATTTTCCTAAATATAAATTAAAGTGTGTGATAAATATGGATAAATGAATGCATGAACGAATTGAATGAATAAAATGTGTACGTTTTATCTGCCCCCAAAGACTGACTTTCTGACCAACGGCTGTTTCATCACAGGAGTCCCCTGTATTCTCTAGTCCTTCTTTATCTCCTTTCGCTGCTCCTTCCAACCACCACTCTCTGCCTCTTGTTTGGCCAGGTATAGGTACATCAGAGACACTTAATAAACGCTTTCAGAAGGGGGAGAGTGTTTTTCTCTCCCTTAAGTGTCGGTCTTTGGAAAAGGACTCAGGAAACACACACTCAAGGTGAGTACAGGAAATGCTTGTTTCATGAATTGTAAGGAGGGAGCAGTTATTAGTTACCTGAAATGATATGCCTAACATGTAGGGACATAAAAGATCTTGGCAATGAGACCACTAAGTTTTTAGTGTTATTTCCTTAATATACTGTATCCTTCTGGGAGGATTTTTAAATCCTTCCTGGCTTACTATGAAGCACCAATCAGCCTGCAGAACTCTAGAGAGATTTTGTCATTGTTCCAGCTTATACAAAAAGAAGGAGAATCAACAACAACTAGAATGGCAAAGATATTAGACCAGAATCAGAGAGGTTTCATCCCTAAAGCATGGATTGAACGATGTTCTTTTCAATTTAGAAGCACTTTGCATTTGAATGTATACCAGCATACCCAAGTGTAATTCAAAATTAAAATATTTCTTCATGGTCCCCACCCACTCCTTCTGCTGAGACTACTAAACAACCTCAGCTCATCCTTTCTTGAATGCGCCCACCCCCAGTTTTCCTTTAATAGCCCATTCTCTTGGGACACTTGGTGTGTTACTTGCAGATAAAACACTTAAGTGTTTCATTTGGAATCAAACACAGTTTCCAGAGGAAATTACTGAAATTACAGAATTGTTGAATAAGCTGATTAGCAAAATCAGATCACCAGTCTTCTTTTTAAGTCATCTTTTAAAAAAAGACTCTAAAGCAGCTTCACAAAGATACACAAACAGAAAGGCCTCAGTCTAGAAGTCACTTAGGTCAGGCCCAAAGTACCACTGACTACCAGTGCAGGCAATCAGAAAGTAATGATTTCAGTAAAAATGAGCAGGGCCAGGCTCTGCAAACTTATCAGTGATAACTACAAATGCCGATTCCCTGGAGAGGGACTCAGGACACCTGGCCCTGGCAGTTCACCTGTCTCCTGGCTGGAAGAAGAGGTCCCAGCAGGATGATCAAAACACTGGTCCATAACGTGTCCTCGCTTGAGGATGACCATTGGCACCAGACTCTGGTGAACCTTGAGCAGGAGCAGTTCGTTCACTCATTATCCAATGAATATTGACAGAGCACATACTCGACGCACTCTGCCAGCAACATGCTGGATCCTTCTGTGGGGGAAGGCAGTCCCTGTTCAAATTCTAGGGGGAGCCGAGTCAAATGCCCACGGCAGCCAGGCCAGTCACATAAAGGAGGCAAGCCAGGTGGGACTTGGGAACTGGGGTCGACCGAGGAGCAGAGGCTGCACATAAGAGGCCGCCTTTCTTCTCCTCCATGGATTATTTCCCTAAGGGAGCGCACGTGAGCTCAGGGTAGCCACATACTCCAGTTTTCAAGAAAGGATTCTTAAATCCCAATTTTATTGTCACATCTTCTTCTTTTAAATATTGACAACTAGTAACAATTCCTTTAAAAATCGCTACGTCAGCAAAGCAAAACATGACTGCAAGGCCAAATTTGACCTGAGCAGCCTAGTTTACAACCTCTGACATAGAACATTAGACAGTATTTTAAAACATGGGTAATGAGTTTCACAAAAGGTTGCCATTTCCCTTTCCCTCTCCCCTCAACTTTTAAAAACACCTGGTATATGGGACAGCTACTCTTAAACAAGTTTGACAAAAAATAAGCTTTTTTTAATGGTTGGAATATGATCATGGAAATCTCTCCCCAGCCCACTCCCCCACCACCATTTGGTGTGTCTGGGATTTCCTATGCAATGACTGAAAATACAGTCACATGTAGGTTACCTTACCACGTATACATCATTGGTCCTATTGTGGTAGGGCGCCCCCCTCACCAGGGCCGTCTCAAGATCTGGATGCTACCCCTTTGCATATTCTGAAACTCCTCCCTGGTCCTGTGAATCCTCACTCATTCTCACAAAGTGGAAGGTAACTTTGTTCTTTTTCTGGGAATTGCCACCTTCTCTCTCTCTACTCCCAGAAAGTCTCCCTCCCTTGGTCTTTAGCACCCGCCCGAGCACCCGTGCTAGCCCATGCTGCAACCGTTTACAAATGAGGGAAAGGAGCCTCCTTGACTGAAGGCGCTACATGAACACTTGGAAGATTGTCAGAAGATTGTCTGACTCCTTCATGAATGGGCTCCCTTAGAACTGTGAAGTACACATTCTACACAATAAGGGATGGCCCTGTTCCCATCCCCTCAGGGGCACTTTCTCCCCAATCCGTCTTCAAATTTCTTTTCTTTTGGCACCTCATAAACCCATGGCCCTTCGTTTTCAACTTCCAGTTATCGCAATGACTCAACCAGTCAAGAGTAAAGGACCTGAACAAGGTGTTCCCCCATCCACCCCCCAGGTCTTGATCTTATAAAGGATTGATAGGCAGAGTCACCTTGGGCCATGTGAGAGGGGTGCTTTAAACAAACTGTAACAGAGCAGGGTAAGTATGTAGCATGTGGCAGCTTTCCAGGGATTCTTGAGTCCAGACTTCAAAAAAAGACTGAAAATTGACAGCTACAATTACAAACTAGTTTAATCTACCCTTAGATATATTTTCTTAAGTTTTTGTTTTTGCATACATGTTGTTTCCTAAGGTTTGGGTTTTAATGCTTTTAGGACTTTAACCACTCCTCTTAATCATCTTGTATACTGTGTGAATTAAGAAATCAATTCTGCTGTTAAGACCCAGACCCAAAGTACGCTGACTTAAATGAAATGAATTTTTTTCTTCTCATGTGGTATAGTTCTAGCATGAACAGTACAAAGCTAGGATGACAGATTCATGGTGTGAGGGACCTAGGCCTCTTCTGTGTTGTTGCTCAACCATCCTAAGGCCTTGTCCTCATCTCAGGGGTCCAAGGTGGCTGATTACCACCTTGTACAAGTTCCTGCTGATGAGAAAGAGGGAAGAGGAAAGGGAGGGTATGCCCATTCTCTATAATGGCACAATCCAGAAGTTACAGTTACTATTTCTGCTCAGAACTCATTGGTCAGAACTTAATCACATGGTGTCTTAGTCTGCTCAAGCTGCTATAACAAGACTGAGTGGTACAAATAACAGAAATTTATTTCTCGCAGTTCCAGATGCTGAGAAGTTCAAGATCAAGGTGCCGGCTGATTTGGTTTTTGGTGAGAGTTTTCTTCTTGGCGTGCAGACAGCTGTCCTCTCACTATATCCTCCCTTGGCAAGGAGAGAGAAAGAGAGAGAGATTCTTCTTAGAAGGCCACGGTCCTATGGGATTAGGGGCCCATCCTTATGACCACATTTAACCTTAATTACTTCCTAAAGACCCTATCTCCAGAAACAGTCACATGGGGTAGAGAGGTTAGGCTTCAACATATGAATTTGGGGGGCACACAATTCAGCCCATAACACATGGTCTTACCTAGTTGCAAGGGAACCTGGGAAGTGTAGTATGTATTCTGAGCAAGACTGTATTACTAATATTGAAGGAACATTGGTAGTCTCTCACACAGCTCAACTTTTACCTGTCCTATTCTTCTAGGCATTTCCTTTAACAACACTACTTTAGTGTCTTTGTTATTTTATTGGCAGTTTTCTGAATCCCAGCACAGCCATATCTATATTCAAAAATAAATACACTATGATGACCAACATAAATTATGTTTTTATTACCCACCAATGCCACAAATGAATGTTGATTTAGCATGTCAGAGAACAAAAGTGACCAGTGAGCTAATACTAATTATATAAAACTCTTTTAATTTAATAAAGCGATATAAAGCAAGGAAAGAGTGCCACCTTTTGTTTTTCTACTAGTGACTGGCTCAGCTCTGCTCTGTAGCACTGTAACCTGACAGAAGTAAGGCAGTGCCCAGAGACTCCTAGCTTGCCTCGGAGAGCTGACCACATTCTGCAAAATCGGATTTTAAAAATATGCAAACTAAGGTCACACAACCCCACATCTGAGACTTAATGGCTAATCTGTTCAGAAAGCTGCTTCTTGGACATTAAATTACAAGGTGACTGAGTTCATTAAGATTTTCACACACAGCTAACTCCTCAAATTGTATTCCGTACTTTTCTGAGACTTTCATGGGCAAAACTAGTCAGATGAGCTGTGGTTGTAGCAGAAAGAGCCAATCTGTCGCCATTTGTTTTCCAATAGACAAAGAGTCATTATTTTCAGGTTGATTAAAACTGGTCACTCAAGCCAAATTCCAGGATGAGGTCATGAATATCAGTCACTGTGGGGTTTATTGCCAAAGGCAACTGGGGAAAGAGTCCAGTGTTTTTTGGCTGAAACATGTTGCCAGAAATTCAAATTAAACATTAAAATTAAGTTACCTTTATTCACATTATCCTGCACACATTAAAAATGATGAAACCAAGTGCAGGTCCTTACATACTAGCCATATATGTGAACACGGTTTAATCCACACACATCTTTGGGTCAGATCAGGCATTGTTTATTATTATTGCTATTGTCTTTCCTCTTCTCTGACAATCGAAACCTCATTTGGTTTGTAAAACTGCATTTTTAAGCAAAATAATACAGAGCATGCTTCATTCTGTTCATGCAATTTATGTAAAATTATTTTACTATTAAATATGAGAGAATTTGGATGTGTTAACTTTACCACTCAAACGTTCTCATTTATAGTATAAGCAACCTTATTTCCACAGAACTATCTAGTCAATGAATTAAAAATATTGTGAATTTTTAAAACAACTCTGAGTCTTGAACTATAAGCATGTTAAAACAAAATCTCACAAACTAGCAACAATAAGAAAATGGCTTTTCTACCAAGTGAGATTTCCTTATTATAAAATATTTGTAAAGGCAATCTGTCCTGAATATAGCACATATAATATTATAAATAAGGAAAAAAATAAGCTAGTATTGTTTGAACAATGAACACAAGCCTTTTAGCACAAAATAATTTATTGCTAAAGCCAGAAGTCGAAGGCTCATAGAATAAATTGTTAATTTATGAGCTCTTGATTAAAAAAAAAAGTCATCAGCTTTAGACTAAATTGCCTTTTCTAACCAGAAAGGCCCTGAAATTCACAGAGCAAAAAATTACTTAAGTCATAATTAATAAGAATCAATTAATTATATCTTGAATTGTCATAAATTCTAAATAAAACAACCATGAGATTTAAAAGAGTTTAACTGGATCTTGCACTATAACCAAAGGAAGTAAGCTTTAAAATTTTTGTAAAAGTTCTATCTACATGCTTTTTTATTTATAAGAGAAAAAGTGATAGTAATTATCTTTTTACAGGGTATAGTTATAAAGTTACTTAAAAGTGCACTCAAAAGAATATGAAGTAACATAATAGTTATGGAAAATAGTCATGATAGTTAATTTAAAAAGCAAGTCCTTAGATTTATTTTTCTCCCAAAGGAATAAATTACTGAGGTGGGAAAATAATTTTGATTGTCATTGATTGAAATTATAAGAAAGATCGACATTTGATGCCTCTGGTCTCATGCCGTCATTTCAACAGCAAAATACCACATTGCAAGCATCAGTTCAACATTATCTAGTGAGACGTTTTCTCGAAATCCAAACGTGTTAACCAGTTCCTCCAGTTGCTCCCCGTGTCCCAGGTGTAACAGCTTTGTCAAAGGTGCCGCACTTCGGGGGATGCAGGCAGGAAGCACCTTCATTTTTCTCCCGCTTTGATCCTCAGATACCTCCCATCAGATTTCCCTCCTCGCTTCTGGATGACAGCTTAAGCAGATCGCACAGATTGATCTTATATTTTTAGACACGGTGTTAATAAGTCCTGTTAACACCGTGTCTAAAAATGAAAATTTTGACCTCTCCAGCTCTTCCCACCACTATCTACAGACCTAATCTACACTTTATCTTCACAATTATGACAAGGGAGATCTTCAGAAAGCAGAACCAGTGTTCGTGGAAATCAGCGAGCAAAGGAGATTTTTCCCCCGTGGTCAGAAGCTGGGGCAGCTGGCAGGTAGACCAAAGACCCAAGGAGTCTTTGCTACTCCAGTCCTACAGGAGAGAATGTATGCTAGGGTCCAGGGACTAGTGTATTCTCCCCTCTCCCAAATGGGAGTTGTTCTTGCGGTTATTCTGTTCTCTCTCCACTATTTTACATAGGAGTGTTTGACTTGGTGAAATCTAAAGAGCTACATTTGGCAGGGGACTGGATGTCACCCAGAGAACCTGGACTGGGAGCTTGTGGAAGCACAGAAGATACACGGCGTAACCTCCTGGGGGAGCTTGCCGGGACTGCTTATTGGTACCCACTGCCTCTGTCGGTGAGATCCACTGAGAAGTCCACGGAGACTCTACTGATGTCCTGGCCAAAGGCGCTGCCTCCTGACCCTCGAGGCTGCAAACCAGCCCCTGGTGTTCTGAAGACATGCTGTGGTCTGTGCCTAACTGGGGAGAAGGCATCTCCTCCTTACCCAGACCCAGCAGCGGCACTACCTACATCTTCATGTCCCACAGTGTCGCACAGGGTACCTTATGAAAACAGCGCCTTCAGCATCTACCTGCAGTCATTCTCTCCACAGACTCAACTCCAGGCCTGTACAGCTGGCCAAAGGAATGTCACTGAGGCGCCCTTGCGTATTCCCCCACATCTCCTTCCCTCCAGGACCTGGGCACCCTGCCTTTCTCCCTTTCAACCACCAAAGCCAAGCAAACCTTCTGACAGGCCTGCCCTACCAGTTCAACAGACAAGCCTGGTCCTGTCTGAGTCATTGCAGATAGGAGACTGACCTGAGCATTAGCATAGTCTATTTAAGAAAAGCCTCTCAGATCTCAGAGCGATTGAGCAGAAAGCAAAAAATGCTTGAAACTGGCTTTCCATTTGATTTTTAGGGCAATCCATTGGAATTGAGATGGGACGGTAGAGGGAAATTATTTATTAATGAGTGAGGGGTACTGTGCATAACAGCAAAACAGGAAAGATAAAGACAGGCCAACACATGGTTACTTCTCCTCTCTGAACTTCCCTGAATAGTAAGCTGCACTCAGAAGAATGTGAAATAACATGGAAAACAGTTACAATAGTTGAGAATGTCGATAGAAGATGCATGTATCAAAGAGCAAAATAAAAACAGTTGAGTTAGTTTTGTGCTATGTCTCTGCTGTTCTGGTAAGATCGAAATACATATGCATATATGAGCTACAACAGAAATTAGGGCTGATCTGGTGACTCTGCCTCCTACTGAGACCCCTTTTTTTGACATGAATTCTGGAGGCTTAAGGAAGTTCATAGTCAGGCTTAGGGATTTTCTGACCATGTAACTCTTCTAAAAATTTAGTAGGCTTCAATTACATGAGCTGTTATCCAATGCTTCAAATGCATTTGAGTCATAGACCTTGGGAGCAGAACCTGGCCTTTGAAATTTTTTATCGTAGGCCCTGGCCAGGTAGCTCGTTTGGTTGGCACTTCATCTTGATACACCAAGGTTGTAGGTTCCATTCCAGGTCATGGCACATACAAGAAGCAACCAATAAATGCCTAAATAAGTAGAACAACAAATTGATATTCCTCTCCCTCTCTCCCTCTCTCTCTCTCTCTCTCTCTCTCTCTCTCTCTCCCCCCCTTGCCCTCCCCCCACCCCAAATCAATAAATTAAAAAATTTTTTAAAAAGGAATTCTTTATCCTACCAATAGACCTGGGTGCCTGTGCCAGTTTTATGATATCCCCTAGGCCTCTCCCTCAGGGCAATTTAAAACAATAGACTGAGGTAGGGCAGCACCCCTTAATCTGCTCCTTCTCTGCAGCCACATCCAGTCACAGTGAGAGTGACCCTCCCTTGCACACGGCAGGAGCTGCTGGGAAGGGCTCGGGGAGTCAAGTTTCTCCCAGGATCCACAGTGTCCCAAACATTGGCTCTTGCCTCTCTGTTTTTTCTTGCACCAGCATTAGATTGGAGAGAGGATTTATCTTTTTTCCCCCAGATAGTGCAGAAAGTGGATCTTTAGCTAAATTATTGACTATAAATAAAGCAGGCTCTCTTAGCAAAGTTGTATTTTTACCCCCCCTCTATTACAGGGCCAGTTATTGGGGCATTACTGTTAATTGGATATCTAATTAATGTTTACTATAGCTAGTTTATAGTTTTCATGTATGTGCTATGTATAAATGTACATCATATCCAAGGTCAAATACATAATTTGCAAATTCCAGTACAAAATGAAAATGAGCGACTCATTGTTTAAAAAAGGAGAAGAAAAAAAATAAAAGAGTGCTATTAAAGGTACTAAAATACAAAGCTTATTTTTTCTTCTACAGTCTCTCAACTTGTCCTGTGTTTTAAATTTTCCTTTTAATGTCATTGTAAATAATTTTTCATGTAAATGGTTGGCTAATACAGGGACACTGGAAAGATGTAATAGAGCTCCTTGGTTGCTCAAATCTCTTAAAATGACATTGCCTTCTTTCTGCATCCAAAGCAAGTTTTGGTTCAGACAAAAAGCATGGCTTATGGAGCTGTCAATGCAATTGCTTACTTAGTTTTAGATGTAACATTCTTACATTGTTCTTGCTTAGAGTTTTGCTCAATGCCCACACATAGTAACCAGAATTCTGTGCTCACGAATCATCACCCACACAATTTGCAAATGAGGCAACAAAGAATGGAGGATGCACATATTACATATATCCCCTTTGCTTATGTGCATGTTCTGTTGTTCCATCAGTGTTTATTTACAATACATAAGTTCAAGGTAAAATTATTGCAGCCCTGACTGGTGTGCCTTAGTGGGTTGAGTGTCATCCCACAAGCAGAAAGGTCACTGGTTCGATTCCTGTTCAGGGCACATGCCTGGATTATGGGTTCAGTCCCCAGTGGGGGCATGTAAAAGGCAGCTAGCTGATCAGTGTTCCTCTCACACATGAATGTTTCTCTCCCTCTATTTCTCCTTCCCCTCCCCCTCTCTCTAAAAATAAATGAATAAAATCTTTTTTTAAAAAGATAAAAATTATTTCAACTTGGCAACAGCAGAGCATTGAACCAAACATCGAACTCTCAAGCACTAGACCCAGTGTAAGTCCAGGTCCATGCCCATGAAACTGGCCCTGCTTCTGTTATGTGGTGGCCACTGTTATAAATGCTTTACATATTTTAATGAATTTAACCCCATCAAGATGGTGTACAATTCATATTTGGTCTATATGATTATTACCTGAGTGTGTTTTTGCCTGATACTGTAATGTCAAAACATCACTTGTTATAGCATACCTATTTTGTGTGTTTTGAGATGAACAAGTCATGAAGACAGCAAAAATAACAACAGGAATCTTTGTTCAAAAATGATACAACTTTTAAGGCACTATCATGGCTAATAAATACCAAATGAATAACCATTATATGAGGTATATGAGGTAGTAATTATGATTACACTGGCTGAAAACCTTGCCCAATAATAATCAGGAAACCAGGTTTCTTCAGTCATCTTGCTCAGTGATACTGAACATGGAGAATTCACCCCCGTGGTCAGAAGATGACTGCTCCAAGGTCAGGCATAATGTTTACATTTTAGGGAGAAAGAGAACAGTAACCCATCCTTAGAGTCTTCTTTCAACATTTCAGTATACCCAACTATGTTAATTATAGCTGCAAGGAAGTCTGGAAAGGTGTTTATTTTAGCTTTTCAGTCTCTTTAGCAGAGAAAGGCAAGGGAAAGGGGGTTTGTGAAAGGCTCTTGGATAGGCCATCCATAGCGACCACCACAGTCAGTCCTTTGGCTATGCAACATTCACACATTTTCTTATTTTCAAATGTTTGTATTGATGTGAAATACATTGACTTCTTTCTCCGAGGAATACAACGCTAGTTCCTACATCCAGACCAAAGTCCAGTATCTCTGTGTGATACGCAGCTCTCTTCAACAATTCTGTTTGTGATTCCATGTGACCTGGCAAATTCAACTTTAAAAGTGAAGGTATCTCCTCCAAATACATCCAGTAGAGAAAAGTGGGGGAAGGGACAAGATAAGTACAATAAAAGTTCCCATTTAAAAATGTGTGGTTGGGAAATACGCAACCAATATTGGCATCACTCTGGCTCTTCCCATTGGGAAAGTCCCCTCTTTATTTCCTTTGCCTCCTGGTTATACACTTTGAAGAAGATATCCCTTTGACTGTCTCTTGTGGCCACGTCGACAGGAGAATTAAAAAGCATGCTTTTCCTAGAGGTTCTTCAGCTTTTGCATTCTCTTTCTATAAGTTTGAATTCAGCCTTAGAGGCCAGTTGGTGACAAATTGTCTATCAGTCTTGAATCTGTTTTTGTTTCATTGTTTTGTTGTCGTTGTTGTTTCACAATAGAATTTCATCACAAAATAACAAGGCTTCTGTATTGGTTTTCTTTCATTTGTTGCTCCAGAACCACCCTCTAGTCATCTCAACCCTGCCCTGTGCCCCTTCCAGGAAGCTGGGGAACACTTAGCAGTTCCCAGGGAAAGAGGAGAGTGAGATGAAGCTAACTTTTTCCTAAATCTCTTTTTACTGGGCTGCCATGGGCCTACCAGAGCACCTGTCAAGTGGCCCCCCCCTGAATTCTGCTAATTGCTTCCTTCCCTTACTTGTCAGTTCCAAGAGTGACAATGGTTCTGTGGATGCCACACTATCCCTGTGGTTTCCCTATACCCTTTCCATATATTTGTCAGCAGTCCTTTTTCACTTTTTTATTTTTAATCCTCACTTGAGGACATGTTTATTGATTTGAGAGAGAGAGAGAGAAACACCAATGTGAGAGAGAAACATTGATTGGTTGCCTACCTTATGAACCTGGACCAGGGATCAAACCCACAACCCAGGCATGTGCCCTGGCCAGGAATCAAACCCTCAGCCTTTTGGTGTACATACGATGCTCCATCCAACTGAGCCACACCAGCCAGGATTCAATAGTCCCTTTAAAAACCCTTTCAGATTACTCAGATCCAGTGTGCTATGCATTTTCTGACAGGATTCTAACTGCTATAACTTCCAGTTTATTTACTGCTGGTCAAATATGTGTGTAGGTGTGTATGGTCTGTGCAACCGCATAATGTCGTGAAAAGTTGCATATTGGAGAAACTTGAAATTTATCTTATACAGTGGATGAAGAACCAGACCAATTGTGGATAAACATTATTAAAAAGCTGACTGTATTATTATTGTTATACAGCTAAAGGTCATATAAATGTTTAAAAGTAATAGAATAAGAATGCAATGAATGAGGTGAATAATATACCATTTAAATTCATGAGTGGTTTCAGAAATGAGTGAGAGATAGGTGTACAAATATTTCTGCTTTACACCTGGGGAGAGTAAAGTCTGGAGAGGTTAATGACTTGGTCGTGGTCAAACAACTAATGAACAGCAGAGCTGGGATTTGAATTTGAGGAATCTGGCTCCGAAGTCTGGGCTCATAACTTCACCCGCAGTTTCTGAGTGCAGTACCTCAACAGCTGGAAATGTTCAGACCTGGAAATAGTTGGACCTCAAGCAGGTTCAGGCATAGGACATATATTGGGAAACTCGGACCCTAAATTTTGAAACAACCTGGTGTCCTATAATTTCTCGCAGTTAAGTAAAGACACCATTTTGGAACTGGGAAACAAACTTAGGTCTTTTGAAAACCACAGGATTCTATGACTCTTAGAAACTAGCCACTGCATACAGGTTGAGTTCGGTTCTCCTTTCTCTGTGTTTACTTAACACCGTGAACACACCCCTGTTATAGCTTTTATTACAGTGTTTTAATTGTTTTTATGTGTCTGTCTGCTGGTCTGAGAACTCTTCGAAGAAAACAATTATGTCTTATTCATCCTCATTAACACTATATAATATGGGACATTTAATGAAGGACCAATTAATATCTAATCTATAAATATCCATCTAATTATATCTTAACTTAGCCATCTATAGCTAGCCACAACATAGGTGAACTTGTGTTGGGTTTGTTGTCATGAGCCACTACATATATTAGGACCCATTAACATTTTTACTCTTACCGATATTAAGACAAATGTCTTAAATATCTTTTAAAAGGTTTAATTTAGACGCACACAAAAACCTAAAAGCTATGCAACAAGAGATAAATATAACAAATTTTAAAAAAGAAACAAAACCTGATTTCCCTCAATTGAGCCTTAGAAACATGAATCAAAAGAAGCTATATTGTTAATTATGCCCTAAAAATGTTCTGGTTTAAATCCAGTTCACTCAGCCCCTTAGTGGGCCTGTATCCAGACCAGGGAAGCACCATGGGATCCAAGATCACTTAATTTGGAAGCTGCAGAGACAGCACAATGAGAGAAATGAGAGAAATTCTTGCTCAGTTGCTCTCAGCTCCAAGGTAGAAAATTGGGTTTATATAAACTTTTTTGCTGCATTATTCTATGTGATGACTTTCTCCTCTGCTTCTCCAGGTAGGAGAAAGATTATAGAGATATACTTACCCAGCTCATTTTCTTCTTTCCTTCAGCATTTCAATGGGGTGGGAGGAGCACGAGAAGAGAGGGTTTGTCTGGGCATGGTTATTGTGACCATGTGTTGCTTTGTTTCCTATATCTTTTTCTTGGGAGAAATGACATGGATATTGGGAAGAGCTAAAAGTACATCTGCCCCCAAATTTCTTCCATCTGTCTTGACAAATAAACTCAAGCCATATGCTGTTATCAGCCTGTCCTAGGCACAGAGGAGCATTCATTCAACAATGTTTGTTCACTCAGTGGATGCTGTCTGAGTGTCTACTTTGTGCCAAACACCGTGGCAGAGATAAGATTTAGCAAGATAGTTCCTACTCTCAGTAGTTTTAAATCTATTAGGGAACAAAGATGATCTCACTTAGTTCCCTATAAAAAATAAAAAATAATTTTAAAATGTGGAAGAGAATATAATATATGATAAATTTTAAAATTAAACTTTTTACTTTGAAATAACTATAAATTCACATGTATTTATTAGAAATACTCTTTACCCAGTTTCCTCCCAATGGTCATATCTTACAAAACTACATATAGTACAATATCTCAACCAGGATATTGAGACTGATACAGCCAAGACACAAAACATATCCATAATTACCATGAACACAAGAATTCCTCAAGTTACCTTTGATAGATATACCCATTTTCCACCTGAGCCACCCCCTCCTTAACCACTATTATGGCAACCACTAATCTGTAATCCATTTCTACAATATAATTATGTCATTTCAACGGAACCATATAACATGCAATGACTTGGGATTAGCTTTTTTCACTCAGCAAAAGTCTCTGGAGATTCAGCCAAGTTCTTGTGTGTACCAATGGTTTGTTCTTTTTATTGCTGAGTAGTATTTAATGGTATGGATTGCCAGTTTGTTTAACTATTCACCTGTCGAAGGACATTTGGTTTGTATGGACTATTATGTATAAAGTTGCTGTAAACTTTCATGCACAAGTATTTTCTTGTGAACGTTCTTTTCATTTCTCTGGGATAAATGCCTCGAATTTTTATTACTTAGTTGTATGATAACTACACATTTAGTTCTTTAAAGAAACTGTCAAATTGTTTTCCACAGCAGCAGTACTTACATTCTCATTAACAATGTATGAGTGATATTTTTCCTCATCCCCATCATCGTTTGCTGTTACCACTATTTTTCATGTTAGCCATTCTAATAATATGTAGTAATAATCTTGTAGTTTTCTTTTATATTTCTCTAATGGCTAATGATGTTGAAAATCTTTTCAAGTGTTTATTTGCCATTTTTATATTATTTGGTGAATATTCTTTTCCTTGCTGATGTTCTAAATGGGCCATTTGTTTTTTCACTTTTGCCTTTGAGACTTATTTCCAAATTCTAAATACCAGTGCTTTGTTCAGATACGTGGTTTGCAAATATTTTCTCTCAGTCTGTATCTTATGTTTCATCCTCTTATGAGGGTCTTTCACAGAGTAAAATTTTTAATTTTGACCCCCTCCGGGCAGCTCAGTTGGTTGGTGCATTGTCCCATAAACCAAAATGTTGTGGGTTTGATTCCCAGTCAGGGTACATACCTGGGTTGCAGGTTCGATCCTTGGTTGGAGTGTGTACACAAGGCAACCAATCGATGTTTATCTCTCACATTGATCTCTCTCTCTCTCTTAAATCAATAAACATATCCTCAGGTGATGATTAAATTTTTAATTTTGATGAAATCCAATTTGTGTTTTTGTTTTATATAGAGCATACTTTTGGCATCAAGTACTATTTGCCAAGTCTTAGATGCCAAATATTTTCTCCATGCTTTTTTCTAAAATTTAATAGTTTTACATTTTATATTTAAGTTCATTATTCATTATGAGTTACTTTTTTAATAAAGTATGAGACATCAAATTTCTTTCTTTCATTCTTTTTTCTTTTGGCCTATGTATGTCCATTTGCTCCAGCACAATATATGGAGAAGACTATCTTTCTTCCTTCCATCGAATTATTTACAATTCACCTTTGTCAAGAAATATTTGGGCATGTTTGTGTAAGTGTGTTTCTGGTTTTTCTATTCTGTTTTGTTCATCTACGTGTTCATCCTACTTTCAATAGCACACAGTTTTGGTTACTGTCTATGTGTGTATATGCACACACACATATACGAGTTCTGTCCAGAAGGTATCCAGCCATGTAAGATGAAAAACAGAGACATTTACTGAAGAAGATACAAGAAACATTGTACATAGGACAATAACACCTCAGTCCCCTTCAAAGCAGGCACCTTTCAACCTCACACAGTTCACCCAATCGCCATTAGCTGCCCCATCATATTTTCCTGAGTCTCATCGACAGTCTGGAATCTCTTCCCTTTCAAAAGTGATTTTAGTTTTGGGAAAAACCAGAAGTCACAGGGTGCCATATCTGGGCTGTAGAGGGGCTGAGTCACCTGGGTGATTTGATGTTTTGCCTAAAAACTCTGAATGAAATGTAATGCATGAGCAAGCATGTGTCGTGATGAAGCTGCCAGTCACAGTTGCCCACAGCTGTGACCTTCTGAATCTTCTGAATAGTTTCCATGGAGGAATGTTCAGGCTTAACACAGAACTTGATGCAGATTTGTTGCTCTGTTCACTCAGTCATTTCGAATGCGATGGCCACACAGTACACATGCTCACTTAAAGGTGTCTGCCACCCCCTCTGACTAGCACAGTGAAGTCCTCATTGTTCATGTATGTTCATTCCAGTCCACTCTCCTTGGTTGCCAGATTACATCGATGTGGTGCAAACCATTCTCATTATATTAACAATGGCTGGACTTTTTCTGGACAGATTGTGTGTGTGTGTGTGTGTGTGTGTGTGTGCGCGCGCGCGGGCATGTATTTGAAATCAGGTAGGTTCCTCCCACTTTACTCTTCTTTTTCAAAATTGTTTTACCTATTCTAGTTTTTTTTGCCCATCCATATACATTTTGGAGTAATTTTCTGTTTATCTACAAAGAAAGCTTCCTGGGACTTTCATAAGTATTGTATTAAACATGTATAACAATAGGAGAGAATTAACATTTTTATTATATTGAGTCTTCTAAACTGTGAACATGGCATGTCTCCACACATGTTTTGCTAAATTTACATCTAAGTAGGTATTTCATTGTTTTTAAGGAATTACAAATGGTATTGCAACTTTAATTTTGATTTTCATGAGTTCACTATAACAGGAGTGACCCCATTAAAGGTGAGTTAAAAGTACTGACTCTCCTCTAAGTCTCCTCTGAGGCCACTCCAGGCAAAGGGAGAGAGATGACAGCCTGGGCTTCTTCCTTGGTCTTCTCTGACATCACCCCACTTGGAGTGTCGGGTATCTCATTACAGTCTCACAAGTCTAGGCTCTCCATTTGGTCTTTGCCAGCAAGGGTAGGCAAGAAGCCACAGTGTGCTCTGTGGCATTTGGCTTCAGTAGAGTTGTTATTGTCTAAAAGTTTTTTGTCTTGACAAGTTTCCCCTTTCTTGGTCCTTTGGATTAAGAGTCCTTTGGATGTAGGCTTTGGTTGGGGCTTTTATTTTTTATCTGCCTATTTGGCCTTTCTGAGTTGACTGCTTCTTCACCTCCAAGTTGGGGAAATATGAGACAAAAAGAAGACCCAGGGAACTCACCACTGGGTCATGCTTTATGTCCCTAAGTCTTAGCTGCTCTGCCTTTTTCTAATTTTCAGAGGTGTCTTGTGTTTCTGTTACATATAATATCCAGGAATTTTGGTTGACTTGGCAGGAAGAATATGGAAAAACATGTCTATTCCATGTCCCTAGAAGAAAAAATATCTGTTCAATATAGATAAAATGTTGTCCACAGAGAAGCAGGTTAGGAGAACGGTGGAAACAGGCTTGAGTCTAGCTTTCAAAAATGGTAAAGAAGCAGAACAAGAAAGAAGACAGAGGAGGATGAAAGGCACTTCTGTGAGGCCGTAGGACTGGGAACTGCTAGACTTATGTGAAGACCAGTATGGACAATTCATATTGGAGTAGAGTGGAGATGAGAGAATATTCAATTTGTTTGGTACCTAGTACCTATTAAGCATTCAGCTAAAAATGTGAAATATATTGTTTTATTTATACTATATTCTTTGAGGTAAGTGCTAACACTTGTAGTTGATTTTTCTAAGATTTTATTTATTTATTTTTAGAGGGAAGGAAAGGGAAGAAGAAAGAAAGAGAAAGATCAATGTGTGAGAGAGAAAAAAACCGATCAGCTGCTGCCTCTCACATGCCCCTAACCAGGGAACTGGCCTGCAACCCAGGCATGTGCCTGACTGGAAATCGAAGTGGCGACCCTTTGGTTCACAGGCAGGCACTCAGTCCACTGAGCCACATGAACCAGGGCACATCTACAGTTTGCAGATGAGGAAATTGAAGCTCATAGAAATGATATAATGTGTATAAGATCACAGAGGTAGTAAATAGTAAAGCCTGGATTGAACTCAGGTCGTTTTGATATCACAGACTATGTTTCTAACCACTAAATCTTACTATATTATACACTATGCATACATACACACACACACACACACACACACACACACAAATAGGGCCTTTGCAGATATAATAAAGACAAGGTCACACTGAATTAAGGTGGGCCCTAAATCCAAAGAATAAGAGGGAGATAGAGACACAAGGGAGAAGGCCATGTGTAAAGGGAGGCGAAGATTCCAGTAGTGCATCTGAAAGCCATGGAGTGCTAAGGACTACCAACAAGCACCAGAAGCTAGGAGAGGTAAGGACAGATTCTTCCCAATAGCCATTAGAGCAAGCGCCGCCCTGC
Source organism: Mormoops blainvillei (assembly GCA_004026545.1). Classification (NCBI taxonomy): domain Eukaryota; kingdom Metazoa; phylum Chordata; class Mammalia; order Chiroptera; family Mormoopidae; genus Mormoops; species Mormoops blainvillei. The sequence goes on along the minus strand of PVJD01000281.1, from coordinate 421,659 downwards.
CAACACCTTGACTTCACGCTTCTAGCCTCCAGAACTGTAAGAGAATGAATTTCTGTTGTTTTAAATCACACCGCTTGTGCCACACTGTTATAGCAGCCCCAGGAAACTAATACAGAAACCAAGTGCACTGAGCAGTGTGAAAGATGGGAAAAGATCCAAAAAATGGAGACAAAACTAAGAGCTAAGACTGAAGTGGAAATACCCAGAGTGAGTTTAGGTAGAAGTGACCGAACTCCCTGGGAGAGAAGTAGAAGAACTACAGTGTCTGCACCTTGACTTACTGTCCTGGCATGTGGGTGTGACAGAATAGAAGTAACAAAGGGAATGAGCGCTTCTGTAGATAAGATGTGTTATGGCCGTGAGGAGAGGTCTCTTAAGGGAAAAGTGCAGGAAAAAAAGGATGGAGTAACCCTTAGCATTCATTAAAAATGCTAGAAGAAAGAGGAACCATCAAAGGAGACAGAGAAGGGAGGGTGAGAGAGATGGGTTATAGTAATTTACTACCACAGGAGATGGGAGAAGAAAGAAGGACAAGGGCATATGTTAATTAAAACACAGGCTCCTTGAGGGCAGAGTCTTTGTCCTTTCAGTACCCATGAGAGTTCCTGGTCCACTGTAAGCATTTAATAAAAATTTACCAAATTAATAAAGAGACACTTTCTAACACTGGAGACAACAACAAGAATAGAGATGGCAAACTGGTGTCTGATTTAAGCAAATAGGAGACCTTAACATCCTAATTAAAAACTTCTATAATGTACTGATTCTTGGGGTGTCAGAAGGAGGAGAAAACTCAAAAATTATGTAGTCCACCTCTTTGTTTTACAGATGAAGAAACTGGGGTCCAGAGAGATTGCTTTTTGTGACTCGGGCTTTTTTTGTAACTGAAGGTGTCTTCTCTAATGGTGGCCATGATTTTGTGTGTCGCTGTGGAAACGTCCCCCTTTCAGTCATCAAATTTCTAATTAATTTTTTCTGTCCTTCAGGGAAAGTATGTCAGGCTCAGTTATTAAAAGCTAAACGGGGAATGTGGGGGCTAAAGTGCTAAACTATGAAAGCTCTTGATTAGAGAAAGGAAGAGGAATGAAAAAGATGAATTTCATGATAGTAATTTGGGGGTTACCATCTAGAACCCAGACTCCCTTTGGAGGATGGACGGGGTCACACGCATGGTATTTAATGTAACTCTTAGAGTTTGGAGATGAGGATAGCGGGTCTGGAACTACTTGACTTCCAATCAGAAAATGGTCACCATAGTGGTACATCAGTTTAATGACAGTTAGATTCACCACAGATTAGATGTTTTCATGACTCATTTCTGACACCCTTGCTGAGACTTTGACAGCAGACAACAGCAGCAGGGCCCCACATGGGACCATTGGAGATGAGCATCTGTGGTGAGAGAGAGAGGGCACAGACCCCCGAGTCCACCAAGGGAGACAGCTCCCACCGGGGAAAACCCGGCCAACCCAGGTGGGGCTTTGGGAGCCTAACGCCAATGTCTATTTATTAAATAGCCAAGAAAGAACAGACATGAGGTTTTGAAATAGTCGTCATCTGGCTCTGGGTGTATCTTTGGTCTCCTAAGACTGACCAATCTATTTCTCCACCTTTTTTCTTTCTTTAGTTTTTACATCCAGTAGGACAAAATATTCCGCCCCAATACACACCTGCAATTACTGAGTGATCTGACATATCAGATGCTAAAGAGATTCGGCTAAAAAAAGAGAAAAAGAAAAAGCAACTCTAGATTGGAGGCTATTATTTCAATCTTGTTTCAATGAAGGTGTCCTTGATATTGCTTTGAATTTCAGTTTCTTTCATTGAGGTTTTTGAAAAAGAAAGAAAAAAAATAAAGAATAGGCTTGTGGGAGATATGCTCAGGCCGCCAGTCTGCCAGAGAAGGTGGCCAGTTTTCCGCATCCCCGTGACTCCAACAGTGCAGGGCTCTGAGGCCTGGGGCGGCAGGGAGGGAAGGGCTGATGAGAGCTCTTCTAAGATCACTCATTAAATACTTTGACTAAAGCAGAGAAATCTCTAAATGTAACACAGAATGGCCTCAAGAAGTACTGAAAATTTAATTAGGCACACGTGCCAAAAAAAAAAGAGGCAATATTCTATCCTATTTTTCACCTTTTTTTCTTTTTTTGGCAATGTAACATGTGCAAATTAGAAGATAACAGAGGGAATTATCAAGATCGCTCATTCAACACCAATCCCGTGCCAATACATTGCTCTTGACTTAGGCTTTTCTGGTGTCTCAAATTAAAATCAATTTAAATCCCATTTTTTACTTTATGTTTGAAGATATTATTCAAGCATTGGGACTTTAACTTACTGAAACATAAGTGATTATTTTTATTGAAAATTGCCAGTACCGATTTTAATGATTAAGTGGAAAAGATGGAAACAAGAAATCTGTCTGATTTAATAAATTGACTCTCTCTTCAATAAAATCAGAAGGAAACACATTCAACCTGTCGAACATCTGACAGGAGCTAGCAACACCTGAATACATTTTACTAACCCAGAGGGCAACTGCCACATTCATCACAACCCGAATCCTTAATGTAAAAGAAGGTGATTTATGGTTACCAGTTAGCAATCTCTCATGAAATATTGAAACGATAGGGCTATTCAAGGGACAATCAGAATTGACCTGTAAATTTACAATAGCTACTATGCTTAACTTTCAAAATATACCTATAAGGAGACCACTAATGTTTGTTATTTAAATGATGGACTAAATGACATTTAATGTGATTTATTTTCCAGTACTGCGCATAATTTATCCTAGCCCATACAATAACAGCATTTTTCATACATTTTAACAAAAGCACTAATTCATTTTTTGTTGAGAAAAATTTTTAATACACAATAGCCTGGAGCGAAAGAGGCTAATCAGCTTTACTAATCAAAATAATACCTTGTAAAGCTAGAGAGCATGTGTTTCCACAGTTGAATTTTATCGGATCCTATGGTGGGAGAGACAGAACACTGATGGCCTGCTCGGTGCTTCACCTGAGCTTTAGGCAAATCACTTCAACTAGGATCTACGGTTCCTAATAACGAAGAGAAGTCAAGCATATACAAAATGGAATGTGTGTCTCAAGAACATGCCTCTGGCACTTAATCTAGTAAGTTATCCCGTAGACTCTTTCTTTGCTCTTTTAAATAGATGCTTTGGGGACACATCAGTATGATTTGTGGGTACCTGAAGCAATTCAGGAAATGCCAGAAAGTGCCCTGATTGCCTATGGTTATTTTCCTTACCTCTGAAGTGAGGAAGATTACACTCACCAAAGGAAGGTTTGTCAGATAAATTAGGCCCTTCTCTAGTGCTGTGTTCTGTGGCCCCAAAACCGCCTGCCCCGGTTTTGTGCCTCCATCACTCTAGTTTTGGCATCAACTTCCTGCACTGTTTGTCTCTCTAGATCACTACTCTGCAAATACCAGTGGGTGCCTGCAGCCTGCCTTCAAGAACCAGTGGTTATATGGGATATGAGTGTCCTAGGATGTCTAAAGCTATCAGAGCAGAGGTCCAAGCATGATCCTGTTTCCAGAATATTAGGGCCCTGGTCTGACCCTGGTCCAAGGCTGAGTCCATTCCCAAAAACATAGTGGCGATACAACTGGTTTGAATAAAGCAGCAAATCCCCGACTTCCGGCCCATCAGCTCCAGAGGGGCACCCGCTGTTTGTACTAACATCGATCCTGGTGTGACTTTCGGTTTGCACTTATTTTTTCAGTTGCATTGATATATAATTGATATACAATGAATTTCACATATTAAAACTATAAAACCTGGTAAGTTTTATCTTATGTATCTACCTGTGAAACTGTCACCATAATCAAGATCATTGTTTTGAAACCTTTTATGGCCCGGCAGGTTCACTTGGGATTTGAGAAGATGGAAGAAAATTCATGGAGCTGTTGGAATGTCTGACGTGCCTTTATTCAAGGGTGGGGCAATCCACGCAGGCTGCAAGCTGAGTGTCACACCGCATGTCACGCCGGCAGGGCGTCCCAACTCCCTTATATATTAAATGCACACAAAGCTGGCAGAGGGCCAATATATTGTATAATAGAGCGTGATTCTGCGTACGCAGGCCCACTCAGGGCTATGGGACTACTGCTTATCTTGGTTGCCCAGACATTTAGGTGAGGGAGCCTGACTGACTCCATTTACCCTACAATCCACCCCTTCAGGGCTCCTCACTGAACAACCTATGCCAGGTGTCTTCCGCGAAGGTCCCGTGGCGAGGAGGGCAGAGCCCTGCGCCCCGCTGCTGTAGCAGCAGCACCAGTGGCAGCAGCAAACCACAAATAAGGCCATCCCTCAGTGCAACAGGCAGTCCAGTGCTTGTGCAGGTAAGGCCACCCATGTGAGCCACACACCCGGAGGGCTCCTGTGGGAAGAGCAGCCCACTCATTATTCTGCCTCTCCCAGCAATGACCAAGAGCGTGTTTCTGACACAGACCCATAGGAGTTCAGCCCACCTGGGCCCATTTCTTGAGGCTTTTGACACAGAGGGTGGCTGACCCAGCCAACCCCACAGTCTCAGCCATGAGCCAACCCCGAGCCACCCCACATGAAGCAGCCAGCCAACCTCCAGGGCTGGTCACACTGCTGCTCCGCCCCAGCAGAGATGTCAGTCCAGGTCACGTTTCCCAAGAGACATTCACTGTTCCACTGGTGCCGTCATCAAGTTCAGTCTGAGACAGAAGCGGGAAAAATGCGCCATGGGAGGGAGGCAGACATGCTCAGGGGGATGTCAGTGCAGACCCAGCATGCTGATTAGTTAGCCCCTGAGGCATAGGTATGTACCCAGTCCACTAAGGCGTTACTTTGCACCCTAAGGGTGAAAAGACAAACCAGTTATGGGCACTAACAATGGCAAATTACTATCCTTAGACAATATACAAGCAAGTTTCTGGTCAGCCAATAAGACAGTGGCTGGCAGAGGGGGCCTTCCTGGGCATGAATACCATACCTTCTGTGCCTCAACTGGGGGTTCAGCATTTACTTGCAACAACAGTGGAGAACTTATAATGGACCATAGGGATATTACAAAGGTGCCATGGAGAAGTATTATGGGATGTGCTGGCCCTGGGTATGTCACCTTTAAGATTGGGGCCCATGTCCCAATCACCCAGGGCACTATTTGCAAGATTCTCTCCACCTCTTATCCCCAAGGGGCAACGAGAGCCAGCCGCTGCATGTGAAGGGCTTTTATTTCCCAAGGCCACATCCAAGTGGCTGTTTGCCCTCACTCTAGGCCCTTAGGGGCAGGCAAGAGAGTATTTCCTTGTTTCCCCATGTCTGGTTTCAGCAAAGCATCCTTAGTCTGGACCTGCAGCTGAATTAGGAGTAAGGAGTAAGGCTTCCACTGGAGCTGGGTCTCTCCTCCGACTTCTCTCATCGAGCGTTCAGAGGACAGTCCACAAGCATTTCGTCCAACCCCCCAGTGTGAGGGTAGCAGCTGCGGCACGCAGGGTAAGCAGCTAAAAGTCCAGTAGCCGTGTCCACACATGTGATTGCATACGTATACCCCTCCGAACTAGGCAGGGGTCTGATTACATCAACCTGCCACCGGGTCAGCGGTACCCGTCCCCGCACCACCTGCCCTATAGTGCCCTCAGGCCTCTGGGGATGCTCCTCTGAGCAGACAACGCAAGTCTCACAAGCTTCCTGTACCTCTGTTACGGTGACATAACGCCCAAGTTTTTATGGTTGGCCACATGGTCTTCTGTCTGGCATGTAAGAGGCAACAATGTAGCTACTAGGCTACTTTTGTTCCTGACAGACTGTCAGGCACCACTTCCAGCCATTGCACCTTGGCTAGTGTGTCAGCCTCATTATTCCTAGGGGAAGTAAGGGGTGAATGCCAGGTCACATGATATACAGTGATCTGTTTCCAGTGGCCTATTTCCCATAGATCTTGCCACAAGGCCTGTCCCTGTAATGGCCTGTGCATAACTATTCATTTATTTGCATGCCAGGTAGAGACCCACAATGTTAGCCCCCAGTACACCACCCAGCTATCTGTGCAAATAGAGGCTGTGCTTCAGTTACAGCCACGAGCCACATGGTACACATGCCCCCTGGCTACTCTGACCTTCTTCAGTGTTAGGCCAGATTGTGCCTGTGTAACTGCCGTCACCCTTGGTGGGGATAGCAACACGAAGAGGAGGGAATGCTCAGCATGTCCCAGCAAAGAGCCTCAACAGGCCCCCACAAGAGCCCAGGATACACTCAGGAATGGGGGACACCTAAACAGTATACTGACAGGGAGACAATTGCCCAGTACTCAGGGAAAGCCACTCGGCCTTCAGCTTTTCCGGTTCCCCCCATCCCCTGTAGATGGGTTTCTTGGCTCTTCCTGTTTAAATTTTAAAGGATATTTCCTTTCTTTTCTGGGGAGGTTAGCACAGCTATATGGTCCTCTAGACACACAGGATGTGCCTTTCGGGGCACACCCCTGGGGTTTTTTCCACTGACTTCTTTTGGGGCGCGGGAAACGTTGTTTAGCTTGCAACCACACAGGGTCGCTTTTTAAATGTGAGACACCGTCCATTCCAGCTCCTGCTGCTTTTTGCTTGGGCCGCCTTGCCGCCATTTCGCCTTCGCGGCTCCGGCACCACTGTCTGCTCCAACTAGCGCTCTCAGAGCAGAGCTTTTCAGGCACCAGGGCAGCGCCCGCCAGCGCACCCCACCCAGGCCGCCGTCTTCCAGCCCAGCCGCTCTTGGCAAGTGTGTTCCACGTCTGTGTGGGGCGGGGGAGGGGCAGGAGGTATGGATGCAGCAATTCCCCTCCTCTTCCTCCGAGGCGTTCACTACAATCGGGGAGGGGAACGGCTCTGCTGTCAGGAGGCCTTTCTCTAGGGCACGGATCCAGGCTTCCGCTCCCTTACAGAGCTCTCCGAACTTGGCTGCCTTGCAAAGGTGCAGACTTCGCCTCAGCTCACAGAGCTGAGAAACACCCAGCCCAGGACCCCATGGCCGCCCAGGCACTTGGCTTCTCTAGGGTCTTCCCGACCACCCGCAGGGCCTTCTCTACTGTGTTGGGTGTGCCACTAACTTTGGGCCAATTCTGGGGGGAAGACCATGTTGCCAGGAGACTCACCACCAGCTACCACATATAGGTGACCAGCCACCCTTTCAGACCCCCCTCCAAGGGGGTTGATGGCTCCTCCAAACCATCCTGTGACAAATCCTGCCGACAGCGCCAATTGTTTTATAACCTTTACCTTCAGGCAGGTGGAAGAAAATTCACGGAGCTGTGGGGATGTCTGACATGCCTTTATTCAAGGGGGGGGGCAACCCACGCATGCCACAAGCTATATGTCACACTGTGTGTGGCACCAGCAGGGAGTCCCAACTCCCTTACATATTAAATACACAAAAAGATGGCATGGTGCCAAGGTATTGTATAACAGAGCGTGATTCTGCGCGTGTGGGTCTACTCAGTGCTATAGGAATACTGCTCATCGTGGTTGCCCAGACACTTAGGTGAGGGAGCCTGACTGACTCCGTTCACTCTACAGTCATAAACACATTCATCACTTTGTATCCCATCAAATTGACACATAAAATTAACCTTCATAAAGGTTATCCATATTGTGTCATATATTAGCACTTCATTCCTTATTATGATTAAGTGATATTTTATTATATAAATATACCACATTTTGTTTATTCATTCATCAGTTGATGGACATTTGGTTTGTTTCAACTTTTTGGCTACTGTGGATAATAATGCTATGAACATTCCTGTAATATTTTTTGCTTTCTCATACGATTTTCATTCATATTCCTAGAAGTGAAATTTTGGGGTCATAGAGTAATACTATGTTGAAGATTATGAGGAACTTCCAGCTGTTTTCAAAAGCAGCTGTACCATTTTACATTACAATGAACAATATATGAGGGTTCTAATTTCTCAACATTCTCTCCAACATGTATTATTACCTGTCTTTTTTATTATGGCCATCCTAGTGGATATGAAATGATTTTGATTTGCATTTCCCTAATGACTAATGATGTTGAGCAACTTTTCATGTATTTATCAGTTAATAGCTGATTTGAAGTCTTTGTCTAGTGATTTCAACCTCTGGATTTCCACTGGGACAGTTCCTATTAATTGGTCCCCCTAACCTTGCCCCTTGTTTACGGGCCATACGTTCTTGTTTCTTTGCATATTTTGTAATTTTTTATTGAACACCGAACATTTAAATAACACATTTTAACATCCATGGAAATCAGACATTCCCCCTTCCCAGGGATTGTAGGTGTTTCTTATTATTTGCTTGTTTTAACAACTTTTCGAAATGACAAATTGTGTGTTCTTTGTTATGCATGGCTGCCGAAATTTCTGCTCAGCTTGCTTAGTGGTCAGGCAACAATTGGGTAGGGATTTCCTTAAACTCCTGGAACCTCTAAGTCTCCCAGTCTTTGCCAAGGGGCTCTGCGTATGTGTTGGGACATGCCTTCAACACTTCATCAGGAAGTTTACAAATCTACCTCAGCCTTAACTTTCTGCTTGCACAGACTCTCAAGGGCATCCAGAAAGGAGAGCTTAGGGCCTTCTCAGGTCTTTCCTCACCCTGTGGTCATGGAGTCCTGGACATACATAGCCCTATGCATGCACTTGACCTTCTAGATTCCTAGGAATATGTCAGAGCTTTTCAAAGTCTCTTTGGAAATCTTGTTCTCCATCTTTTTCTTTTAAGCTTTTGGCTAGTCTATTGTTTATCCCAACTTTTCTCCATCACCCCTAGCAGCCACCAAGTTAAACGATTGATGCTAATTGTTTTGGCAAACACCCCTGAGGAAAAGGCTTTCCCCACTAGATCAGCTCCACTCAGCTGAGTCATGTCAAATAAATACGGCCTCGAAAGTACAGTCTTACAGGGAACCACCAGACAAGTCAAATGATGGCAGTTCTCTGGAAATGAGGCTTTGAAGGAGGTCAACTCCATTTTGCAACCTCCAGTGGCTGCCAGGTTGCCAGTTTTCAACATGATTGCAGGCTCTTAGCTTTCAAGATTACCATGGAGCTAGAGGGAGGAGATGGCAATACGGCAAGTTAAAATGCCACAATTCTCACTGTTTTACTGAGATTTAGCCATTTTTCTTTAATAAACGCTTCCCAGATTGCTGCAAGCATTTGCTTAATATCTAGAGTTCTGAAACAGTTGACACTGATGATTTTTGCCAGCTTTCCTATGTTTTTTTATGAGAATTTCTCTATTCTGCCATTTTCCCTCTCTCCTCTTAATTCATTTAAGGTGACATATTTTTGCCTCTTAAATGGTATGCCCAATTACCATATTTTTGCATGGCTAACATAATATTCTTAAGACTGAGCTGAAGGGTGACTTTCCTGAGCAATGGAACACTTTCTGCAAATTAAATCTGACACAGAGCTAATTCAGTGAATCAAATGCTATCTCAGCTGCTCTTGTTCAATGAGTGAATGAGGAGAACTGGATCCATGCCAGGTCAGCATTTACTTTCCCCAGTTCCCCCTACTCCCTCCCCACAGTAGCCCTTGAAACACTGCCTCTGAGACCTGAGGCTCTACAGATCATTGCATGTAACACTAAGCTAGAAGCATGCTTGGTAGGATTCGTAAAAAGCAGATTCAAGTGGTAGGCAATCAATTGGGCTGGATAGCATCTAGATCTCTTCCAACCAGAAATTACGTGTTTTATTGCATGAAAAGGATGAATATTTACTCTGATGGTTCATTAACAAGTATATAATGCTTTCTAGAAAATTATAAATATGTAAATTACTGATACATGGCCCCCCAAATAATAGCTACTACATATTAGAAATATGAATACAAGAAAAGTTTTCTTAGTCTATTATAGACTCCTGTGGAGAAATATTGGCTAAGTGAATTTTGAAGATCATTGGCACAGGTATATTGATACTGCCACTGCTTTGGATCACATCTTGGATTTTCAGATCTGGACAATTAGTATGAACGTACCTGAACATCCCCTGGGACATGTGAGCCCTATTTTGGAGACCGTAGCATTAAGTTTTTTAAAGTGGGCTGTAATGTTATTTCTAAGAAAATTTATAACATTTTTAATGTATAGGATTTAAAAAATTGGTCATTATGTGATTTTATGTAATTTATTATAGAATATAACACATTTATAGACTGGTATAATGTGTTGTGGAGAGAAAAACCTGTTGGCAAAGTAATACCAATAAATAGTTGTTGATTATGGTACTACTGATACTTCAAACAGATCTATTCATATACTATTTAGATAAAAGAACAAAAAAATACACTTATGGGATATTATGAAAGACACTTACTCACACCTAAAGTTCTAAAAACAAAACAAGGAGAAATTAAGACTGACTGTTCTGTGAAGTTTGTTATTGAAGAAATCTAGCCTCGGTAACTCAAAAGAGAATAAGACACTGTTCTCCTAATAAGGAATATTTTTGCTTGAGTAATTCCAACAATTTCATCACTATTTCAATTAGCATAATCCATAAAGTCATTTAAGTAAGACATTTTAAAATTAGAACTTCTAGCTGAGGCATTCAAGAAAAAGATACCTTCCAAAGCAAAATGAAAATTGGTTGCATGACCACTTTTTAAATAACTTTATATTTTGAAATAGTTTAAGACTCACAAGAAATTGCAAAAATAGTTCAGTGGCTTCCATGTACCATTCGCCAAGCTTTATCTAATGTTAGTATCTTCAATAGCCATTACCACATGTCAAAACCAGACTCGCGTAACCCTTAACTCCTCATCCATGTTGGACATTTAAAAGCATCAGGTTGCTGGAATCAAAATAAAAGATTTTTGAGGGGTGATATTTCTTTGGAAAGAACTCAGGGTGTACTGCAGGCCCCCTGATGTCTTATCCCCAAGTGACTGCAGGTACATAACAGACAGACATTTTTTATTATTTCCAAGAGGCCCAAATTGTCTGAAAAACTACAGAGATATAAAAGCACTAACGTAACCATATGGGGTTTTGGTTTGGTTTTGGTTGTTTATTTTGTAAAGATTTGGAGTTTTTGCCATTCTCTAATTCAAGGGGAAGATTCAACGACAACAAAAAGCTATTGTTTCTAGGTAACTGATATATGAGACAACATTTTCTTTCTCTTTAAATCTCTCATAAGTACATCCTTCATTTCTAGTTTTGAAGCTCCCCCCTCCCAATTTCATTTTATCAAAGTTGTCATTGAAATCTACTTGGGAGAGAAGAGGAAGTGCAGTCCTATACCCAGGATGGTTTTTACCTGCCTGAACACAGACCAAGTGCCAACAGGTCTATGCCCTGTGAGAGGTCATGCTTTATCAGTGAGCCCCCCTTCACACCTCACCTCCTGTGGCTGGTGCACCTCCTACCAGCCCTGCATCACCCATGCACATCCTCCCCACTCGGCTGAGCCTCTTCTTCTGATTTACCTTTTCAGGTTTGGATTACTTCTAGGACTTTTATATCCTTCCAATTTTAGATTTGGTCCACTGAAAATAGGGCATGTTTAATCCAAAATTCAATACGTTCACCACATCCTCTTTGGGGAAAGAACATTAATCACTTTCTTCTCATGTCAATGTTGTTGATGTTGTTTTCAATTTTTGTCTGTATTTTCCACTTTACATCACAGAGTGCCTTGAACATAATGGGAACTCAGTGAATGTCGACTGAATGGATGGATTCCTTCCATGAAGAAAGGAGCTGAAAGGAGGACTAATGAAGGTAATTAGCAAGATAATTTAAAAAAACATTTTTTCTAATATTTGGAAATTCATCAAGAGTTTTTGTTAATTATACAGATAATTACTTTAATATATCACCTTGTTCTCATGCATGCGTGGGACCCTATTGTAAGGCTGTATTTACCTACACATACAGCCTTACAAAATATAGGTAACACCAGTCGGATTTTTAAAAAACCATATTCATAGACAGTGCCTAAATGAATATAAAAGATACTATTACCAATAGTATTTCTTGGACTGAAGAAAGGGAATTGTTGGAACAATGGGGTCATGGGACTCATACTTTTTTACAATATACAGGGGGTGGGCAAAAGTAGGTTTACAGTAATTAATAAAGTAGATTTACAATAATAAATAAATAATAATAAAAGAATAAACTCTGTGTATCGTGCACTCACAACGTAAACCTAGTTTTGTCCACACCTGTACGTTTCTACCTTGTTTTAATTTTTGATGTGTGGGTATTGCTTTACAATATTAATTTTAAGATTATATCAACTAAGCAGAAAACTAAGCATAAGTACTGTGATCCTGAGTTTTTGAATTTGTGTCCTTCCTTGATTCATGGTAGGGGATGCAAAATGAAATGCTCCAGGGCACAGGCAGGTCATGTAAGCAAGTTGTACTGCGGAAGGACTGTGACAAAAAAAAGCCATGTCCTGTCTAAGTGACCAGCTACTGCCCAGCTCTGGCCAGTTGTTGCTATGCAGGAATATGGGACCCATGCTGTCAGGTCACTCAATTTTTAAAAGTAATTAAAAATCTGGAGATTATGTGGCGAAATTTCCAGATTTTTAAGTGAAAGCAATTGATTTAAAAGTTGTATAATTTAAGATGCCAGAAAAACCAAATATGCCCATGGCCCAAATCCAACCTGAGGGTCACCAGTTATAAACTCTGACTTAGGTAGTAGTTTAGAGTACTTTGCTTGTTTTTTTTTTAAAACGGGTGAAGATGTTTCAAGAAATTTACTCTTCCCTCGCCTGTTTGTTCTCCTATCCAAAATACCAGTCAATATTTCAGAACCTGCAAAGGCCTCTAGGTGTATTTGTGACCACTGAGCGGTAGGATCCAGAAACTGCCACGCCCAGTCGGCACAGCCTCCTGGGCCCGGCATAGAGTACGGATTTGGGCGTGGTAGCAGTGTTTCCCGAGAGGGCTGCGAAGGCCAAGAACGGAGATGAGGTTAACGGAAAAGAATCAAACTGGCATAGGGAGTGGTCTTCAAATCCTAGAGTTGTGGCTAATTAGATTACAGGCTCTAGAACGGTCATGCGGACCAAATATAGGATATGCCGAACGTGAGGTTTGGATATGAGCAGGGGTCAAGACAAGTAAAAAACACGTATTCATGCCTACATAAAACACACACACATACACGTTCTATGTTGATATACGCAGATAAATATATACGTGCACATACCTACAGATATATAGGTAAGGAGGTGGAGTCCCTCCCAACTTCAGGCCTAAGATTCAAGATTGAGCCATAAAGGAGGAATTAATGAATCCAGCATAGCCCAACAGAGCCTTATTTTCTAGTTTAATCATTTGTAACACCATTCAATAAAGACCACAAAGATAGTGCAGTTATCTGGCAAGTGAATTCTGTCAAACCACTTGCTCAATTAAGGTATCATGCCACATATTTCCCCTCTACATATAATAATATTTGCCATACCACTTACCAGCACTCACTATTGAAAACTTAGCTGAAAAATGAGAAATAAATAAAATTAACCAACAAAGTCCCTCGAAGCATCCAAAATCATCCTCACAAGACCAGGTAATGAGGATCACAGAGGCACCTCTCCCTCCACACAGCACGTGTTGACCTACTTGACACACAACACTGGGATAATGGTCTCTCTGGTTCTTCATCAAAGTAATCTGGACGTAGCAAAGAAACACAACACAGCCCTTAGTAGGCATTCCATAAATTTATCAAGCAATAAATGTGAGTGCTAGAAACAAAACACAGCTAAATTTATCAGCCTGCTGCCTGCCGAGGACAGAGAAGACACACCCTGAAGAATTAACACAAGATCTACAATGACAGCTCAGTCCGAAGGTATCAGCGGTAGGAATAAAGCTCTAGAGAGCACCACTCTTACCGCACAGTGTAAAGCCCCTGCTCATCTCCAGGTGACGGGGCCGCTCTGCAGCCAGGTTGCCTGGGCTTCATTGCTATCAACAGGCTGGGTCAACTTGGACAAGTAGCTTAACTTTACTTAACTTGGTTTTTCTCATCTCAAAAAACAAAAGAAAACTGTATACTTTAGGCTTGTGAGGATTCAATGAGTTAATACTTGTAAAATAAATCTTAGAAGGGTTCCAGGCAGGTAAAAGATACTCAATAAAGTTATCTATGGATAAAGATACTGTTATCATCATGACAAACAGTAGATTGTGCTCAGGATAATCTAATTAATGAGGCAGGGAGTAAATCACAAATGTAATATAAAAGACCTTCTTTCAAAATTAAAACCAAAAATTTCGGTTTCATAGAAACCTAATTTTTAGCTGTCTAGAATATTCATGTGAAAAACATCATTGATCAGCATGTCATCCTAGCTCAATGCAGTGTGCCCTGGAGCTCCAGAAGCAAACTCCCTGGCTTGAGTCTCAGCTCTGCAAACTGTACCTGTGTGGCACTAGCAAGTTACTAAAGTGTGCTTCCATCCTTTCACCTATAAAACTAAGATAAAAGTACAGTTGGTATTAGAACTATATTAGGACTTTTGTGGGCTCTACATACATTTGCTTTCGTAGGTCCCTTCTTCCATAAAATAATATTAAAAATTGTATTTTATGACTGCACTGGTATAAAGATGAATATAGTCTAGGCTGAGTTCCTTACTATATATTCATTATTCTTATATTCATTTTTTTCTCCTACCTTTAAAGAAATTAAAATTAAAACTTTTTTTCATGGACCCTCGGCACTATGCCTATTGGATAAGTCAGTCCTGATTGCTGTATTCAATTAATTAGTGCTTGTAAAGCACTTGGAACAGTGCCTGACATCATAGTAAGCACTATATGAGTGTTTGTTAAATAAATAAACAAAAATGTAAAGTGTCAGACAAGCCAGATGTTACTTCCTTCCAGAGGCAGATTTAATGGTGGGTGCACCGGGCGCACACCCTGGGCCCCGACTTCTGAAGGCATGTATTTTTATTTTCCCTCTCTCTCTTTTTTTTTAAGGGGCCCAATATTTTCTTCTACGCTTGGGGCCTCGACCGACCTTAATCCACCTCTGCTTCCTTCCAAACTTCCTCCCTGTTCCCCCTGCCACCTGGTAAGTAAATTCTGTTTCAGGATATGGATAAAAACTTTCCTATTACTAACCTGTAGTTGGCAGGAGCAACTCTGAATTTATAAAGGCTTCTGAAGAATAAATTAAGAGCACAAATTGTGTTTCATTAAATTTCATTTGTTTAAAAAATAAGCAGAGGTTCTGAGTATTGTTCGCTCCTGTTTCCAACTTGACACAGCTTCAAAGGTACTGAGCCACATGTGGTCACAAGGTGGTGGTGTCCCAAATGGGGAGAATCTGCTTTCTAGTTCCCAGGCCTCGTTGTCAGGACCAATGGCCCCTGTCAGTGTTCCCTACAGATAAGACTGAAGACACCAAACTTAAGAGAGAAACTATAAGTTTATTTTTCTCCCCTACAGAATAAAACACATAAAAGAAGAATGTTATAAGATATAGCAGTCATTATTTTTTGAATTATATTTTATTGATTATGTTATTACAGTTGTCCCAATTTTTTCCCCTTTGCCCCACTCCACCCAGCAGCCCCCACACCCTCAGGAAATCCCGCCACCATTGTTCATGTCAATGTGTGTAAGTTCTATGGCTACTCATTTCCTATGCTGTACTTTACATTCCCATGGCTATTCCATAACTACCTATTTATAATTCTTAATCCCCTCACCTCATCATCCATTCCCCTGCATCACCCTCCCATCTGGCAATCATCAAAACGCTCTTCACATCCATGATTCTATCTGTGTTCTTGTTTGCTTAGCTTGTTTTTTTAGATTCAGTTGTTGATAGATATACATTTATTGCCATTTTATTCATAGTTTTGATTTTCTTCTTAGTCTTAAATGAGTCCCTTTAACATTTCATATAATAATGGTTTGGTGATGATGAACTCCTTTAGATTTTCTTGTCTGGGAAGCACTTTATCTGAACTTTGATTCTAAATAATAGCTTTGCTGGGTAGAGCAATCCTGGCTGCAGTCCCCTACCTTTCATCACTTTGAATATTTCTTGCCAACCCTTCCTAGCATGCAAAGTTTCTTTTGAGAAATCAGCTGACAGTCTTATGGGAACTCCCCAGTAGGTAACTAACTGCTTTTCTCTTGCTGCTTTTAAGATTCTCTCTTCATCTTTAACCTTTGGCATTTTAATTATGATATATCTTGCAGTGATCCTCTTTGCATTCATCTTGTTTGGGACTCTCTGTGCTTCCTGAACTTGTATGTCAATTTCTTTCACCAAATTAGGGGAGTTTTCTTTCATTATTTTTTCAAATAGATTTTCAATATCTTGCTCTTTCTTTTCTCCTTCTGACACCCCTGTGATGTGAATGTTGGAATGCTTAAAGATGTCCCAGAAGCTGCTTACACTATCCTCAGTTTTTGGATTCTTTTTTCTTCTTGTTGTTCTGATTGGATGTCTTTTTCTTCCTTATGTTCAAAATTATTTATTTGATTCTGAGCTTCATTCCCTCTACTGTTGTTTCCCTGTAAATTATGCTATATTTCAATTAGCGTGTCCTTCATTTCTGACTGGATCTTTTTTATGCTGCTGAGGTCCTCACTAAGTTCCGCAATCATCCTTATAACCAGTGTTTTGAACTTTGCATCTGCTAGATTGTTTATCTCCCCTTTGTTTACTTCTTTTTCTGCAGTTTTGATCTGTTCTTTCATTTGGGTCATGTTTCTTTGTTTCCTCACTTTGACAGCCTCCCTGTGTTTGTTTCTATGTATCAGGTAGAGCTTCTATGACTACCTAACTTTGTAGCATGGCCTAATGTAGTAGGTGTCCTGTAGGGTCCAGTGGTATGGCCTCCCCTATCACCTAAGGTGTGTACTCAAGGTGTGCCCTCCACGTGGGCTGAGCACACCCTCCTCTTGCAGTTTAGCCTTGGTTGCTGTTGGCAAGTCAATGGGAGGGATTTACTCAGGCCAGTCAGCTGCAAGGACTGCCTGTGACCACACGCCACCAACCTCCACCCTCCATGGAGGTTCAGCTGTGCAGGGGCAGGTTCTGGGGGTTCCAAGGTGGTACATGCCAAGGTCAACCCCCGCCTGTGTTCTGCCTGGGACCACCTGCATGAGCTATAATGCAATCTGAGATGGCTGTTACTTGTGTAGGGCTTGGAGATTCCCAGGTGAAGCCAAGCTGTGAATCTAGAATGGCTACCCCTAGTGCCAGGCGAGGGCCACTTAGCAAGAGGTACAGGGGCTGGGGGCTCACTGAAGCTGGCAGTTGCTTGTTTGATACGATTAAGGAAGTTGTGAAGCATGAGCCAAGAACAGCCATTCATATGGAAAAGTCACAGTTAACAGGTTGGGTGGGACGGAGTCTCAGGGGATCTCCAGGGCAGGGCAAACAGTGTTAGCCAGGTTAATGGAGTCTCAGGTATGGCACCTATCTGCTGGTTTTGTGGCTCTGTGGAGGGAGGGCTCATAAAAGGGACAAGGGCCTCTGCCTACCTTTCTGTCTGGGAGAAAGTTGTCCCCCAGCTCCCACCTTGATGCCAGACACTTCGTTTCCTCCATGTATGATACTGGTGCCTTTCACACTGCTCTTCCAATGCTGGAGCTCAGAGGGAGTGAGTCTAAGTCTGTGTGTAGGTTCTGTAAGAGAAACTGCTTAGGACTCTAGAAGTTTCTTCCACTGACTCAATCCCTACTGGTTTTTGCAGCCAGAAGTTGTGGGGACTTATCCTCCTGGCACTGGAACCCTATGCTGTGGGGCCTAGTGTGGGATTGGGACTTCTTGCTACCAAGATATCCCTCCCAAATTTTTCTCAATCACATGTAGATGTGGGACCACCACATTCTGAGTCTCTACCCCTCCTACCAATCTGGATTTTTTGGTTTCTTTAATTCCATAGTTGTCAGACTTCCATTCAACTCAGTTTCTGACAGTTCTGAGTGATGATTGTTCTGTATTTTAGTTGTAATTTTGATTTGCTTGTGCAAGGAGGTAAGCCATGTTTACCTATGCCACCATCTTGACTAGAAGTCCAGTCATTCTTTTTTTAAAAATATTTTAAAATTTATTTTTAGAGAGAAGGAGGGAGGGAGAAAGAGAGAGAGAGAAACATCGATGTGAGAGAGAAACATTGATCGGTTGCCTTTCATATGCCCCCCAACAGTACACACCCTGGTAGGACCAAACCCGCAATCCAGACATGTGTCTCCTGACCGGGAATCCAACAGCAACCCTTCGCGTTGTGGGATAACTCCAACCAACTGACCGACACTGGCCAGGGCTAGGAGTCGTTCTTTTTAATGATTACATTCACATTAAATGCATAACAGTTAACTGAGTTTTCATTGTGTTAAGTTTTTCCATCACAAAGGAAGGCTAAAAGACACATTCATCCCTCAGCGTCAGAAAAATGTGTAACTGCCTATATTTCCCCTCTCAAGGACTAACATGGGCTTGGAACATAGTCAGCACTGTTTAGCCTAACTTTTCACTATATGGGTTAGATGGACCCTCACCCATGCATAAACAAGATTGAAGCACCAACCACTATCTAACTTTGGACTCAGGGCACCCTAGTCATGCATACATCTTGATTTCAACTTCCTTCTCTTTCTCTTATCTCCCCTACTTCAAACTCGTGACTCCTTGTCCAGCTCTGGCCTTTATATTCGCCCCCATGGATTTACTGTTCACTCTTCTTCCCCACTGTGTTCAAGCGTCCATCCACCTTTCTCACTCCTTGCACAGTCATTTGCTACCCCTCTCACCAGTGTTGGCTACATAATTTGTGGGGCCAGTGCCAGGTGCGAATGTGGAAAAAGCAGAAGTAAAAGCTTTTTTTCTTCCTTTGTGGCCCCTCTCTTGACTTTTCATGGTGTTTTGCATTTGCTATTTGGTGTTGCACACCCTCATGCTTGAGGATACTTGAGGGATGAGTAAGACTCAGTCTCATAACTCAGCAGGTGGCACGTGTGCATCTCGAGCAATACTGGCTCTCCAGCCCTTCCTGCCTCACACCCAGGCCCCAACCGGGGCCATAGGGCACCAGTGGTGGCTGGAGGGCGCTGGAGGAACCGCCAACTAAGAAGCAGGGAGCAGGAGCTGGCGAAAAGCAAAACTCCTTCAGAGTTGAGGCCTTAAGTCCCTGGTTTATGCTGTAGTGTCCCATCTGACCTCACTTATAAAACACTAATCCAAAAATAAAATTATTAAAAATTTCAAGATGGCATTCGCAGAGCATTCAACTTCAAGCATGGGATTTTTCTGAGCTGAGGGCCCTGTGCAACTGCGCCGGATTCATGCCCGTGAAGCATGAGCCCTGCCTGCCACCTTTAAGTTCTTGATCCCCATCCAGGAGCTCCTAATCTAACCCCCACTTGGGCCTCTTGTCCAGTGCCCTGGTCCTCTGGGAGGGGATCTGACCCAGCAACTGTCCTTTGCGAACAATGTGAACTCATGACCAGAATTCCAGAAGTCAGTCGAGTCATTCCTTGTGCCTCTTGCTTCAGTCTGTCTGTCTGGCTTCCCTGGATCCACGCACTCAACATGAATGAGGACCTCAAGACAAGAAATAATGAGCTGCACTTTGCTCGTACTCGTCTCTGCTTCCCTTTCCAGAAGCATTTCCAAGCGCCTGAGCTCCTAAGAGGAATGTTGGACCAGATCCCAATACACGCATAAAACTAACAGGACACCCTTCACCCAAGACCCTTTTCTTTTATTCCCTCCTTCTCTCTCCAACTCCATCCTCCTACTCATATTTCAAGTCAGACGGTGCTGAGTACAGGAAGTCACTGTTTATTATTAAAAGAGGCATTCTGACCCAGCCATGACAAGATAGAGAATCAAACAAACCCCACTGTAATGCTCTCAGAGTAACCGGAGAATCTGGATGGATTTTATAGTAACCAGCTATGTGCTTCTGGCTGCCAGCAGCTCGATTAAATTTCTCTGCTACCAGTAAATATCAGAGAGATCTTTTGCCAGTTCTCTGGAGAAATTAAAACAAGATGTACTCAGAGCAGATATACCATATTTACTTCAGATGAATTGATAGTTGCTTTATCTTGAGCACTTAAAAAAATCTGTTAGGCTCAAAGAGTTGGAATTTAAATATGAAGGTTGTGGTTGTCCATAGCTAATGCTGTCCTAGCCTTATCCTTTTATCAGTCACATCATATGAAATTGTATCACTTGTCATTTGATACTATAGTTTTAAAATGAAAAAGACCTGGAAATCATCTCACCTACTCCTTTCATTTTACTGATGAGGAAACTGAGACCCAGAGATGGTAAGCCCAGGGTCACACACAGCAGACTAGGTAGTGTTAAAAGCGTAGTTGGAACTGGCTTCCGACTTCCTGCCTGCTCTGCCCTGATTCTATATAGCACAATGACTCAAAGAAATCTGAAGAAACATAGGAAGCGTTATTTGGATGTTTATAACATTTTTTTCCTGATTAAATGGCAAACAAATTAGCTTAAAATAAAAAAATGCACAACTCTTTTATATAAAAACTAAAAGACCAACTACAAACTGGGGAACTTACTTAAAATTTGCAACACAGAAACATTATTGCTCTTATTTGGTTAAAAAGCACTTATATATTTACATATGTGCACACTTGCGCATCAGTAAATCTCAGTATCTGAGCTCTTCCAGAACCTTGCTTACTTGTTCCTTTCCAGGATCCCATGCAACAACTGTGTGGCGTCAGTGAAACCCGGGTGTAACTTTTGATAATGTACTGGAATTATTTTCGCTAAGTAGGACTTCAGCAGAAATGATCAAAATAAGGTTGGAGTTAATTCACATCAACTATGTTGCATTAAATGCTAAAGAAGGTGTTGGGCAATGGCCATAGCAGTGGGCCTGTCTGACCTGAGACATGGCCTGGGGTGCAGGCACTTTAGGGGGGCTTCATCCTGATCCAGTTGCTGTGCCCGAAAGAAAGAAGTGACTCCTTTTCCAGACCCGCAATTCCTACTCTGGCTGAACCACGGAGAAGAATTATACCAGTTGGGGTGCAGCTGTCATGGAGTCTGGAGAGGTCCAGAGGCCATTACCCATGCTGTTCAGCAGGAAGAAATCCCACTGTGGCTTAGAAGCCTTTCAGGTTTTAGCAGAGGAAGCTATTCCTGGTCAGCAGAGAGGCCCAGGACGAGAGTATCCATGACAGATCTGTTTCCAGCCAGGGGTGGTGGGGAGCAAGGAGCACAGAGAAGACCCAGACAGGCTGGAGGTTGAGAGTACCCCATGGTGTTTGACTAAGCTGGCCTCCTTCATTTGCCTGAGGACACAGTGACTGCCCCCTGACTTGGAGGCCTACCTGCCTGACGTGTCACTGACATGGATATCTTTTGGACCTGTTTGTATGGAAGTTACCACAGGCCAGATACCTGCCTGTCTTACCATGTGTCCTGTCACCTGGAAACAACTGGCTCAATGGAATGGTGGGATGGCCCATTGGAAACTAGGTTTCAGTGCCAGTTAAAAGACAATACCCTAAAAGCATGAGGTTTCTGTCTTACAGGATACAGTATATGCTTAGATCAGTAACCATTGTTAGGTGCTCTTTCATCCACAGTCAGCATACAGGGTCCAGGAATCAATGGGTGGTTGAGGGAGTAGCTTCTTTCACTATTGCATCCAATAACTCTTGCAAATTTTTGCCTCCTACCCCTGCAATGGTGATCTCTACTGGTTTAGAGAGAAGAATGATTCATTTTGGTACACAACAACGTTTTCACTGAATTGGAAAATAAGACAGCCACCTGGTCATTTGGGGTTCCTCATGTCCCTCAACCAACAGGTAAAGCAGAAGTTTGCTTTACTGTCTGGGTGACTGATTCTGATTACCAAGAGCCAATTCTATAGCTGCTAAAAAATGAAGGTAGCGAGGACAGCGTACAAAACTCAGGGGATTCTCTGGGGTTGTATCTTAGCACGTCCATGACCAATAACAAAAGTTAATGGAAAGCTTCAGGAACCAAGTAACAAGGCAGAGCCACTGAGCATTCAGACACTTCTGAGTTCATTCCGACATTCATTCAGGAGTGAGTATTCGGGCTGCCCCACCAAGTAAAGAACTAGCTCAGGTTCTGACCGAGAGCATAGAAAGCTTGGAATAGGGCTGTTAAAGAACATGTGTGCATGTGTGCATGCGTGCGTGTGTGCGTGCGTGTGTGTGTGTGTGTGTGTGTTTAAAGCAAGGTAAAATTTTCTGTAAAAGGCCAGATAATAAATATTGTAGGCTTTGTGGACCACGTGGTCTCTATTGCAAGTACTCACCTCCGCCATTGTTGCCAGAAAGCAGACATAGATAATATGTAAATTAATGGGGGTGGCTGTGTTTTAATAAAATTTTATTTTAAAACTTAGATTTGACCTGTGGGTTAGAGTTTCTTGACCCCAGATTCAAACTAATTTTACCCTTACAATTTTACGTGAGACCATCTAGTCTTTCAGTAATAGAATGTTGTGATGAGATTTTGAATGTGAGAGTAAGATAGCTCAAAGATGGATGGTATGTCTGTCTCCCAGAGGGAGCTACAGTGACCTCTAAGACTTCGAGGGCTGTTGGGACATTGAGATACAATGAGGCTGAGAGCATCTTCACTGGTGTAAAGAAGTTGCATTTTGTTGGGCAGAAGCCTGAAGCTGTTTTCAGTGTGTGGAAGTCCCCAGGGAAGCTCCTGTGTGGAAGAAGACTGCCTGTGGATGTTGCATAGCCAAAGGAGTGGCCAGTTATTAAGTTACTGTTTCCCGGCCTCAAACCCACCCTCTCATACGGCTCTGTGATTCTGAGGCTGGGAATCTGCAAACCTCAGTTCTTTTCAGCTGGATCCTTGTTATGCTTTGCCAATAGCTAGCACCACAGGGAGACGTCAAGGCTGAAGGAAGAAGGGAGCACCCCTCCCCGTGTGCTTTCCATTCCCTTTGTCTTACTGTTCCTTTCAACGCTCCCCTGGGGATGGATTTTCCCCCAGCAGCTCAGCATGTTGCCCTAGTAGCACCAGTGGATTCTGGTTTGCATTTTTCCAACACCTGCAGAACTAGCACCATCACGTTCCCTAGAGACCCCAGCACCAGCCAGGCAGCACCCCCTCTTCAGAGGTCTGAGTCTCACCCCACAGGAGCCACCTTCAAGTTCCTGAGGCAGCAGCACAGCTGGGCCCCTTCTCAGAGGTCTGAGTTTCAGCTTTGCAGGGCCCCTCCTCAAGCTCTAAACCATAACAACCCCAAACTCTTCCATCGATTCCCCCAGTTCTAGGGTGGCAGCTGCTTCCTATGATTGCTACTTTCTTAAGATTTCCTTTTTGAAAAGGCTTTTCATTTCTTCAATACTCAGACATGAAATAGGTAAATAACTGGGCCAAGGTCACCCAGTGAGTACAAGATGGGAATAGGGTGTAAACCCAGGTCTTTCCAGTTGCAAAGCCCTTGCTCTTTTAAACACTACACAGTCCTTCAGGGTGAAGGCAGATCTAGTCAAGTGCCCTCTGGCCTCATCCGGCAAAGAGACTGGTGTTCAAAGAAGACCGGTTAGAAGCAAGGTAGGTTGTGTGGGTGCAAGAGCAAGCACAGGGGACAGTTTTAAGAGCACCTGTGACACTGGGCACCAGTGAGCTCTATTCCAAGCGCTCAGGGAGCCTGCGGATGTGATCTGAGATACCGTAGTAATCTCAAAAAAGTGGTGGGAGGGGAGACTGCCAGAACACTGGAGACAGTTCAAGACTTCTCCCTTATCTAAACTAGATATGCAGATATTTAGTCTTAACATTAACCTCCGTCTTAAATCTAAGACGTGCTTTTTGTAGAACCAATGCCCCAAAACAAGCACATGAAACAACTGAGCTCATTTACTTACACAGAGTCCCCTGTGATATGCTCATGGGTGAAATGGTGAAATGAGCAATGGGTGCGGATCACAATTTCGGTGTGTAAATATGCTTGTTTGGAAATAAGGGCAAAGTTTGGGGCAGTGGTGGTGCTTGGGCTGGACCTAGCAGACGGGTTTCAGAAGGAAGAGCTGAGTCTTCATCATCGGTCTGCCAGCGGCTGCAGGAAGGCAGTCGGGCTCCTCCTGGGCCTCCCAGGGGGAAGGAGTCCAGGTCGGAAGGAGACCCATGGGGGCGAGGTCCTCAAGGTCACCCTGAGGACCAGCTGAAGAAGGTGAGGCAGACCTGGGGACTATTACTTAAGAGATGACATAAATCTGCCAAGCCTTGCAGTCAGGTGCTACTGTCTGAGGGGGGACTTCCAGGTTTCCCTTCGCATCTCTGTCTCCAAGGGGTACGTCTGCCCAAAGGATGATGATTAAGATGCTAACCATTGTGGTCATTTGTTAGTTTTGCCTCCAGCATTCATTCCTCCTCTTTCTGGCAGCAATTCCTTGATCTTTCTTTGTAGGAACACCCTTTGCTGCATTGGCTACATTCTCTGTGAGAAGTTCCACTGCCACCCCAGCCAATCAGATGCTGTCTTCTTACTATTTGAATCTTGATCACGGGGACAAAAACTGAAATAGCTATTGCTGAGACAAAAACAGCACCTCGAAAAAACTATTCTTATCTCCTTGGTTGTCAGGCTTCCATACAGTTCAATTTTCTGGCAGCTCTGCTTGGTTTTTGTTTTTAACTTGGCTGTCCTTTTGCTTGTGCGAGGAAGCCAAGTGTTTCTACCTATGCCTCCATCTTGGCCAGAAGCGAAAAGACTGCTCTTTAGTTCCTGCTGTTTAGACCCCAAAGCTTCCTCTTGTTCAGCTCTCTCCAGACCTGATTCTTCTACTCTCCCTGCAATTTTCTAAGCTGCCCCATTTCACTCAAGTAGATCCATTTTGACCAGGGATCTCATTCATGTGTTCACTTGCTTGCAGCCAAGGAATCCACAAGCCTCCCTGACCCACAAGCTTTGTTGGTAAAGGAAAATCTGAGGGCTCTCTACAAATTTTACAAGACTCTCATACGGGAAAAGGACAGTGGTCTTGTTCTATATTGTTTCCAATTGCACATATCCACAGGGGAGTTACAGGGAAGCAGACTATAACTTGTGTCTGTTCAGAAACTGAGTTCATTTTGTCCACCACTACATTCCAAATTCCCTGTATAGTGCATGGCAGAGTAGGTGCTAAATAAACATCAATTGCAAAAGTAAATAGAAATAAAGAACCTTTCTTCCAACCATTAGTTTAATTATGGAATTCCTACATCGTGAGATAGTGAGCTTCTTGTCACTGAAGAGATTTAAATAGAGCCTAGATCACTCAGGATGACCAAAAAAAAAAATTCCTGCATTGAGTAGGTGGTTTCCAAAAAGCATTTTAATTCTAGCTTTGTAATTTCATATTATTTCTATTGCGTTTAGAAAATATTTTGTGAAGTAAAAGTCAAACACTATATGCATTAAGATAATATGTAGAGCACAGGCTAAATGGTTAGAACAAAATGCATGTGATAATTTTTCAAGGTTGGGAGCACATTTCTTCTCATGCCCATAAAAAACCAGCAAGAGCTATAGCAGGAGATGTAAGCCAAGCGTAGTGACCTACGCTTGATCCTTTTTAGACTCGAGGAACATGAAATAATAAGAAAATGGATAGTTTGGTTGCTATGGTTTTTTCCGTCCACGGGCTTATTCACCACCCATTTTCCATCATTTCTAATAACCCAGTTTCCCAGAGCAATATCTTAGGAGCCTATAATCCAGACTCTTTATGAAATGGTTTCCCCTGGCGCCGCCCTCATCCGGGCGATTTGCACAGCTTCCCCTTCGTCTTGCTCGTCTTCAGTGTGGCTTGGAAATGAAAAATGCCTCGCTTAAGGCTACTAAGATCTTCAGTGCAGGAAAGTTTTCTGCTTGGTCACAACCAATTAGGGACCTGAATGGCTCATGTGATCCTGAACCTTGAGAATACATCTTTCCCTGTATCTCCAGGGAGAAAAGAAGCTGAGGAAGTTTGTTGCTATTCTATAACATTGATTTCATTGCTTTGGTAAGTAGCACACCTTGACAGGCAAGCAGGTGGAATTTTTGAAAACTCAGTCTAGAGAATATGCTACCTTGTGAAATTAAGCTAGATAGCTTCAGATTTCTTTAGTAGCTAACAAAGGCAGCATCTCAACTTTTGGCAGAAGCCCATGAGAATGGAAGGAATCCATCCGGAACCTCTTCAGAGCCACTTTGTTTGTGGGGAATGATGCTCCCATGGTAAATTCTAGTCTATGTTATAGCAGGTTATGGAAATTTGACTTTCTATAGACTAACAGTTTTTTTAAAAGGGACTGCTGGTGTCACACATCTAAACACTAGGTGGCAACCTTGCCTTTTGTGTCATCAAAGACATTTTATAAAATCGTAATAATTGAGGAAATAAATTAAACCATTAAACCATCAAATCTAAGGCTTTCTCTCGCACAGTTTTAATATTGGCACCCAGATATAAAAAGCAGATAAATTCCATCCTGAAAATCGGGCCGAAATCAGGGGAGCATTAAATGTGTGCATACACAATTTTTTTTTTTAAAGCGATGTTCATCTGAACACCTACAGGGTCCCAGTTGTTACAATTCCCACACCTTGCTAGGCGTGGATATTTGTGAATTAAAAGTGTGTTCCAGGGACAGGGATGTTCCATGGTGAGCGAAAGACAAGGTCCTTGCTTTTGTGGAGTTTGCTTTGAAATGGAAGAGGCAGGCACTAGTAAATGAAAATGATTCTACTTTATAGCTGCAATGAAAAAATGAGGACATAATGTACTAAAAACAGGGCATGAGAGGAAGCAGCAGGCGGTCAGGAAAGACCCCTGA
This sequence comes from Mormoops blainvillei, assembly GCA_004026545.1. Taxonomy (NCBI): domain Eukaryota; kingdom Metazoa; phylum Chordata; class Mammalia; order Chiroptera; family Mormoopidae; genus Mormoops; species Mormoops blainvillei. The sequence goes on along the minus strand of PVJD01000281.1, from coordinate 394,839 downwards.
GGAGCTGGTATGTGACTCGACGCCCAAATGAGGAGAAGGAGTCAGCCAGGCCAAGAGCTGGGGAAGAGAGGTGCAGGTGGAGGGTGGAGCGCCTCGTGCGGTGGCCCTGGGCAAGGCCGAGCTATAGGTGTTCGCAAAAGAGAAGCTAGTGTGGCTGGAGCATAGGAAGGGGAGGGAAGAGCAGGACAACATGGGGCTGGAAGATAAGCAAGGGTCAGACCACCTAGGACAGTTGACTAAGAAAGGAGACAGAATTGTTTTCCAAGCTCAATGAAAAGCACGGGGGGAAGAGTAAGAGGAACAAAGGGACCTGAGTTCACTGTCACTGCTATATCCAAGGAGGATGAATTAAGCTCCTGACAGTGTTCACCATGGCCTGACTGTTAAGATGGCAGATTTAGCAGACATGGCTCCCACCGTAGCACCTTCCACCCCAGCACAGACCTCGGAGACATAACGCACCCCAGTGAAAGCCTCCTTTTATGGATCCCTGCAAGGAAAAGGTGTAAGCAAAGGAAAAAAAATCTGTATGGGGGAACACCAAACACTGCAATAAGCACCCACTTACTCTGAGAAAGTATTTCAACCCATGAACATCCTTTATGCCAGAAAAAAAACAAAAGAGAATGTTCCCATGGTGATATGCACAGATCAAGCTTAGTCTCTTGGACTCCTCAGTGCTACATGGCTCTCTTTGCCTGGTACCCAACAGCAAAGCTTGATGATAAATGAGGAAGGCATCATGTTGATAGGGGAGAGTTTGTTTAGTGCATTGAGGCATTTTGGTAAGAAGGCAAACATTCTAAAATAAATGCAGCCTTGCTCAGCTAGTCCCAAGACTTTTCTTTCGAAAAAACCACACCCAGGCCTGTTTATGGACTCAGCTGCCCGCTTAGCTTCATGGCGTGGCGCGGAGCAGAATCTCAGGAGGCTGTGAGCAGAGCGGGGCAAGAGGAGGCTTTGCCCCCTGACCATACACGACCAAGACAAAGGGGTAGGACTGCGTTTTCCTGCCAACTGCAGGTGTTCAGACACACACAAGGTTAAGCTACCCCTTTATCACTTTTCCCACCTTGTGAGGTTGCTCTGGGTCCGTGTCGTTGACTGAGAAGCCAGCCCACTTAAGTAACGTAAGTGAGGAGTCATATCTAGTGGGGTCTGTGTCCAAGTGAAAGAAGACAGCCACTCCCCAGCTCCAGCGAACTGTTTTCATGCGAGAATGTGGGGCCTAATGTCATCAGATTTCCTAATTTTTCTAGAAAAACTAGAAATCCAGATTATTTTCATACTATTAAAAAAATTCCTTAATGGCCAAATAAATCATGTCTGTGGGTTTTACCTGGCCTGTGGGCCACCTGCTTATAAACTCTGTTTCAGTCATTTATTTACTTTCTGATATTTATTGTGACCAATTTTTTGTATAGAAAAGTGGAAATAATTTTACAATAGACACTCTGCATTCCTATCACCAAGGTTCTACTTGCTATATCATATAACTATCCAGCTACTTATTGTAATTGAATCTTTTTTATATATTTTATTGAGTATGCTATTACAGGTGTCCCAATCCACCCCCCCCCTTTATCCCCTCTGCCCTGCACCTCATCCATTGTAATTGAATTTTAACTGTATGAATATTTGAAAGGGCAGGAGAAAGGAAAGGAGAGATTAAGTCCTGCAGAGGTGACTTTAGTCCAGCGATTTTCAACGTTTTTTACCTCATGGCACACATCAACTCATTACTAAAATTCTGTGACTCACCAAAACATAATACATTATATTTTTTGCCGACCTGATAAAAAAAATAGGTATCATGTTGATTCATTCACACCAATGGCTATTGTATTGACTGCTGTCATTTTTTTTATTTGATGATCTCAGAGAAAAGAAGTCAGTGCCCCTGACTAAACAGTCAGGTTTGCATGCTTTAAAACGTGTTGTGGCACACCAGTCGAAAATCACTGCTGTAGTCTATTAGCTCATTTCTTAAAATTCAACCTCAGAGGAAGGGGAAATGGGAAATTGCTAATTAATGAGTATAAAGTTTCAGCTGTGCAAAATGAGTAAGACCTAGAGATCTGCTCTACAACATTATACCTATAGATAGCAATACTGTATTGTACACTTGAAAATCTGTTAAGAGCCCTGGCTGGAGTAGGTCAGTGGATTGCGCACTGGCCTGTGAACCAAAGGGTCGCCAGTTCTATTCCCCAGTCAGGGCACATGTATGTTTTGCTGGCCAGGTTCCCATAGGGGGCGCATGAGAGGCAACCAAACTTTGATGTTTCTCTCCCTCTATTTCTCCCTCCCTTCCCCTCTGTATAAAAATGAAATAAATAAAATCTTTTTTTTTAAATCTGTTAAGAGGATAGGTAGGTCTCATGTAAGTGTTCTTAACGCAGTAAAATGAATAACAATTATAATGCACATTTTAAAATTTTAACCTCTCTCATTTGCCCAGTTTTCTATTTGGCCATGGTTTTAAAATGGACCTTAGAATACCTTATACACCATAAACTTACCCCATAATGTCGATTATATGTCGATTATATCTCAGGGTTTTTTTTAATGGACCTTAGCGTTAGAAACTTCAAAGTGCTGGTAAGCCAGTGCAACGTTGGGCAGATTCACCCTGCCTCTCACGGTGACATGCCGGTGAGTGAGCACCTGGATGTCAAGGGTTTTGTGGGTGAGACGGCACCATTCTTCTCCCATCTCCCTGGACACAATCAGAAACTGACAACTCAGACATGAGGCCTGGAAGTCCAAGCAAGACCATGGGCTGTGGATTACCTTTCTCTGCCCTCAGTTTTGTCAGAAAGGGCCAGATGCAGACCACGGGATCCCTGCCAGGAAGAGAGCGTGCAGTTAGAGATGTTACTCGCTCCAAGTATGTGTGAACAGGGCCTCTTGGCGCACGGGATGCTCATTTTGTGTGGGAGGTTAGAGTCGAAAGCCTGGACTGTGAAAACTGATTATTTTAATTAAGTCCCATGAGATGTGATTCAGAGGACTTTCAGAGTTGAAAATAGCCTTTCTCAGGGTTCCCAGGTGTGCACTGGGACGCAGGGAAGGTATTTAAATCCTGACAGCGGCTCTCATGTTGGCTTGTCTGGAGACGTTGATCAGCAGCTCGCTCTGGTCCTTTGCGGCGACTGAGGAGCACCTAGGGAGAGAAGGGGAGGGAAAGCTTTTATACCTACTACTGCTCCCTCACAGCTTTCCATGAGCTTAAAGAAAATTACATTCCCCATGCGGTAGCAGTGTATTATTAAGGGATGGTAATCACCATGGTAACCAAGGATAGCCTGCTACAAGCAAATGGAAAAAGAAAGACAAGCGTAGGGCCAGAGCTTGCTACACCTACATTAGCTCAAAATGCCCAGGCTTTTAAGTAATATGGAAAGGAATATGTTTAGATGGACCGAATTTTAGAATCGTTAAATTGAGCCAATGAAAGGGGCTTAGAGGAAAACCAAGGGCTATAACTGAGTGCCTTCAGTGTCGGCCGATCGGGTAAATAATCGGGCCAGTCACACCGGGGTGGTGAGGGACAGGGGGAGAGGGTCTGCACGGCAGGAGCCAGGCTCCGGGAGAAGCGGCAACAGCTTCTGCAGCTGCAGCTCATTGTAGCAGTGGGCGAGCCCAGCCCTGTTATGGCAGATGGTGCTGAGAATGCAGACTTTTATGTGAAATAACCCCGTTTTGACTACTCATGAAAACTACTTTCAAGCAGATCAATAAAACACATCTGTGCACTCCTAGTTTAGATTTGATGCAATGCATGCACCCACTCTTTTTCTTAAACTCCGAGGAAACTGAGGCCCAGAAAAGTTGTCATGCCGGCAGGTCACAGTCAGTGAGCAAGTCAGGACTCCCAGGAAAGTGCTCCTTTCCTTCAAAAATGTGGTGGTGACAAGTCAGCTTAGGTCCGGGAGCTTCATTTCCACTTAAACTGGTGCACAATCCCCACTGGCAGTTACATCTCCCTGTTAAAAATTTAAACATCGTAAAAACAGCTCTCAGAGAGCATGAGATGTATGAATCTCCTACCCTTCCTACCCATTCTATCCTTTCTCTGTTATTCCTATCCATTCTCTGTTAGATCATTCCCGTATCTTTTGTCTTTACTGCTATCGTAAAATGGGTGTGTTTTTTTTTTATATTTTTTACTGGTAGCTGTTGGTATATAGAGAGCTATTAATTTTCTCACTACATTCGTTAATACCCACTGTACTGAATTATCTTACTTTAATGACACAGGCAACTCATTGTCATGAAATTTCTAAACATAGAATCGAATCTTGTGCAACTAATTGTCATTTTATTCCTTTTATTTCTTTATTACCTGTTCTTGTCTTTGCATTAATTAATACTTACACAGGATGGTGTTAACTAAAAGTTGTTAGTGAACATCTTTGTCCTGCTCCCAAATTTAACAGGAATTCTTTTGTCTCACCATGAAGCATAATGCTGGCTTTAAAATATATATATTTCAAAAGTGTCTTTTCCTATTTTATTAAGAACGGTTTAGAAATAATGAATATATGGTGCATTTTATAGAATTCTTTTTTAGCACCAAGGAAGATGACTACATGATGTATTTTACTCCTTTAAGAAATATAGGGAATTATATTACTAGATTTCCTAGTGTGGAACTACCTTGTCCCCCCAGAAGGAAGTCTGTTCTTTTAAAGTTCTGCTGAATTCTGGTTACCAGCATTTCACCTAAACCAATTCATATATGGCTTACAGTTCTCTTTTGTTGCGATATCTTTGACAAGATTTTTTTGATCAAAGTTATTTTATGTTATAAAATAATTAGGAGGCTTTGCTTCTCTCCTCTATACTCTAGGATGGTTTAAATAGCATGAGAGTTGTCTAGTCTTTAATTATTTGATTGACTTAAAATTTCTAAATCCCGTGGCTCTTACCAGGTTCAGCCCCCACTCTTTCCAATGACCAATTCTCTGTTCCGAAGGAGAGTCCCTATCGTTTATATCCTCCACCCCGGAGTACGTTACCTGCCTCCTTCCCTACAAACAGCTTTTATCTCCCCTCCTGTACTCCAATTTCGTAATCCCTGTGGCTGAAAATCCCATGTTTCCCTCAGAGTGCCTTCCAAGTGACCTAGCTGCCTTCAAAGGAACTAGAACCCTCTGTGACAGCCCAGGGTGGCCAAGGTGTAAATGTAGATCAGGTTCACTCAGGCTACACCTATTGTCCTGCTTAGAAGGATTCAAGGTTCTTGTTGCATTTAACCACTGGCCTGCAGCATTTGTTAGGGTCCTGTGCATTAAGTATGGCTCTACCAGACCGACTCGGAGATGTCTGTTCTTCCTCTCTTCCTTTGCCCATTTTTTACCCTCTCCCCTTTTTCCTTTTTTTCTCCACTCTCTTTTCTAGTTCTTTCCTCCTGCAAATGGCAGAGCTGTGCACATATTAGATTGCAAGAGCAGGAGACATTCTCTGGTCTTTGTTTAGCTCATATCTTGGATTCTAGATTTTCACCAACATTCTCATAACAAAACCAAGACCACTGCACAGTGTCTCCAACCCAAATGAATCCTATGGGCAATTAAACAAATAATTTAATCTTTTCCACATCCTTTTTTTATTCTGTCTTTTTAAAAATATGTTTTATTGTTTACGCTATTACAGTTGTCCCAATTTTTCCCCCTTTGCTCCACCCAGCGCCCCCCATTCCCTCCAGCAACTCTATACCCTTAGTTCGTATCCATGGGCCATATGTATAAGTTCTTTGGCTACTCCATTTCCTATGCCGTTCTTGATATCCCCCTGCCTATTCTGTACCTACCAATTTGTCCTTAATCCCTGCACCTTTTCTTCCATTCTCCCCCTACCCCCTCCCTACTGATAACTCAAAAGATCTCCATATCCATGATTCTGTTTCTATTCTGCTTGTTTTCTTGGTTTGTTTTTTAGATTCAGTTTTTGATAGTTGTGAATGTATTGTCATTTTAATGTTCATAGTTTTGATCTTCTTTTTCTGAAGTAAGACCCTTTAACATTTCATATAAGGACTTGGTGATTATGAACTCCTTTCGCTTTATCTTGTCTGGGAAGCACTTTATCTGCCCTTCCATTCTAAATGGTAGCTTTGCCGGATAGAGTAATCTTGGTTGTAGGTCCTTACTTTTCATCACTTTGGATACATCTTGCCAGTCCCTTCTTGCCTGCAAAGTTTCTTTTGAAAAATCGGCTGACAGTCTTATGGGCACTCCTTTGTAGGTAACTCTCTGCTTTTCTCTTGCTGCTTTTAAGATTCTCTCTTTATCTTTAACCTTTGGCATTTTAATTATGATGTGTCTTTGTGTGGTCCTTTTTGCATCCATCTTGTTTGGGACTCTTTGTGCTTCCTGGATATTTATGTCTATTTCCTTCATCAAATTAGGGAAGTTTTCTTTCATTATTTTTTCAAACAAGTTTTCAATTCCTTGCTCTTCCTCTTCTTGTTCTGGCACCCCTATGATTGGGATGCTGGAACATTTAAAGTTGTCCCAGAGGCTATCATTTTTTTGCATTCTTTTTTCTTCTTGTTCTGACTGAATGTTTTTTTATTCCTTATGTTCCAGATCATTGATTTGATTCTCGGCTTCATCCACTCCACTGTTGATTCCCTGTTAAACTTTCTTTATTTCACTTAGCGTAAACTTCATTTCTGCCAGGATTTTTTTTTTTATGCTGTTGAAGTACCCAGTGAGTTCCTTGAGCATCCTTATAACCGGTGTTGTGAACTCTGCATCTGATAAATTGCTTATCTCCATTTTTCTTAGTTCTTTTCCTGGAGCTTTGTTCTGTTCTTTCATTTGGGCCATATTTTTCTGTCTCCTCATTTTGGCAGCCTCCCTATGTTTGTTTCTGTGTATTAGGTAGAGCTGCTTAGACTCCCTGTCTTAGTAACATGGCCTACTATAGAAAGGTGCACCTGTAAGTTGGATGGGACTAAGCCTTATGTAATTGCCAGGGCAGGGGCAACCTGTGTGAAGCAGGTTGATAGAGTCTAGGATATGGTGTCACTGCTCTGTGGCCCTGTTGCAGGGAGGGCTCAGAAAAGGAACAATGGCTGCTGCCTGGTCTCTGGAGTTTTGTCTGGGACGAAAGTGTCCCCTAGCACTTGACCTGATGCCAGATACTTCAGTTTCTCCCTATATGTCCCTGGTGCCCTTCAAGCTGCTGCCCCGGCGCTGGTGCTCAAAGGGAGTGAGCCTGAGTAAGTCCTAAGTTCATTTCAGGCCCTTTAAGAGGAGACACCTGAGATTGCCTCAGTTTCTTTCACCATCTGAACTCCCACTGGTTTTTACAGTCAGAAGGTATGGGGACTTATCTTCCTGGCCCTGGAACCTTTATCTGCGCGGTCTGGTATGGGGCTTGGATCCCTTGCCCCTGAGATACCCCTCCTGGTTTTTATCCACTACACGTGGGTGTGGGACCAACCCATTCCATGTCTCCACATTTCCACCCCTCCTCCCCATCTGAATTAGTGTGACATTTTTTAATTCCTTAGTTGTCAGACTTCCATACAGCTTGATTTTTCTGACGGTTCTGGGTGATAGTTATTTTATAGTTTAGTTGTAATTTTTGCTGTGTTTATGCAAAGAGGCGAGTCGTGTTTACCTACACCTCCATCTTGACCGAAAAGCCTCCACATCCTTTACATAGAGGAAACCACTATTGAAATTGACTCCAGTTGAGTGGAAGAGATATTTACATCAAATACTCCATTTCTTCACCAGGATACCCTCAAGCTAACTTGCAAGCCTGAGAGTCTTCCTGACGCAATTGATATATGTAATGAAGTGGTCCAGAAAAGGAGAGTTCTAGGGCTTGACCACATGCATGTTAACATGGACAAATTAAAAATCCCATCCCCAAAGACGAGAACCAAAGTAACCCTTCCCTAGAGATCATGCTGTAAGAGGAAGAATGTGCATGACCTTGTGGGGACTGATTCTTTCTAAATCAGACAAAACCGTGCCATACATTTCCTGGGATCTTGGTGCCCAGCTCAATATATGCTCTTTCTGAAGCCCATCATCCTAGATAAGTTTCAGGCCATATTACAACAAAAGAAATAAAATTGCTAATGATGGGAACATGGTTCTCACAGTAATAAACATGAACAGGTGGTTGAGCAGCAGGTTCTTAAATACTGTGCCACAACAAGAAAGGAAAGAGAAAAGATACATTTGCACTTGCAAAAATATCCTGCCTTTAATAACAACTTTACACTGTAAAGGCAAATGATATGTTAAACTCAGTGGGGGTTGGCATGATATTGCTGTAGTTATTTGGTAAGACAATAAAACAATGTTAGCAGGATTCCTGCTGGGCACTTGTATGGTACTTAACATTTTCAAAGGCTCTGACAGGCAGCAATTCATTGTAAGGCTTTTCATGAGCTTTCTCTGGCCTGACAGTGCTTTAGAAGCATGTAAATAACTCTTTCTTACACATATACCTTAATGCAGCCACTAGCTTGGTTTGTATCCTCAACTGACAGTTTTTAAACGTGCTTTAACCGTGTAGGATGTCAAATTATGGGCTAGTTAGCAGCCGAGAGATTAGTGGTCTTTCGCTTGAGAGTCTAACTTCTAGTTATGAAAAATAAATATTGTTAATTTCTCTTTCTGGTTTTCACTTTTCTGTGCCAACACAACTTAAGACCCAGAGAACGCAAGGTGTTTAATCAGATTTTAGGAATGCACAGGCACCAACTCTGTCAATAATAACAAGAACTTTATGGGCCCCAAAACATTTTTATCTATGCCCTCTTCTCCACAAAATTTACAATCCAGACTACTGGCCAAATATGTGAAAGCAATCAGAACCATAAATGACTTATTGCACATTTTTATTGACTCAAGGCATGTATTTCTTTTGAGGATGATACTCCAAACTCCCTTGCATTATTTTTCATAGTTTATTGCGGTCTTCTTTCTTTAGGTTGTAACAAATATTCTCTGTGTGGCCAAACTTAGTCAGGCTCTGGAACCTTCTCGTTGGCCCATCTGTGCATTTCACTATAAAATCTAGTTTTAGCAAGAGCCCTGCTAGGTCATTTTAGCAAGTGTCCCTCACCCTCCATATCTGATCACTCTCAATATCTAATCAGGGTCCTCATCCCGCATTGCCCTCCAGATAATGTGTGATCACTCTGGCCTGTCTGCAGCAAAGATCCTGTTAGATCAGTTTAGCCAGAATCCCCTTAGTAATTTTCCATTTACTGACACCCACCCACTCCTTGGCTACAAATTCTCACTTGTCCATGCTGTATTCAGAATTGAGCCCAATTCTATACTGAGATCTCTTCTCACTTATGACAATAGTCCTAAACGTAATCTACTTTTATTGCTTTGCCTACTGTCCAGCTCTGGTTTTTTTGTTGTTGGTTCTTTGTTTGTTTTTTTTTTTGGTCTTTTTTGCCAGTTAAACAACTATGGTCATATATTTATTGTTCATTTCTAGGGAAACTGCTTTAATTAAAAACAAATACCTATGGACAAGTTAGAAGAAATAGACTTTCGACTGTATGCTGAAAACAGCATAAAAAAATATTTAAATCAAGTAGTTCAATCCACACACAGCACTACTGCGGCTGTGCTACCTGCAAAGCATGTGTGAGGCACAGGGCTACCGTGGTGAGCACAAGCGTTCTGCCTTTAGAGATCCCACAACCTGTCTAGGTGAATGAGGGGATCCAGGCAAGAAACAGAAGCCACTGATCTCAGAATTGTGACAGCCCTAAGAAGCTGATCTAGCTAAAGGGCAACACCTGACAGAAGGCAGTAGCTGGACTCGTGAGTCTGTGAAAGGCAAGTGATAGGTCTTAGAACTCCAACTGCATTTATCACTGGGATAAAACTTTTGTCCGTGAGAAAATTTTCAGCAGAAAAAGATCAGAACTGGAACAGACATTAAAGAGCATTTAATTCAGTCCTGAGAGGTTGCAATGATGGACTCAGGCTCTTTTCTGTGCCCTCCCCCCACCCTCCCCACTCCAGTCGATGCTGAAAGACCAATCGCAGCCAAGTCCTCGGGCCATGATGAAGGAAGGAAGGAAGGAAGGAAGAGAGGGGGAAAGGAAAGGGTAAATAGGAAGAAAGGCAGGCAAGCAGACAGGGTGGCTGGCCTGTGACCTCCGGCTGGAGACGCGGCCCGCATTTGCTTTATTCCTTGCATCTTGCTGGAAGGGAAACTTTCTTGAGCTCAGTTCCCATCAAAGTAAAGGAATGGCTTTTCACAGCCTACTACACAGAAACAAGCCTGCCTCAGTCCCTCTTGGGGAGGAAGGGCTTTTGTGGCACTTCGGCAGTGTTGTTGGTCTCTCCCCCCACCCCCTCCGCCCCCTTCACCAGGGCAATCGGTTGCAAGTTTCCAACCCAGCCCTTCAAACTCTTACGGGAAATTCTAGAGACTAATTAGTCTAGCTACAAAGTCTTTGGCAGCTCGGTTCTGAAGCCGTCCTTTGAAATCTAAAGGAACCAGCAGGGGCACTTAGGTGCCTATTCCTGGACTTTCCCCAGCATTGTCCCAGAGACCTGGGTGGGATGGGTTTCCCCACATGGAACAAAACTGACCCTTGATGTCTCTGCCCCAGCATCCTCCTACACAAGGTGTCCTGAATTAAATATTCTTCCTATGGAAGAGGAGTGTCCATCAGAATTATGTGTGGGGTTTGCTAAAGAGCAGATTGCTGGGCCCACCCCCAGTTTCTGATTAGTAGGTTCAAGAGGAAGTCTTAATTTGCATATTCAACAAGGTCCCAGGTGATACTAATGCTTGTGGGTCGTGTGCCCTGACCCACACTGTAAGGACCACTAAATCAGGAATCTGGTCGTGCTTTGTTTTGTTTCTCCCTGAAAACAAAACGAACATCAAAACATCAAAATTGCCAGGAATTCCTAAATCAAGAATCGTACCTTGTATTTTTTTTTTCAAACAAGTTTTTCTCTGCCCTCTTATACCTCAAAATTGCCCTCTACCCTTCTCCTTGATTAATTACTGCTCAATCTATTTATTACAACATTTTGTTTCTGGCATCATGAGACATTCTAATTTTATTTCCTGCCCCTCTTATCTAGACCAGAATCTTATTTATAATCTCCAGGCCCAAAGAGTTGTATAATAGAAACAATAGCCCTGGCCATATAGCTCAGTTGGTTAGAGCATCGTCCCAATTTGTCAAGACTGCAGGTTCAATCCCCGGTCAGGGCACATGCAAGAATCAACAATACATAAATTGTTGGGCACAATGCATAAATCAGTGGAACAGCAGATCAATGTTTCTCTCTCTCTCTCTTTCTGTCTCTCTCTCCCCATCTCTTCCTCCCTCAGGAAGGAAGGAGGGAAGGACGGGAGGAAGGGAGGAAGGAAAAAAATAGAACAATACAGCCCGGACAACAGAGAGTGTACTTTCCTAAGAAAAAGAAGTTTTAGCTAAAAGCTTATGCAAGCTTTAAATACAAAATGGAGCTGCCTGCACATGGAGTGACAGTACATTGCTGCTAGCATTCTAATAGGCTCTGCTAGTGAGGAAATTTTCTCCCTAGAAAAGCTTAGGAGTTGGTGCCAGAATTAATTAAGGAATAAAGGTGAGTGAATCTTCTTCTCCATGGAACTTACTCTATTCCTTGTGGCCTTGCTTCTGTAATAATACCAGTCAAGATGTAGCGTGAGTTTCCCCACTGGTGCCCTGAGCCATCCTGCAAGAGATGCCAGGGCAAGGCCATTTTGCTAGTGGAAAGGTTGGGTGAATCCCACTCATAATGATTTTTCACACGTTGGACTACTTCTGAAGAGGGAAGGCAACTCCATGGGCAATATATCCAAGCTTGTGAAAGGACATAATTAGAAACTATTTTTTGGAGGTGGCCATCTGGGTCCCCCAGATAAATGGCCTGTGGTGGAGATAAAGAGGGATGTAGTCCGTTCTGGATGTTACCAAATACCAAAAGCTACAGTTATTTGCAGGTGTCGTGAGGCAACAGAGCAGATGCTAAAGGGTTGTAAAATGTGGGTTGAAGACAGATGAGAATATCTCCAAGAGGAAAATGGCAGAGGGCTGCGGAGAGTTGTGATGAATAGACATGAATATTTGGAGGAACTATTCAATCCCGTAGAGCATTAGGTAGAGGATGAGCTAGATGCTGTCAGCTGACAATGACAGTGACTTCTGCACTAGGTGGGTGAACATGGGACATGTTGAATAGGCTTGTTCGGTTATTACCTAAATTTAAACATTCTGGGTACCACCCATTCTATGGGTTAGAATATTTCACCTTAACCCTGAGTATCCTCTAAGCTTCCGTGCTTTGCTGGACTGAGTAACAGCGACAAAGCACCGAGAACGGGCTAATGGGATACATGAATATGAAGGGCTTCGTATTAAAAGACAAGAAAATTAGACGTGTATTTTGGGGGAAAAAAAGCCTCAAGACGTCTTCTGCCGCGCTCCAATTCAGAAATCAGGTTGGGCGTTGCCGTGAACACACAGGGGTAGATTATCCGGGGAATAAGCCTGAGGGGGGAAGCGAAAGTTCACTTTGCAGATGAATGCTGAAATGTGTCAGACCATCGAGAGGGTTCGTTGGTGGAGAGAGCCATCTGCGGATCTAGATCTAGAGAAAGAAGTCTGAGCTATCGATAGGAATTTGGTAGTCACCATGACTTGGGTAGTGTTTGAAAATGTCACAAAGGAACCGAGCGTAATGAAGGCAGATCAAAGCACCGAGAACTGGCTCATGCGATACACGAATACGAAGGGCTTCATGTTAAAAGCCAGGAAAATTAGACGGAGAAGAGAGAACAGATGACCGGGGACCTTGAATATCCGATGACGTTTAAGGAAGGAAAGAAGCATTATCCTTTAAAGTGGTCATTGTCCGTTTAAGTGCCTGCAGATGAGGGCAGTGTCGGAAATAGGGAAACAGGACCCTACTGCAGAAACTACCGAAAGGGACGGTGAGGAGAGAGGACTAAGACATCGATTGTGTGTCTCCAACAAGTAAAAGTGCAATTCGAGATCAATTGTGCAAGTCATTGAGCAGGCCCGCCCCGGAATGTTATCCCCAGAGTGGCGGAGAAGACGTCTTGAGGCTTTTTCCCCCCAAAATACACGTGTTGACGGCGCAGAAAGAACAGATGATCAGGAACCTGCTCCTTTGTTACAAACTGTAGTATTCCTCCTTGGTGCTGGACTTATACAAAAATGACTGAACTAAAATCACGAAAGAGAAGAAGTGACAGGTATCACACTTTCTAACTCCGAAGTTAATATTTGGTTAGAGAGTCTCTAACTTTTATTTGTACCTTCATTCTCTTTGCCCAGGTGTATCCCCTTATACCTAACTCTGGTGTATGTTTCTGATCATGTTCTTGTAGAAACCCAAAGTTCAGCTTAGAAGGCAAGCTCCATCAGGGCAGGAACTCTGACTGATTTGTTCACAACCATGTACTCACCGCCTTGTTCCTGCCTGACATAGTATGTGCTCAATAAACTTTTGTTGAATGAATAATGGGAGGGAGGAGGTGCTGGGCAGAAAACTGGAAAAGAGGGGAAGAGAAGTTTCTCAACAGTGTGAACCTGGCCTACAGTCCCCTTAACTTTTGCCACCACTTTGGGTGATGCACCTGGAATTCTGTAGTAATTGCCTAAATAAGTCGCTGAGAAATTAGCCGCACCTTTCTGTTCTGTAAAACAGAGACTACTGTACCTGTCCTGCAGCGGTAGAGTCGGGGGTGGAGAAACGCATGTGAGATACTCAGATCTGAATCCGATGCAAAGCAGGAGCTCAGGAAATTATAATCATTATTGTAACTATCGATTTACTTATTCAGTCATTCTGCTATCCTTTTAACTTTAGCCAAAGACATCCCCCCAAAATTAGGCCTATGTTAACCCATGTAGTTTACAATTTGGTGTTTTTTAATTCAACAATGTGCAGTATCATTCATATTTTCTCTTTTCTCAATTGAGAAGATGCCCAGAAGTAAATAACCAGTCACATATAGGTTGGACAGCAATTTCCAACCACTGCACAAATACTCCGATAATGCATTTAGCAGACCAGTCGATTTTCCATCCAACATTGGATTTTCCCAGAAGACCGTTGGCCTAGGTTTCAAGAGGATTACATTTGCCATCTACTCTCTCTGGCTTTACTGTAGTGAGGGTTACTGAGTCGATTTGTATTAAGCATTTTGAGCTGCAGGGAGGATGAGGTGTCATAGAAACACAAAGAAAGTGTTAAATTCCAAACAAATTGCTTTAAGTCAATGGCATGTTGGAGGCTTTGCAAAGAAAATCATAAGGAAATACTGTAGTAAATTATGATTTCCAAAAATAATTCAGCTCCCTTATGGTGTTCCATGCATGTATGATTTAGTGTATGAAATAGAGAATAATTTGAAAATTTATGAATTTGCTCCCGTTTCAACTTTAAACATCTCAAAGTTAATTATTGTTTAGTTTTCTTAAGTTCTAATGAAAACACTTCATAGGTATGTTGGGTCCTCACAGCACAAAGTAAAGATTTATCAGATATTTTTTGTGATTGCATTTAGGATAAAGTCAAAATGACTTAAACAAGTAATTAACCTCTAGGACAGAAATGAACACGAAAGTCCAACTAGTGAATCTGTTAACTATTCCTTCCACTGACAGAGCCAATAGCCATTCCATATGCAGTTAGGTATTATAGTTATAGAGATATCGGAATTACATATGATCATCTGAAAAGCCCAATGGCAAAAATAAAAACCCTAGGGTAAAGTATGAACTTGAATACAATGTAGCAGGATGATGATTAGACTAGGAGCCAAGTATCCTGGTGTTGGTTCAGGCTGCCACTCACAGCTGTGTGATTTAGGATAAAATACCTCCACTTCCCTGAGCCTCTGTTTCCTCAATTATAAATTAAGGAAGCTGGACTACGTGCTTTCTAAAGTGTCTTCCAATGCTTACATTTCTGAAGTCTGTGTTGAAGAATTCCCCCCTTTCAGTTCTTATTTTGAAAGCACTTGCTTCCTAGCACTGTACCTGTCAAATAGCATTGCTGCCAGCAGCTTACAAGGTAGGTCTGTCAGTGCAGGAGAGAGGCATCTGCCTGATCTAGTTTTGTTTACAGTGGCATTGTTTCAGCGCATCCTCTGTGCTTTCAGCAGGATGCAGTCAGGCAGCAAAACTGCTCTAGACTAAAACAAATCCAGCTGCAGGGCATCTTCAAAATGCTCCCCAGGTGTTTTTCAATTTAGCCTGCTATTAAAATTTTAGAACACAATTTAGAGCTCAGTGTATCGTCTTCTGTTACATAAATGTACCCACATTTCTTATTACTGGATTTGGGGTGCAGGGGAGGGTAGGAGGGAAGGGGGATGTTCAGAGAGAGAGAAGATATTTCAGAATGTGGGGCATGATTTGCCTTCTGTCCCTCCTGTCCAAGCACGCATCACCTGTGCCTCATTCAGGGGCTTCAGTCCCATTCTTCCCACGACCCAGCCAGCTCACAGCTGCAGGTTGTTGGAGCCAGGCCAGCCTAACCTGTAGATGGAATGGACTGGGTCAGAGGTGTGATCTGAGAAGCTATGGGTTGGGATTGGCAGGAAGGGTGGAAGCAGGGGATGGAGAGGACGTCTGAGCAGGAGGAGCAGAGTAACAAGCAAGGGAGGAAGGAAGAGCCTGGTATGTTTGGATGATACAACTAGTTTTTAGTGGCTTTGTGTTTAATGGAAGGAAAGCAAGAGATAAGATGGAGAGACAGGCATGGCCAGTCATGGAGAGTCTGGTAGGACTTTGTCCTGCTGCCCAGACCCCCATTCCAGGACTGAAGGACTTATTCTATAGCTACTACTCACTCAAGGTCACACCCCCTTCCCCAGGGGTCCCCCACACCCAATCACTTGTCAATGTCGGAGGGTCGGACAGATAGCAAGGCTCCCAAGAGCACTCCCTAATACATTTCCTGCACGCTAATCTGCAACTCAGATTTTGCTTCTCAGGGAGCCCAACTTGCAACACTAGGCTAGAGAAGGTGATGGTTCCCTGTTGGCAATGCTGAGGTGTTGTCAACAGAGGTTAACCCTGGTTAGATTTGCAATTTTAAATGATTACTCCGAGATAGTATTTAGAGGGTGTATTGAAGTGAGCAAACACAGAGGAACTGTCATTTTGGAAACGACCTTGATGCAGTGTAGCTTCAAAACCAGGAGAGCTATTCCAGAAGCAGGGCTCTCCCACAGAACAGAAGAGCTCATGGCACCAATTAAAATGCGCAAATTAAATCCATTCAAATCACAGCGTGAGAAGCAAGGGGCAAGGATAGGATGCAAGCGGGTGAAAGGACCACGCTAGCTGAGTTGTGTTCATGTACCCTCCTCCCCCGCACCACTCACATCAGCCTTCCGCACGGACGGTGTGGCTGTGATGACCTAAGTTGATGTGTAAGCAAAGGACAACAGAGGGAAGGTGCCTGAGACCAAGGACACACTTCTGTACTGAAGAGACAGGGCGAGTACACCTGGCCGCAGCCATAGTTTTCCAAATAGCCTGCTGGACAGCTGCAAGTCTTACCTGCAATTCTTGGGCAGAGCACCTGTGGGGCCCGGAGGGCATCATAAACATATTGGATGTCACCATGGCGCGACCGATTGGGGTGACATATCACTGTCAGCCCAGTTAAAGCAGCCCTCCCTCTTTACCTGTAAGCAACTCTCTTGTTGGCTATATCATGTTTTCTGTTTATTCTCTGTATCCTCTGCATGTCTCACAGGTTAGTAACTTACTATCTGTTTTTAACACATCTTATGAATGTGTTAAAGTCTCACATGTTACTTGTTTAATCATTTCCCGTACTTAATACATGCTGTGTGTTTGCCTATCTCATAAACTCTTTATTTACTTACTATCAATGCTTCCTACTTCATGAGATTTACATCCATCCTGTTCATTTTGTATTTTATAGCAGAACTGAATATTCTCAAATACTATAGCAAAAGCACATTTCAAATAGAGACCATTTTGGAAGGTTTTTTTGTAAAAATGGAGGCTATAGATAATGTGGTTTTGAGTTCGGGAGGTGGCTGTGGAGACTCAGGAGCAATCCCGTGAGTTGGAGTGAGCAGAAATAACGATGGATTAGATGCAGTAGGTGAATGCGATGCACACTATTCATTGGCTGCTCCAACATCCATTTTATCCCCGTCCTCACCCCCAGCGTCAAGACTAGAAAACCTAACTACCCATTAGCAGCCTCTCTTGTCCCGGGGTTGGGGTGCCCAGACTGCAGTTCCAGCCAATGAGAGATACTGGGTCTGGCACAAATAACGCCCCTTTTTTTAATTACAAAATCATATGCCTGTCATCCTGTAGCATAACAGTTTCACACTCAAGCACACCCTATGGCATTTTAGGAGAAATGTTCAAATTAAAACTATAAATTATTATGCCCGTATTATTACCCCACCAACCACACTCAGGCAGGTGTTATTTCTGCCAGACCCAATAAATAGAAGTATGCATGGGGGAATTCTATGAAAGCAGTTGCTTCTCTTAATAATAAAAAGGACAACCATTCTCCCTGTCTTAATAATAAAAAGGTGGAGCCATTCTTCCTGTCTTCTTCCTACCTTGAACAGGAAAGTGATGCTTAGAACTGTGACCACTACTGTGTTTCCTACCATAATGTGAGAAGCCACGATGCTAAGAACAGCGGAGTGGAAATGCAGGAAGAACCTGGGACTCAATGACACACCTGAGCTGCTTCTTCAGCCCTGGACTGCCAACTTCCAGACCTATTGTTATGGGAGAAAAATGAACCCCTGTTGTTAAACCAACCGAGAGGTGGACTTTCTGCTACTTACAGCCAAATCCATCCTAAATTCTCAGTGAAAAGATGAGAGAAGACAGGATAATGTAAGCAAACAGCCATTCCTTGATGCCAAAGGCACTGTGAAATATAGACTTTATTTTAGGTGACCATGAGCCCCGCTAAAAATTGGAAGAGCTCTTCCTGATATAAGAGGACAACGAGCAGTATTTTCCATACGAGGAGCCAAGCTGCTAGTGCTCAGCCGTGCAAAGTCAAGTTGCCAGGCCTCCCTGGTTCTCTAGCAGCCCACAGTTGCAAAAGGAAATCAGACTGATTAAACGAGAACCTTGGAGATGGCAGATCCCAGGCTCAACATTTTTAAAAGCTTCTTAGTTGGTTCTAATGAGTAGCCAGGGTTGAGAACTTTGCTCTTAATGAATATATCTGTTCTGGGAAAACATCCATGTTTATCCCCTTCCTCCTCCTAAGATTTACGTATTTTGAATTTAGTTATCCGCATCTCTGAGCAGAGGTGGGACGCACCAGATATTAGATACTTATAGATATCTGGGGTTTTTCCTGTAGGTTACTTGTCCTACAGTGAATCTTGAATGCAGACTACAGACCCATGCTTTCCAGAGCCTCAGGACAAAGGCTGTTGAGTGACATATTGGCATTCTGCTATATTTTTCTGTCAACTGCTTCAAGTGTCATCAACACTCCCACCTACACAGCAAAGAGAAATCATCCCACTGCTCTCCCTCTGTCTGCAAATTTCTCTACAGTCTAGAATCCTTTTTTTTTTAACCTGAGCCTTTTTTTTTTTTATTCTAGAGTGGTAAATGTTTCTATTCTTTCCTTTTATCCAAAGGCCTTTTTTGGTGTCTCAATTCAGCCTTACCTTTGTAATGGCTATAATATATCTGGCCACAAAACTTAGGTATACAAAAATGTAAAAATCTATATTTTCCCTAACTGACTTTAATTTCTGTCTTGAGTCCCCAGTCTCCTTGATGGCAGAACTGGAAGCAAGTCAATTCCAGATGAATTCAGTCCGCTCAGGGTTTTTCTCCCTCCCCCCCCAACCCCCCCCGCCTTTGCCCCAGGGAGTTTGGAGGAGACTAATAGAACATCTGGACATAGAGGGGGCTCATCTGGTCCTTGGTTGTCATCTGTCCCTGCTGGCATCCTCTGCCGTGTCTTGTTCCTAGAAGTCACCAATTGTCAGCATCTCTGCCCGCTGGCATCCATGGAGGCAACTGAGTTCCCATCTGTCCTCTGATACAAGGACAGTGCTGACATCTGCTCTTGGGGCCCCCTCTTCCCAACACGAAGCGCCTCCTAATCTGTCAGGCCTCCTTGAGATAGCCCTGCACCTGTCTTAGACAGGCATGGATGCACTGCTGGCTACTAAGGGCTCAGGACTGACCTGCAAGGTGAGATTTCTTAGCCCCTGACTCATACACAAGAGCAAAGCATGAGAAAATCTCAGACCTTGATCACTTTCCTGGGACCCCCTGGGAGGACAAGGCAGACCCTCTCAGCCCTTGAGCCCCCATCCCCATCAACCCAGAAAGGGGCCAGCCCGGGGCTGCCCCTTAGAGACATGTAGCAGCCTTTCCCCGCTTCTCCCTCTCTCCCAGCCCGCAGGACCTTCGTCTATCAGAGTCAACAGGAAAAAATGACAGCTCAGTGTGTGGGTACAGAGTAGGAGCGAAAAACAGTCTTTTACTATATATTCAATAATTTTAATTAAATTCATTAATACATGACATGTATTTAAAATACATTAGTACTTCAAAAATATTATTCTACCACATCTCCTTGTCACAACCGGAGAAGTCTGCCTTCAGTGCCCTCATTATCATCGAGAAAAATCACACTAAAAACTAGACACAGTTTCTTACTATAACAGCCAATGTTTATTGAGGTTTTTTGTGTACCGAGAACGGTTTCAAATTCCTTACATTTAACCCCTTATTTCACCCTCATACCTGCTTGGTGAGGTAAGTACCGCTGATTATCCCATTTTACAAGCGAAGAAATCGGGAGTCCCGCTTACAGTGACCGAGCCCACAAATGATAGTGTAGAATCCCAAATCCCAAGTCTGAATCCCTGCACCGCCTTTCAGGGGACCAGACCAAGCTTTCCTCTTGGTCATGGCTACTAAGAAGCTTAGCAATAAGTATATAATTGTGTCGTGCCATCTTGGCGTGTCCTCATTCCTGGCTGTGATATATGTCCCTACATTTACTTTCTTTATTCTTTTTAAAAATGTCTTAATTAAATCCCCTTCCCGTGTTTTATGTATCCAGGTAAGCTGCCCCATAGCCTTTCAGAAGAAGGCACTGTATGCATCCCCCCAGATTCGCTGTGCCTCGTCTGTCTCCCAGACCTGGGCTGCTTGCTCTGCCTTTATCACCGCTGTGACACAGGCTCCGTGCACATTTCAGCCAGAGGCCCACACCTCACGTCTCTACCTCCTCTCGGCATTTCTGAGCTCAAATTAAGTGTCAAAGGGACTGAGTGACACAACCAGAAATAGCAAGGGAGTCACATCTCTTTATGGCGCCTTTAACCCATGGGCCACGGGAGACGAGAGGAAGATAGCAGATAAATATTCTCTCCGTCCCTCTATGTTCATTGCAAGGCACAGATTTTCTGAACAGACTCTCTAGAAATATCCCATGTGCTCAAGCAATCCCCTGAATATCTTCCGATCTTACGAAGAAGTAGCCAGCTTGGTATGTGCTGAAACACTCAGTATCAGTCAGTGGCTGGTCGGGAGGATAACTTCCAGGACTAGATGGGTTGCTTCAGCTGCAGGCAAGTCTCCAGGGAAGGGGGCAGCTGTGAGCCATTAGCAGGCACCACTCACAGTAGCAGGGGAAAGGGCGCTCTGACCTCGTAATGGGGCATCCGACAAAACGGCATCCACCACAGGAGGTGAGAACAAGTGTTTCATTTGGAACATGGTAAGTTGGAGAGAAATTTGAGATATCAAAGGTCCCATAAGCAGTTGGGAAGTCTGTAAGTCAGAGAAGGGGTCTGAATTGGACATACGTATTTGGTAGTGGTCAGTATTTAGATGGTATTTTAAAACCATGCAGATGTCTCTACTGATATAGAAAAAGCTCGAATGTATACAATAAAGTAAAAAGCAAGCTGCAGTATAGTGTTTGTGATACGACCTTTTGTGTAAAAAAGGGGGAAAATAAGAATACACGGACACACATACATACTTTGCATTTACACAACGGAGCACTGCAAGAATACACAAGGAACTACTAGCAGTGCTTACCTGAAGGGTGATGGGGCAGGGTGAGTGGGGACAGAGATAGGCATGAGACTTCTTAAAGTATTTTTATTCCGTTTCAGGTTTTTAAGCTATTGCCTTTTATTTTTAAAAAAAAAACAGAGCTTTAAATTTTGTTTTAAAGAAAGAAAGCCATGTAGAGAGTTGAGATCTTCTATGAGAAAGAAAGGAAGAAAGAAGAAGGCGCAGACCCAAAGCCTAAAGAGGACGGGTGTTGGAATTTCAGCAGTGGAGGAAGGACCGGCAGAAAGAGCGAGAAGCAGCAGGTAAGGGGTAAGAGGAGAAAGCCAGGAATAAGTGGCGTTGGGACCCCTTTCATGGCAGCAGTGGTCTGTGGGCCATCGTGAAACCCCTGGGAGCCTGAGTTAGCCACGATGGGAGTATTTACACCGTGGAAAAAGGAAAAGGTACAAACCAGGGCTTCCCCCGGACCAAGAACCAGTTTGCCAGCACGCCACTGCTTGGAGTCAGGAGAAGGATAGTCCCAAGAAAGGAGGCAGAGCAGTTTACAGCATGAATGGCCACCGAGAGGCCAAATGAAACAAGGAAAGAACAGTGTCCATCATTTGTAAGGTTATCAACACAGAGGTCGTTGATGATTCAGCAGGAGCAGTTCCAGTGGAGGGTGGACACGGAAGCCTGACCCGGAGGAGGAGCAAGAGAGAGGCGCAGAAGCAAAGGCGCTAAGTAGTGACCGCTCTTCCAATATGTTTTGCTGTGAAGGGGAGAAATGAGACCAAGAGGGTGCTGATTTGGGATCAAGGGAGAGGAATGTTTGTGTTTGAAGACCAGTCATAGTAAAACCAATATGTCCACTGATAAGATTATCCACGGGAGAGAGAGCGAGAGAGAAATGGTGAAGAGAGAGGGAAACAGCTAGAACGTAGTCTTTGAGCTAGCAGCCGGAGCACACACAGAGGGCCTGTCCTGTGAGAGGAGGCCATTTCTCCCAGTAAACAAAGTTTATGAATCTCCCATCAGCATTTGGGAGGAGGAGGTGCCCAGGTTCACAAGGCCCTGCCAATCTCCCCCTGCCTGTGAAAACCCATTACCGACCCCCAGACAGCGTTCCTAAGACAAAGGGGCACGCGTGTGCCTTTTTTGGAGACAGGTAACCAATTAGTAAATAAATGTCTAGGCATCCTCAGTATCTCAAAGGAGCCTGGAGTACATACCTTGAAAACCCAGGACTCCAGCCGTGGAAAGAAGGGAACCTGCTGACATGTGTAAATATGCCAGGCAGATTCACAGAAAAGGTTAGAGGTAATTATGTGTCAGGATTTCACTGTCTGCCACTCCTCGATTATACTTGAGTTCAAGTGCTAATGTTTGATTAATGCTTCCTTGCTTTCAGTAGCTCAGCTAAAAGCACGGCTTCTAGTGAACAGGTGGTACATTAACTTGAGACATAAAAGAGACTAAAAGTGCCCCAGTGAGTGCTTTGAATGAGAAGGACAAAGGCCTTGGAAGACGGAAGTGATGATTACCTTAAATGTTTTGAAAAGGAGAGGACTGATCTTTTGCTCAGAGGGAGGTGCTCAGGCATCATAGCCGTTTTCCACCACCTTCCAATTATTTTGCTGCTGTGGGCACCAGTGTCTTTGATGACTCACACTCGAATGGGGTCCTTGCTATGCTAACTGGATGTTCCTGGAGCTAATGAAATGAACAAGGCCTTTGGACAAAATGTCTAGCACCCTACCTGTGATGAACAATAATTATCAATTTTATTGTTGTTATTACTATTATTTAGTTATTCATTTCGGGAAAGTCTGCTGTTCCTCCATTATTGCCTAAATGTTGTGATCGGGGCATGTGACTTGCCTTCTTTCCCAGCTGCTATAGCAGTTGAGTTGTCCACGGTAAATAACTGTGACTCTTCCATGAAGGGTAAGTTCCTATTTGCAAGTCTGCTGGATTTGAAGATTTTTGTTCAAATGAACTCCTGTCTATGAACAGTGAATCCAGATCAATGTATGTTGTAACTGTATCTGACCGATTGGTGGCTTCTTATATTTCAAGTGCAGTTTGAGTGCATCTTAAGAGTTTCAAACCGGTGTTTGAGACTCAGCCACCTTATTCTTCATACCAGTATGTTGTTAGGGAAGATGCACTTCATCTTTTTGGGTAGGCATCTTAGGACAAGCTCCTTGGAAGTGACACCTGAGGTGGGGATTCCTATGTAAGCAACTTATTGACAGAACGAGAGTACTCCCAGGAATAAGACAGTGAGGGAAGCAGAATAAGGAAGGGAAGGAGTTAGAAAAAGATGTGGTTTCCAGAAATGCCCTCCCTTGGCCTGATGTCACGGGGATCTCTAGAGCATATGTTGTACCAGTTTGCTCTGCCTTGAGGCAAAGGGGCTGGGCTTTTATACTACCCACTATCAGGTCAGTCATTGGCCACAGGCCATTCTCCTAGGGAGGGGGGACATAACCTCCCTGGCTTCTCTGGACAAGGAGACTCTCATGGGCTAAGGGCAGGTGCCCAAAGAAAGGGGCAGCTGTGAGCTGCTGTTAGCAGTCAACACCCACAGCGAATGTGGGCTGCCGGAGCAGAGGGCAGGAGAGGCTCCAGCCAAGAAAAAGAGGGTCTGGGTGGGATACCAGTAGTGCCCGCCTCAGAGGACAAGTGACCATGGTGACTCTAGTCCTAGTCCGTCCTCTAGGGGCAGACCCAGCAGGAAATGCAGGCCCCTTGAAGACATGTCATTTGGATCACTACTGGCAGTTCACGAGTGTTCAACCATTAGACTTCTCAGTGATGAAAATAGAATGGCCAAGTGTTAACAGTCTATCTGAGAACTTCAATTAGAGATGTTTAGCCCACAAGCTCACCGTTTCTGTTCCTCTATTTAATGGTTGTTCAATATTTTTTAGGGTACCCCAGGTAGAAAATCACATATCAAAGGCACAATTCCTATTCTAGAAAGGCTTACCTTTTACAACAATTGATGCCAGTAAGAATTGTCCATATAAAATGATAATGATGACATCATTATGGTATGAGTCGAACTGTCTCTTTTAGAACTTAAGTCTCACAGGGCAAAGCTGTGGTTTGGATGAGTAATATGAAAAGAAGGCACAGGGCCATTTGCTTGGTACATAATGTTACATTGTTAGGAGACAAATAAGTACGTTGTGTGCTCTATGTAGTCAGTGACCAAAGGTTACTTCAGTAACCCATTCTCTGAGGTTAGCAGATGAGCTTCAGATGAGCAAATAACACAAATCAATACCTGCATCTCCAACATGTTCATCACAGTGAGACT
Organism: Mormoops blainvillei; assembly: GCA_004026545.1. Taxonomy (NCBI): domain Eukaryota; kingdom Metazoa; phylum Chordata; class Mammalia; order Chiroptera; family Mormoopidae; genus Mormoops; species Mormoops blainvillei. The sequence continues at coordinate 370,423 of PVJD01000281.1, read as the reverse complement.
CCTCACAGGTTGCAATGCTTTTGTTCTGTATGCTACCGAAAACGCTTTCTCAAGGCATGGATTTCCTGACTGGAAAGGTGATGATAATGCGGCTCCACGATAAGCTTCTCATTCGTGACCAGCGCCCCGGGCCAGCAGGACCAGCCAGGAGCTGGTCCTGAACGGAACCTCAGAGCCTGAGTTCAGGAGCCTCAGCCACCTGCACGGTGGCTGAGTGGTGGGATTTCCTGGCAGGAGGTGATATTGAAGAAGGGACCTGGGGCAAGAGTGCTGAGGTAGATTCAGGGTTGAGGAGGCAGATTGTTTTGTCCTGTGGCTACTAAAAATAATTCTCTCCATGAGACAGGAACTAAACGGGTCCCAAAGAGAACGAATGGTGAGAAATGTGAGTGGATGCGTAGAGAAATGATAGAAGTCGTCCCAGGAAAGCATTTGGGAGGAAAGAACTGTGTCACTTAGGTTCCTCGAAATCCCCAAACACCCACCTCTGCACAAGAAGAGAACCTGGCTAACTAAGCTGGAAGCTCTTTGGCACATTGGAATTTTCCATCATCTTCCAAACGCCTTTATTTAGTAAGGGCTTCCCATGTACATGCTGAATTAATGAATGTTGTGTTGTCAATGATATTCTACAGGCCAACTAGTTTTAATGTATTCAGATTTAAACAAAAGGTATTATCTGGATACCTGCTTGAAAGGAAAACTTTTTGAGAAGTGCTATGTTTATAAATTACCTCAAGAAGCCTTTAAGTTTCTCAATTCCCACCCCTTTAAATGATTCCATCAGAAAGTTTTGTCTCCTGGCTTTTTACAGCCACAAATTTCTCATAACAGTTTTTCGTAGGTCAGTGTAGCAGCTCTCCGGGAACTAACCTGCTGCTCTTTCCACATCACTGAAAACAGCAGCTTGGTAAATGCTACAGCCCAGGAGTAAGCATAAGAGCCTCCTGAGGATCTCATTAAATACGGATTTCCAAAAACACCCTAGATTATCGGTTATGAGTTGTAGGGTGGAGTTCAAGAATCTCATCCATAATAAGCACTCAGGTGGCTCGGATGCAGACGTGTTGCCGTAAGCTATTGCCATGGTGATATTGCATCACGAACCACCCAAATCCCCGTGGCAGGCAGCAATAAGCATCTACCTTTCACTCACTCCCACATCCGCGAGGAAGCCGGAGTACACCTTATGTAGGCTGGACTAGGCTCTATCCTGTTGGTCCGGGTCTGCTCCACATGCTTCTCACCCTCCTGGAACTAGCATCCACCTTAAGCAGGCTCTTCCCACGGAGAAAAGCAGGGGCGTGAGATGGCAAACCCTACCACCCTAGCAGATGCCAAGCCTCTGCTCATACCTTGTCCGCCAATATCCCGTTGGCCAAAGGAAGAAACATAACAAAGGCAAAAGTCAATGGAAGGGAAATAACCTGTGGTCGTGGAACCCTGGTGAGAGGAGTAAATACTTGCCGAACGATAATTTAATCCATCACAAGATAGGACAAAGACTTTGTGCTTTGAAGAGCACTAGAGTCTATGGAACCACCCAGGGAATGTGAATGTAAGGTCAACTTTTTATTTAATTAGTTATTCAACAAATATTTATGAGTGACTACCAAATACCAGACAGACAGGTAAATTAGTTATTGTTTATTTGTAAAAAGTCCGGTCCAAAGGTAGGTAAATATGTAGTTAATCGCAAGGCATTATGCCAGTTACTATGTAACAGAAGTAACAGAGATTTATACAAATCTAAAACTGACCTGAAAAGCAAAATATAATGCTTTCTGTGAGCCAGTAATGATTTTTTAAAATCCTCCAAATATGGGAGACATATAGAAACAGATTGTAAGATAAAACCAAATCCCAGAGTACTCTCCGGGAAAGACTACTGCAAATGATGGAGTGGCCCCTGGAAATTTTCAGGCTCACGGGTTTAGACATGAGGGCAAGAGGAGAACTGGAATACTATCATCAGCTTAACAAATAGCAAAATTCTCAGAGATGATTTTCATTGGCCGAGAGAGAAGAATACATCCACCCCTGAACCACTCCTGTGATACTAAGTGGCCCAATGTGGATCATAGTCCTCCTCCTGATGAGAAGGTGAGGTAATCAGCCACATAAAAAATGTGGGAGGTGGCTTCCCAAGGGAAAAGCAAAGTACTGGCAGGGGGGAAAAAAAAGCCCTCCATGCTGGAATACTATACAGCTAAAATAAAGAGGTTTTTTTTTAATGCTGACATAGAATTGCCTTCAAGATATATTGTTGGATAAAATAAGGAAATTGCAGCCTTGACTAGTGTGGTTTAGTGGGTTGGGCATTACTTCACAACTGAAAGGTCACCAGCTCAATTCCTAGTCAGGTCACATGCCTGGGTTGTGGGCCAGGTCCCTGGTTGGGGACATGCTCAGGCAACCAATCAGTGTTTTGCTCCCTCTCTTTCTCCCTCCCTTCCCCTCTCTCTGAAAATAAATAAATAAATCTTTTTTAAAAATGAGGAAGTAGCAGAATATTTTATATGTGATATTTATGTGAATAAATTTTATATTTCTCTACATACATTTGTATATCTAAAAGCATAGAAATTATAGTACGCACACCAAAGTCCTGAAAATAGTCAGCAGTTAACTTGGGGAGGAGACTGGAATCTGGAGAGATATCACAGAAAGGCACTTAGAGTTTTTCTACATACTTGAGGCTGATCGACTCTGTCATCTCACTAGAAATCCCAAGATACCAGGATTTTGGCTGTCTCACTCGTTACCTTATCTCTAACTTTGAAGAGTGGCTGGCACGTTTTTAGTAAGTACTTAGTAAATACATGTATTTATGGAATGAAGGAATGAAGATCATACACAGAGGAATGAAGGCATGAAAATGGTCCAATCAGGAACTTCGGATTCTTTGGTCTGACCAGAGTACTCAGTGCAAAGGAAGGAGTGGTAGAAGATGAAGCTGGGAAGTAGGCAGGGGTCCATCCTTTCATGCGGAACTGTATTACTCACTGGGTAACAGAGATGTTTGAAGGTAAGAGTCATGAAGAAGTTTGCATTTTATAATAGGAAGGTTACCTGTGCCACCATCTGAAGGATAGAATGGAGGAAAACGAGATGGAGAACTAAATGCCAGTCAAAACAATTGGTTGTGAGAGACCCACCAAGAGAAATGATGAATCCTGAAACAAGGGAGGAGCAGTAGGAGGAAGGAAAAGAGGATGGTTTTGAGAGCTGTGCAGGACCTGTTGACCTATAGAATGTTGGGGGAGGGGGTGGGAGAGGAAGGGGTCTAAGATGACTCTCGGGTGTCTGGATGGGCAGCTACGGGGATGATGGTGTCATTCACCTAGAGATGAGAGCCATGGAAAGAAGTTTGTGGTTGAAGGTTCTGAGCTCATCTTCAGATGTATTGATTTGGTAGGACAGCCAGTTAAAGATGTGCCACAGAAAACCTGGGGTCTGTGCTGAGGCCTCACTTTTCCTCTGCCTAGGGAGAGCTTTCAGCATTTCCTTGAACATTTTTAAAAGGAACCAACCCTCAGACTACAGAGTGTTTAAGTGCTCACTTAACAGAGGTGGGACAGCCCAGCAGAGGTGGCTTTGTCCTGACGCCTAGGGTTTTAAGTCTCCCAGATCTCTCTAATAAATATTAGCCAGAATAACATCAATTACGTAATTTGTTCTAAGGAACGATATTGAAAAATGTGCCCTTGGAGAGTTAAAAACAGAAGCTACACTGAGAGGTGTCGTGGGCACAGGTTGCTTTCCATCTAAAGGGGCCACCCAGTGAAGGGCAGCTGGGGGAGAGCCCTGGGAACTCACAATCCCCTCAACTGAGGCTCCTATCTGGCCAGAACCTCAGCCCTTGGCTCTGATATCTAGAGCACCCCTTTCTTTCACTTGCTTGTACAACATTCTCTTTCATCTCTTTGAAGCCTCTGAGTTTGCAGTAGTGATAAACAGTAAGAGTCGGGATAAATGGCCATGCACCTGGGTGGCAGTGATGCTCTGATTCCCCTGGGAACCAAGTTCTGCACCTGGCGCTCGGTGCAGAGAGCAATGGAGAACAAAAAGAGCTTTTCACCCCAGATTCTTTTTCCCCACTCCGAAAAGGTGAGGCCTGGGATGAGAAGAACTTTCCTGGCCCACAACAAAAGCTAAAAATGTAAACCCACCTTGTGCCTAACCACCAGCCTCTCCTTGTGTTTCACAGCTATTGGGACTAGTTTGTTCAAAGAAAATACCTGACCTTATTTGTTAGATGAGAAACAGAAGATGCTGAGCCTGGATTCCTTTACTGGCTCTGGCTGCTAACCTAGCAGTACTGCAGAATATCAGACACTTCAGCAGCTTTCGTCGGGCTGGGGGTATAGAATAATGAGTGCCTAAACCTCCTTGACAGGAGCCTTGCTCCTTCCTGGGGGGAGGGGGCCATCAGAAAGGACTGAGGACAAAAAGAAGCAGTAGGTAGGCGTGCTGAGGACCAAGGCCACTCTCGGCCAACGCCGTTTGCCCTGCTGGTGCTGCTTCTACTCAGAATGGTTTTCCTGCTTTGTTGTGTTGTCTAGGTCCTGCCATCAGCTTTGTCAGAGGAAGAAAGCAAGACCGTAAGGACAGAGGCAGTATCTCATTCCTCTCCTGGTCTGAGCTCAGAACCCAGATTTAGAGAGGAAGATTATGAGGAGGGCATCTTTTGCAGATTTGAAAGGTATGTAGCTTTTACTTTCATTTTGCAGAAGAGAAACATAGGTTTGGAGAGGTTAAGAGACTGGTTCAGCTACAAAGCTAGTCAACAGCACTGTCTCAATTGGATATCTTTGCAGATAAGCAACAGAATACAACTCTGGCATATTTAATCCAAGAGATCATTTATTGGAAGAATATTGGGATATAGAGAGGTTGGGAATCTGGGAACCCAAATCAGAAAAGGGACAGGAGTTAGGACAGATGTAAAGCTAACAGAGACTGCTCAACCATCCCACGCAGGACGCAGCTCATGCCAACATTTTTTCCCATCCTTGCCACCACTCTGCTCAAGGTGGCCAAAGTCCTAGGAGAAAGTATTGGATTGGCCACGCTCAGTTTCACATACCCACCACTTGCGGGGCGGGGTGGGCAAGACACCGTCTCCAAGACTTAGAACCCCATCAAGTCTATATACAGTAGGGAAAGCTTGTTCCTTCAAAGGAAAATGGGGTGCTATTAGAAAGAGAAAATGGGTGCTGAGTGGCTATAAAATTCAAATGTCTGCCCCAGAGAGCAGCGTTCAAGCTCATGAGCACTGGCTACCAAAGTTTGCCATCTTTCTTTCACTGGGGCAGCGTGGTTTAAGCAGTATTTTCAACCAGTGGTGACTTCGTCCTCCTACCCCCAGAGACATTTGCCAAAGTCTGAAGACACTTCACCTGGGAAGAGGTGCTATTGGCATCTAGTGAGCAGCAGCCAGAGTTGTTGCTGAAATCCTACAAGGCACAGGACAGCCCTCCACACAAAAAGAATTGTCCAGCCCAAAATGTCAGTAATGCTAACTTTGAGAAACTCTGGTATAATAAAAAACAGTGAATTGAGATAATACACTGTGGGTTTAAGAAAATTCAATAATTCGAGTTGGTGAAAGTACATATTATGTATAGAAAAGTAGGCCCTGGCTGGGTAGCTCATCCTGATACACCAAGGTTGTGGGCACAATCTCTTGTCTGGGAACACAGAAGAAACAACCAATGAATGCATAAATAAGTGGAACAACAAATCAATCTCTCTTTCCCCTTTCCTCTCTCTCTAAAATCAATCAGTGAATAATTTTTTTTTTAAATGCAGAAGGGGAAAAACTTAAAAAATAGTTTCAGACCAGATTTTATGCATTCTTGAATGGCAGCTAAGTCGTCTAGACTATATTTAATAGGACTGGATTCTTAGCCCAAAACTGTATCGTAATTGCCTGGGCCTGCCAGATCTCTCTATGTATTCTGAAGTTTATCTCTAGAAGACCTTTGGAACGCATGATTGAATGACATAAGACTGTCCGTGACAGGCCCCATCCATGTCCTCCATCCTGGGCAGACTCTCAGGGTTGGTCCCAAGAGTTTTGGTCCTCAATGCTTCTCCCGTCTCTCAGGTTTGTGATATAGGAAAAGTCATTGCTTCTTAGAGTGAATGCTCCTACTAAAGAGATTCATTCACATTTTTTTTTTCACCTCTGAAATCAGAATGTAATTAAAAATCAATAGTATGTCTTAGTTTAATTGGCAGCACTTTTTTCTTCCTTGGGTATACCTTCTCATATATAAAAAAATGGTACTTACAATCAATGGCACGTTAAATTCAATGAAATATGATATATTTCCTCTCATTTGTCATTGGTTAAATTTTATTCACACTCATTTAAAAGAACTGGCTGTTGGCATTGTATGTAGGTATTAGTGTCGAACTCTGGCAGAATGCTAAGAACCATACTGAATCATGATGGAACTGGCCCCTCTCTGTCATCATTATTTTATAATTAGAAATACAGCTCTTATGTTGAACAGAAGAGGTTTTGTAACCATGCAACCATCTCCCCAGTGGGAACATCCAGGGCCTGCCCCCAATGAAATGTTTCATCTGTTTCAAAGCTTTTAAAGAATATGTGAAAGAAACATTCATTCAGGTTGAATTGCCTTGGCATATGCTTTGGGGCTGTTCCTATTTTATACACACTTCCTTGGTCCATCATTAGATAATTTTATTTGCACAGAAGAAATGGAGTAAAATTTCCTTCTACGTCCTTTCTCTATTTCTCTTTGTCCTCGAACAGGACTTCCTTTTCTTTTTCATCACCATACATCAGTGAGATTAATATGTAATGAAATCTATCCTCCTGCAATGTTAGCAGCCTAAGAAACAAAGGCATTAAGTAAGGCTAAAGAACAGGAGATGAATGGTGGTGAAGGTTAAGCAACTGTGAGTTTCCAGGAAATATTTATGAGCTGATTTAAATACTAATGAGCTGGTAGTCTGACAGCAGCAAGAAAACTAAAATACAGGAGCGCAAAGTCTCAGCTGAGCCGTGGGTTGTCTTATGTATACACAAGCTGTAGAGCAGAGCGGCCACATTTTAAGCCTCCTGCTAAAAAGACACTTTAAAATGCTAAGTGAGAAACTGACATTTTCTTACTGATGTTAATTTTTTATTTCTACCATAGTCCTTACCGATCCATTTGAATCTCATGTTGAAAAAGGTATCTAGGGCCTGAATGTAAAAATCACTTCACCCAAACCTTTCATCTCAATGACTGCTGTATCAGGAGCGACTCTTTCACTTCCCTTTCCTGACCCCTTAAAGAATCCACCCAATTGCCTCTCTTTACAAGTTCCTGTGCAGCAGCATGAACGGCATCTCTAGGGTGAAGTACGAGGTCATTTATCTGAAAATGTCTACTGTCCCAGCCCGACTGCAGAAAATACTTCAGTGGCCCATGGTTAGAAAAGATAAAAAACACTTGCTATTATAATAAAACAAATTTAACTTCCGCAAAGCTTTTTACATCTATTGCCTTGGGCCTGACAATCTGCTGACTTGATCCAAAATATATAACTGGCTTTTGCATTTCTAAATCACATTTCAAAGTTTCACACAAAGAATTCCCTTAGGCCTTATTCAGCAGAGGGATTTGGGGAGGAGGGGCGTGGGGGAGAGCATTGTTCTTAACCTGAAGATGCTAAGTAAGGCAAGGAGGAAAATAGGAGGAGCAAACCAGAGGGTCTCTGTAAAACTCGTCATCTTTAAACTTGGGGAGCTGCACATCTCGAAAGTTAGACAGCAGAGAGACAAGTCACATGACCTGGTGGCCTTGCACACGTTGTGTTGCCCCAGGGACACTGCGTCTGGCAGGCCTGGCACTAGAATGAGGCAAGTGAGACACTCTCCTCAGGTGCAAAATAAACCAGCACCAAAAACCTCAATAATCAAGATAAATACTATTTTATGCAGTATTTTTAAAAGTCAAAATTAATGTAAAAAAAGATAATGAACAAAATCATACAATTTTAAATAAAAATAGAATCCGGCAATGCCCTGCCAAGCCATAGTTGAGCCTGAGGCAAAAGAAAAAAGGTATAAAAAAAAAAAAAAAAGCCCTGCACACATTTTTTTTTTTAATGTTTTTTCCCAGAAATAGATTTTTGAATATATCACTGATAAGTTTGCTTCCATTAAATCCAAGAAAGCAAAATTTTTTTTTAATCCTACTTGGGGTGTAAGTCAAATGTGTAAACTTAAAACTATGTCGTTTTTTAATATTTTCTCAACTATGTGAACATTACGGTCAGCACTCTGCTGTGGTGGTGGCACTGCAGAGAGTTACCCAAGAAGGACGTGCCAAAGACGTCAGAATGAGAGGCTGAAAAACCAACCTGAAGGCAATGTGCAGCCCTCTCATCAAGGGTGTTCTGTATTTCTGTGGTCTGTATTTTATTTTATGTGCAAGGTTTGGGGACCACTGTATTAGGACGCTACAATCAAGAGACAACCTCTTGTTCATTACTTCACAACAAAGAAAATTTATTCTCATATAACAAGAAGTCCAAAGGAAGAGTGGCTGCAAAATGGTTAATTCAACATCCCAGTGACACCAACTAGCATCCAGATTCTTTTCATCATCCCAACCCAGCAGGTGGCTTCATCTTTGGCTGGTTCCTATCACAGGTACGAAGTACAGGTAGACAGTAACTGCAACAGTTCCTGGAGTCCCAGGCAAACCTGACAATGCCTCACAAAGGGGAAAAAGGGGGAATTTTCCCCACTCTTTTGGCCTCCCTTTAAAAGGAAGGAAAACTTTTCTTTGAAGCCTTCCAAGAGACCCTTGCCATGTTCCACTGGCCAGAACGAGATCACATGCCGCCATTGAAACTGGTCCTTGAGAAGGGGACTGGGATGACAGTGACAGGTTTGGGTTAACCAAGATTTACCCTAAATCACATCGTGAAAAGTTAGGGCATGATAGCAAGGAAGATGGAGAAAACAGCTGTCCGCTGAGCAGCCCACGGTGTCTGCCGCAAATGACAGTGAGTCGTCAGACATTGCGTACAAAATATTTCACTAATCTTTGCATCGGGCTTATCATTCACTAGGAGTGGCCATGATGTCATGTAAGACAAACTGTAAAAAGCTTCAGTGAAAGAATATAGGTAGATCCATACTGTCCAACTGGCAGCAGGAGAAATTCCCAGGAGATCAGAGAATTAAATGTGAAAACTTTACTAGCAGTGTGTGAACACATTGGAGAACTCTACTATAATCTCAGAGTAGGAGGAGCCTTTCTAATTCTGACTCAAAATCAAGAAGTCATAAAGGGGAAAAAAATTTTAGCATGGAATGAAAACATCAGAAGCAAAGCCAAAAGATAATTGATTAATTGGGGTGGGAACATAGGTTATAACTCATGTCATAGACAATAAGCTAATCTCCCTATTGTATAAAAGCTCCTGAAATCAATCAGAAAAAAAGCCATCAATATATAGAATAGCATAGAATGACAGGCTCAGGATATAAATATCCAATTCACAAGAAAAAAAAAGCCCACTGTCCCTTTAAACACAAAAAAAGGCAATTCAATCTTACCATATTCATATGAAGAAAACTGAAAATTAAAATGATCCTGAGATACTGGCTTTCAGCTATCTGATTGGCAAAACTTTGATAATACATACACTCTGTGGGCAAGATTGCAGGGGAAGAGTCATTCTCATAAACAGCTAGAGAGAGTATAAATTGACATTAACTCCTATGGAGGGCAGTTCGACCATATATGTTCAATGCCTATACCCTTTAATCCAGCAATTCTGTTTCTGAAAATACATCCATGGATTCTACAGATTCTACATTCTACAGACCTATTTGGTTACGTGTAAAAAGAAAAAGATTTTCAGGGCTAATATTTAACTGGAACACGCACATAGCTCATGGCCAGTAACCATCCTGTTTGATGTCCATGATGTACTTGAATTTGAAGTTTTTAAATATTACCCCTTTAGTATGTTGAAGTCTATTTTTTGCAGAAAAGCATTGGAGACTATCCAAATAACCAACGGTAGTTGACTAGTTAAGAAAATTGTGGTGATCCATATGGTAGAATAATATGCATCTGGACAAAAGAGTGAGTATATTTCTGGATATAGTGATAGGGAAAGATCAAAACCTAAGATTAAGTTAAAAAAATAAAAATAAAAAAGCAAGATACCTAGCAGTGTGTATAATACTCCAACTTTTGTATAAAAAGAAAAAATAAATATCATTAGTTTATCAGAAATAAGCATAATTACATTCGATTGTAAAAACATAAACTCTGAAGGAAACAGGAAAATATTAACAATGGTTACCTGTATTGCAGGGATGATGAATGGCAAGGATGGAAGACAAGGATAAGAGAAAAATTTTTTTACTGTATATCATTTATTTTTGTTTTGATTTTGAAGTGTTAATGTATTTTTGTTTAAATGTTTAAATAAAATGTATTAAAAATCTACAGTGGTTTAGTGTTGCCTATTCACATTCCAAATCTTTAATTTGGCACTCAGGACAAATCACAATTTATCTCAATCAATTTTTCCTGGTTGATTCCGACTAATTTCTCCCCACCCCTACCACCTCAGCCCCCCACACACTGCCACCCCTGGAACTCCTCCCTAAAGACAATCACTTTAACAATTTTCATGTCAGGAAAAATACATCGTATGCATATACCTACATTTTTTTTTCTTCAAAAAATTATACACGTGATCATGTTTTCATTTATGACATTTTTTATTTTTTATTTTTTAAATTTACTGATTTGAGAGAGAGAGAGATCAATTTGTTGTTCCACTTACTCGTGCATTCATTGATTGCTTCTTGCATGTGCCCTATTGGGAGAATGAATCCAACAACCTTGAAGTATGGGGATAATACTCTAACCGTCTGAGCTACCCAGGCAGGGCCTATGGCATACTTTAAAGAATTTTCTGTAATTCCATAAGGAAATTCTGTAATTTTCATGACTTTTTCCATTTGCTTATATACCTTATAATTTTTATACATCAGTATTTATGCTTTTTTTAATGGTTAGATAATATTCTATCAAATGGATACATTATAATTTCACTTGCTATTTTCCTTGCTGGACATTTAGATTGTTTATACTATAACTGTTTTTAGAACAAGCAATGCTGCAATAAATAACTTGGCATACTGTTGTCATATTATCAAAGAGTAATTGTTAGGCAAATGTTCTGTGCATTTAAAAATTTGGTTGATATTGTCAAATTGCCTTCAAAAAGGTTTTTCATATTCTGCTTTCAAAAAGTATGTGAAAATACTCCTTTCCTCATATCTCACCAATATTGATTTTGAAAGTTTTAAAAGCTGCACATAGGCAAAAAGTATTTTTTATGCTTAGTTAGCATTTACTTAATTACGAGAATGAGCATGTTTTATGTGTATGTAGAAATTTATATTTCTTTTTCTATGAACTATTTTTGTTTTGTAGAGTCAAATGAAACTATCTTTTCTATTGTGACTCCAGGGTTTAAAGTTGTGTTTAGAAAGGCTTCTCCACTTCCACATCACACACACACACACAAATTTTCCAGTATTTTTCTTTAGTCTCTCATACCTCTTTAATATCTTTAAATGTTTACATCTTTAATCCATGCAGACTTGAAGGATGGGAGAGGTTATACCACCGTATATCCTGAGAGGTAACATTGTCACTTAATTTTTTCAATGCTCCAATACAACTTCCTGAACAACCTATACTTTCTCCTTTAATTTGAATTCTAAAATTTATTATAAATTCCTTTAGGCAATAGGTCTTGTCTATTCTGTTCTAGTCATCTAAATATCTCTTCTCACCTAATACTGCAACATTAAACTTACTGTAGCTTCATAGCATATTTTTCATCTGATAAGGCTGGCCCCCACCTCATAGTCATTTTTATTTTATTTTTTCAGCTATTTCAGCACATTTAATCTTCCAGATGAACTCACAGGTTAATTTGAGGGAAACGATATTTTTGTAATGTCAGGTCTTTCTGACTCTAAACCCAGTGTCACATGAAATCACATGAGGTCACTAGGTAATTACTTAGTGAATCTGAGATTAGATCCTTGTGGACATTTCTGGCCGGATTAGTTGTGTGAGTCATCTGAGTCTATGGCATAATTGTGCAATTCTCCCCTTTATTGTGAGACACATGAGACTTACATGGGTATCAGGAAAACCAGGCACAGAGCAAAAACTAAACAGTCCTTCCATGTCCTTCAGGAATTTTTTAATAGAAAAATTAATCATTCACATCCTGTCCACAGTGAGAGTGGAGCTCCAGCCACAATCAATACCACTGCTCATGTGTGCTGGAGGCTGCGTGTGTCTTGGGTATAGAATTCCTGGCCCATGGCCATAACCAATACAGGAATAAATGCCATTTAATTCCACCCAGCTGTTCCTGGAGCCTTCCATGGGTGGGTCTGCCGAGGGGTGTTTCATTCGATTCACAAGAAAAAAATGTGCCCCTCAATTGCTTGGCACACAGCCAGACTAGCCAGGACTTTCCAAACACACCACTGTGGGGGAGAAGCCATGAAGGCTGTTCACATCACAGACCGACCAGCCCAAAGTGCTCTGCCAGGGGCTCTGCCAGTTTGCTGCAGTGCTCTGCACTTGCACTTCATTTCTCACTGAAAAACTAGTGCTTTGTATTAGTGTAAGATCTTCCTAACATAGGCGGTCAAGAAAACATCTTTATCTATTTAAATAAATGAGGACATGGAAATGACTAAATAGGAATTACACTTTACATGTCATTAACGGTGACATTAATCTAGGTAAATTAGTGCAATGGAAGAGAATGTAATGTTCTAAATCCAAAACTATAGACCTTCTTTTGCTTGACAGAAGGCTACCAAATTGATGTGTCGTAGTTATGTGTTTAGGTGCCAAAAAAGCAATTTCACGTTCTGCAAAGGGTAGTCATTTCCCATTTCCCATCATATAATTCCAGTCTTATAGTTCAAAATTACCCTTTTTCCCTTCAAAAACAAATACATGCAAGGGAATCTGTGTGGTCTGCTGTTTTGTTATTGTTCTGTTTTGCTTTGATACTTCCCAAGATTATGTTAGGGGGTTAGAAATGGTGCACCAAATTCAAGCTTACACCCAGAAAGTGGCTACTGTGGCCAAGACCATGTGGCCTATTAGAGTTCGGAGGTTCATTGAAACTAAAATATGGCTAAATGGGCTGGGGGCAGCTGCAAACCAAAGGCTTCCTGCATTTTTCCCTCAGGTAGGCAGAAGTTACATGGGGAATAGAAGGAAAGAGAAAGAATCCTTATTGATACCAGGTACGTATTTGACCATAGTTCATCTTCATCACACCTGCTTTGAGAGTGTGTCACTATTTAAGTCAGCTGTGTGCGTTTCAGCTTATTTGTCAAACTCTTAACCATTCCAACATGGAAAATCGATAGACGGGCTAACTCATGCTTCAGAAGAGAAAACATTTGTTGAGCATCTCCTGTGTTTCAGACCTGTGCTAAGACTGCCATTGACAGTTTCTAGCCCACCACATTAACTTCTCAGTATTTAGAATCTGTATTAATTTACATAATGGATTTTTTTTAATATTCCGTTAAAAATGTACCATCTATAACACTTAGAGGAAGGAAAATTGGGAATTTTTCCAAAGGAGAAGTTTTAAACATAGAAAAGAATTTCTCCTGCAATCTAGATACTCCAACTGATAGGATTTTAGAATGTTCCCAATGGAAAGGGTTTTAGAATGTAACACATCATAGGAGGGGACCTTCCTTCCCAGGAATGTACTTCTAACTGCAAAGAGCAAAATGCCAGAGAGAGTCTGGCTTAAATAATGGTTAACTATTGCTCACATCCATTCAAGCTCATTCTCTGTGCTTTCCTATCACAGAGGCTGGAAAACTGAAACCCACATTTTTCAGACTCTCTTAACACCAGAGTTCTGAATGCCACCTAGGATCTGGCAGTTGGATGCACTTACATATGATCTGGAGTATGGGAGTGAAGCAGAGAACATCTTATGACCATTTCTACTGGCAAACAAGGCCTTGAAGGAAGAGGTGGCTCTCAATTTCTAGTCTCCAGCTTTAACAGGGTGGAAAGGCGGTTGTATTCACTGTGGCAGTGGCTTCCTGGTCCCTAAATCCTCTATGACAGTGTCCTCTTAAACTCAGTATTGCCAGTGGTCACAGTTGATCCTTGCTCCCCACTCCTTCCAATGGTTTTAACATTATCTAAAGCCTTGTATTAAATTCTTTCTACTTGAAATATTTAGTTGTTCTCTTCAATAAACTTTTAAGGGTTTAATGAAGGAGCTTACTAAAAGTTTCTTACGATCTTCTGAATTTAAATTTGTATGTTTTTAATATATTTTCTAATCCTCACCCAAGGATATGTTTATTGATTTTAGAGAGACAGGAAGGGAGAGAGAGAGAGAGAGAAACACCAATGTGTGAGAGAAACATTAATTGGTTGTCTCCCATACATGCTCTGACTTGGGATCAGACCCACAAGTTAGGTATGAGCCCTGACTGGGAATCAAACCTGTGACCTTCGGGTATATGAGGCAATGCCTCAATCAACTGAACCACCTGACCAAGGCTATATTTTTAAATATTTCTATTTATTTTTTAATTTATTGATCTTTATAGAGAGAGAAGAAGAAGGGAGAGAGGAAAGAGAAACATCAATTTGTTGTTCCACTTATTTATTTACGCATTCATTGGTTGATTTTTTTATGTGCCCTAACCAGGGATTGAATCCGCAACCTTGGCGTACTGGAATGATGCTCTAACCAGCTGAGCTACCTGGCCAGGGCCTATATTTTATTTAAATTAAAAATTAAATTTGTAGTGGCATATAAAGTGCCAGCATATGAAGTATATGCTGGTGATAAAGTATCAGCAATAAGGAAATAAATGAATTTAGTATATTTAACTCACTTCCTTATAAGCAGCTTGGCTCTAGAATAATTAGAGGGCATACAAATAATATCGTACCTTTATTTTATATTTGTAATCATTGCTGCACTTAATCCTTATAGAAACTCCATTTTACAGAGGAGAAACCCAAGGTTTAGAAAAGTTAAGAAACTTTTGTTTAATAACATTGTAGTAGACAGAATAATGCCTCCCAAAGATGTCCACGTCCTAATCCCCAGAACCTGTGACTATGTTACCTTATATGCAAAAGGGGCTTTGCAGACATGATAAAATTAAGAATATTGAAATGGGGACATTATCCGGGTGGGTCCCATTGCAAGAGTCTTGATAAGAGGGAGGCAGGATGACCAAAGGAGGAGATGGAGGTATGACAGCCATATCAGAGGTCAGAGAGAGGGATTTGAAGATGCCATGCTGCAGGCTTTAGGTATGGAGGATGCATCCATGAACCAAGGAATGCAGATGGCCTCTAGAAGCTGGAAATTCTCCCCTAGAGCCTCCAAAAGAAATACAACCAGCTGACCCGTTTTAGACTTTCAACCACTAGAAGTATGAAAGGATAAATTGTGTTGATTTAAGCCACTAAATTTGTGGTAATGTGTTACACAGCAGCAGTAGAAAACTAATATAAACATTCAATAAATCATCATTGAGATCCTACCACATGGTGCTAGGATATACAGTTGAACAAAACTAAGTGCATCTGCTAACATTCCAGCTTGCATTTCTGCTGGAGATAGGCAGAGAGTAGGACACAACCCCAGGCCTCTCTGTCTTGCAAACCAGTGCTCTCTGCACTATACTCTACTACCCACACTGTGCCAACCTCAAGGCAGGTGTGCAGACCTGTGCCCCTTTTAATTCTAAAAAAAAAATCTAATGAATCTTATTCCTAACTGTATGGTGATAAATTAACACAAAGCACCTTTTCTCATTTATTGGGACCTGGAAGATTCTCTTCCTTCTGAGAGCCATTGTGGTATTTTCTACAAAGCAGGGTTTCCCCCCAAGAACCCTCCTAGACCTGTAGTTCACAGGTTTTTTTCCTGCATGTGGTATACTTGTTAAAACATCCAGCTTCCAGAATGTCTAATTCCCATAAGTCTAGGTGGGGCCTGAAGTGTGCACGCTCACAACCCAGGTGATTCTGAGACAGGCACACCAGAGACCTCCCTTGAGAAGCACTCTTTTATGTAAAATTATAGAAGAGCCTTTACTTTCTGAGTCCTTGGAGACAGTACTTCCAACTTTCCAATCGCCTTACTTCTTCTAGCAGAATTTACAGCAGACGTTCTTTTCCTGACTACACATGTTCTGCGACGTCATTAGGAAATAACTGAATCCCACAATGACTAATAGTAGGGGTTGTGTTGTTCTGTATTTTCTTTGTGGTACAGTCATGCTACTCGAGTTATCTCTCTTTTTAATATTATTATAATATCAATATTTAATATTACGACTGATCCCATTACTTTTCTCAAATCATGTTGAAATAGTCAACACACCCTTCAATGTTATCAGACATACTCCAGTAGAACTAGATTTCTTAAAAATGTAATTTAAATTCAATTACAGATTGTTTTACTGAAATTGCCACTTACTGGTTTATGGCTTAAGAAATTCCTTCTAAGTGACAGCTCAGAGGCCAACTTCACTTCACTGAAAACAACAGATTACATGGGCTTTCTTTAGATATTTACAATATTTCATTGAACCAGAGAATTTTATTGCTGCAAAGAGCACACTAGAAATTTTCCAACCCAGTCCCATCATTTTGCAATGAGGAATATGAGGTTGAAAAGAGGGAAGTGACTTGTCCAAAGTTATACAAGTAGTTAAGAAACGAGACTAGCAACTGCTTTCCTGACTCCTGGTATTCAGAAGCTCAGTCACTATAATTTTATTTATAAATACTCTTATGGCACTTTTGTTGCTTCCAGAGTGAGTTAATTTTTTTTTTTTTGTAGTGGATAATCTACAGAAGATAAATTTAAAATGCTCATATTTTTGTTTTGCTAATTTTCTCTTTGAAGAAATAAATCCAAGACCTCTCCCATGTTGACCCCAATTGCTTCCCCTAGTTATTCATTATTCAAAACAGGACCACTAAGGACTTAGAAAAAAATTTTGTGAATTTCTCCTTTGTGAGCTTTATCCTGATGACTCTCCCATTCAAATGAAAACAATTGTTCTGGGGGTTCAAGCGAGGCCTGGAGCACCACTAACCTCACTGTGTCTTACTGCACCGTTGAGCACAGCATGTCCAACCCTAACCCCGAACCCACTCTGCTTAGCCACTGTAAAATGCTTTCATACAATTGACTCAAGTCAAGCTCCTTGAACAGTTGTCAGGGCAGGAAACTCCACACCCCAGAATAGGAGCAACAGAGGTGGTGATATAACAGCTGGGGGCATTGCACTGCGGCCACAGGCAGACGTGGTGTGCGCCCAACTCTCAAGTTACCATTGCTCTGATTTGGATCCAGGAGCAAAGGCCTAGAAAGTGAACACTCAATTCAGTTTGCAAGTGGGAGTCACCCAGCCCCCAGCCTAACAGGTATAACCAAAAGACCTCTGAAGTCTTTCTATTTGCTAAAGTCTGGCGTAAATGTCTCTCCCCTGTCAGTGTAGAAGCAAGAGAAGAGCAGTGCTGACAGTCTGAACATTGGATTATACACAGCGAGTTGGTGTTAAATGGGTAGAGGGAGTTCTCTTCCTGTCAAAAGAGAAAGGAGTAGGGAGATGAGGAGTGGCAGAGGACACAGTGTGGCTAATACTGATCTGACTTTACCTCTGTGCTGATGAAGCCACATGTCTAAAACAGCCACACGGCACTTCTGGTTTCAGCTCTGACATGTAAAGCAACCACACTCAGAGATTATCTTGACATGAAGCAGAGCAGGAAATTGAAGTGGGGGAGGGGGTTCTCATTGTGTCTCTTGGCAGCGGGGCTGACAACAGTCAGAGGTGGAGGTAGTAATTTTGTGGGAGAGGCTTAAGATAAGTGTTGTGTGTTTTCACATGTCTTTTACAGATTTTCAGTTCAGGCATGTGAAATATTGGGTTGGCCCTTATAGTTATTGTTACCTTGAATTCCAGCCCATCTAGGACAAAGTAGTCTTGTTTGATTACATCCCACTGGAAAATTAGTTCAATGTCCTTTTCTTCCTCCAGAACACGGCTTTTCTTTGTAACAAGTCATTCGTTCACTTATTTATTCGTTCAAGAAATACTTATTTCTATGTACTGGCACTTGCTAGGTGCCTGGGATATGGTGGTGATTATAGCTGCTTTCATAAACTTAAGGTCTTGTGGTGGAAGCGTACACGTGAGTAAGTCACGACAATTAAAAATACAAAATGTTACGATAAGGGGAGGAAAGGAATGAGCAGCTGAAACACAAGTCTTGCCTCCTTCCTCACCTATAAAATGGGATGATAAAAGAATGTCTGCCTCCGAGCCTGGCATGAGGACCAGATGAGATGAGGTGGTTAAATGCGTTAAGTTTAATGCCTCTTTAGTTGTACTTCCCAGTCAAATCCCCTGTCGGAATAATTAAATGTTACAGAGAAGGATTTACGAGAACACCTCTCTTATTTTGAGAAGCTAGGCTCTGATCCCAAAGCCTGGCCATACATCCTCCACCACATGCTAAATGGAGAATTTGTACTGGCCTCAGTGAATGAGATACTCCCTGTGAAAGCCCTGCCCCACCAGGTGTGCACGTTCCAGAACAGACTGCACAGACTCAGGCAGGCGCCAGCAAACCCGAGGCTCCAGGAGGGCCACGTCCTGCAGGTCTCTGCTCACCGGGAACTGCCCGACCCTCCTCCACAATCCTGGCTTCCTGCCTTTCACTCAGTACATTTCAGAATTCTAATCTTATGTTTGTGTGATCGTTTGATGGGTTTCTGTCCCCTGTGGCAGACAGCATGCTCCACTAGGACAGAGCCCAGGGCTGTGGTGCTCACCACTGTGTGCTCCAACCTGGGGCCAGGATGGGGGAACAGTGCTGTGCAACTGAGGTTGCCTGAACGACAGAATGTGTGTTACTTACTTTGACTTATACCCTTTGGAAAGTATCACTTTCTAGTTGTACAATAGTTTCCACTCGACATTTCTCAATAATGAAATCTCTACAAGACTGTTCCTGGGAGAGAGTACAAGCAGGCTGGGGCAGTCACCAGAAGTGAACTCGCAGGTTGAAAAGGGTCAGGACAGCCACCCGGGGACCCTCTCAAGGGCCTAGAGCAGGAAAGTCTAGAGTCTTGCAGCCCACCTCTGGCTGGGGAACATTTGAAGGAATGAGGGAGACACATCCTTTTGAAAACGAGTTATTCAATGCCCTGTAGTGCCTGGAGAGGCAGCTGGGCTCAGCACCCTTAAGTGAGGAGGTCCCTTCTTGAGGGTCCTTGCCAGAGTCTCCAGTATGCCCTTCAGGGAAATACTAAGTACTGACCCTTAGCTTCTGGTGTCTGTTTTTATGTCCTCATAGTATGCAGTAGTGTCAATGGGAATATGTTTTGAGTACACGTGTTTTCCCTTGGTGCCTACCAACTCTCACAGTAGCTGTAAATTTCAAAACCCAAACACAAGAAGCCCCTGTCAGGAAGCAATGACCCAGCACTTTGGACTCCACTCAATGTCCGTGTGAAGAATATTCTGGGCAAAGAGCAGTTATAGCAGAGTAGTAATAAAAATAACCATCGTTCTCTCAATTTTCAACTAAATATAACTCCTAATGGCTAAAGCCCCATTAGCTAATCAGACTTTCTTTGGCTTCCAAAAAAGCAATCTGAAAATCAATATTATCTATGATAAACAAAATCCATACTACTTGTGACATACGATATTCTGGGCTGCTTTACAATTAGTTGTTCCACATCATTATCTTAGAATTTTGAGTGTTGCAATCTTTC
Organism: Mormoops blainvillei; assembly: GCA_004026545.1. Lineage (NCBI taxonomy): Eukaryota > Metazoa > Chordata > Mammalia > Chiroptera > Mormoopidae > Mormoops > Mormoops blainvillei. Next base: position 350,518 of record PVJD01000281.1, on the reverse strand, counting down.
CTATTACGGTGTGAAGAGAGAAGAGAAGAAATGGAAGCTACTGTACATTTTTGTCTATAAGAAAGTATGCATTCTGTATATGGTAAAAATAGAACACCAAAATAGTCTAATGGATAATCCAACGAGAGTTTAATAAGCAGTGAAGAATTTTGGAGTCTTTGCTTCGGATAAATGTTCTAGGAATAAACAGGAGACTGAAGGGAATTTGAGGCTAGCCACCTGGCTCCCAGATGTTTTTGCCAAGCTGGAGGAGTGACAGCAGAATCACTGACAAATGGGTTCTTCAGTCGACAATCACCCGTTGAGAAACAGCTACCGAAGAGGAAGTGATGGAGATTTAGAGGCGCTGTGATTTAGGGAAAGGGGCACTGAACCAGGAGAAATAAAGTTAAAATCAGAACAGGTTGGAGGAAGTTTAAAGGCAAGCATCATGCCCATTATGGTTCGTTTTCAAACTTCTAGTGAGAAACTAAGATGACTATCATGTCAGCAAGATTTACTCACTCGGGAATTTCAGAATCCGCTCCACCTCACCTCGGAAAGAGACCAGGCCATTAAACCTCCACCCTGCACGTTTTAAGCAGGAGACAGACTAGACCAAGTCCCTGTTATACCATTTTAAACCCCATGACATTTCCCTTCGTAGCACTAAATAGGAGTTATCATTTGAAATGTGCATATGTGTAAATTTATTTGGTGAGCTCTTCCACACAATGTGTGTTCTTTTGGTCAACAGCTCTAAATAAAGCTAGGGGGAGCCTCCTTTGCCTCCAGTACTCATGTAAATGTCACATAAAGCAAGGATTGGACCCTTAGACATGGCTAAACCAGCAATCCTTGCATACAGCAGTACGTGCAATAGCTCAGAGTGCAGACTGGAGCCGCCTGTGTGGATTTGACCCGTACTTGAGGAGCTTACTAAATGTGCGATCCTGCGGGAATTGCCTAACCTTTCCAAGTTTTTGTTTCCTCAACTGTAAAATGAGGGTGATAGTGAAATTAATCATCTCAAAGGGTTTTATGATAGTGATTAAATGACAACTATAAGTAAGACACTTAAAACCATGTCTGGAACAGGGAGAGCACTAGGAAGTATCAGTTATCTCAGTGAACACAGAGTCTAAATGTAGACTTTTTGCAACTGGTCCACAATTTGTACCCCAAAACTGGACAAAGAAACCCCTGTCCGCTGCTGCCTGTCGCTGCTTATTGGCAGTCTCCTTCCCCAGCCTTCCGGGCTGCGGGAATGTCTGCTCCGGATTAGGGGGACTGGGTGGTGGTCCTGGCGGGGTATAGTAGAAGGTGGAAAGAACCCAGTGAAAATCGGAGCTCAATGGCCAATTGTTATTCCAGGGCAGAGATTTCTTTGTCTCCATTCTTGGCTTCCAGGCAACGTGGCCTGAGGCGCTGCCCTGAATCTCCAGGGAGGCAGGCTGTGCCCAGGAACCACAGCATCACTCTGAGAGCTCTCCTCCCTTAGAGCTGCCTTTCCAAAACACCAGCAGCAGTCATGCGGTTGAATTCCTGTGTCCTTGGGGAAAAGGAATGCTTTATAACTTTCCCTTAAGCATCCAAAGCTTTCTTTCCAGATCTGGGGGGAGGGGAGGTTTCTGTGACAGGCAGCTCAGCCAGCAGAAATGGTTGGGGCCTTGGCAGGGAGAAGAGGTAAGAAGCTGCCCAGGGCAGCTGGGAGGCCGGAGTCGCTGCACTCACCAGCCACTGCGTGGAAGAGATCCTTTTCCAGAGCAACAGTTAAGGGACCGTTAATGCACTGTCAACATTTCTGCGTGTTGCTCTTCAGACAACCAAAGATCAGGATGACAGGCAGATACCCCTGCCAGTGGAAAGCAGCTCTTGCAAACCAGATTGCAGGGTTGAGAGTGGAGGTATATGGAGGAGTCATTTTAGACGCACTTCTGTTTGCCCAGGATGTGGGAAGAAGTAGGAGAGAGGCAGAACTCCAGCACATCTCCCAGTGAACGGCCCCTGAGACTCGAAACAGGACAGATGGATGATGGGACCAGCAGTGTACACAAAACCATTGCACAGCTTTCTGGGCAAGGGTTGTGACTGCAGAGACGGAAACTGATTTGTCAGGAACCCCTGGGGTGCTCAGCTCAGAACATAGGAAGCAGAAGTGCTGGGAGAGGGTGAATGAGGCTGAGGTCACCTGTGTGCAGAATTATACAGGGAAGAGAAAGCCGCAGGGGGTTTGCAGGCTAGGCCGAGTTCCAAGGCTGCTGCCCCCAGGCACTGTGCCAGAAAGTGGGGACGAAAGGTCAGGGGCAGCCCAAAGCTGTGTGTCCAGGCTCATGAACCCCAGAGCAGGGAGTCTTGAGGATTTTTCTTGTATTTGCTGTGTGGAATCGAACTCTTGCACAATTAATTACAGGGCCTCCTTTTTCACAGTTGAATACAAGGCAGGAACTCTGTTCCCTTAAGGTTGACTCAGAATTTCCAGTTTGTGGTAAACGAGGGAAAAGGGAGCGTTTATCCTCACTTTCCCCACCAGGTTTCTCTTCTCTGGGCCTGGCTTCAAAAACACTTATATAATTCTCACCTTTCAAATTAACCTGATATAAAAGTCCTTACTGGTTGTTTTTTTTTTAAGTTTCCATTTAGAGAAATCTGTTTTACCAAAAGTTTGTCTAATGAAAATGCAGGGGATCTAATTGGGAACATTTTCTTGATAGTTACCCCTCTTCAAAGGAAAGAGACAATACTTAAAACACTGGAAATTTTAACATTGGATTTGTTTTCCCAAAGCTGCAAAATAATTAGGACTCCAGAGCAAAAATCCTTGGGGAGGGACCCTGACCCTTTATTTAAATAGAAAAATAAGTTGATTTCCAGAAAGGAAGCTTTGATTTCTCCTAGGTGCTGCCAATCCTACTCTAATACTACTGTTAATAATCCAGTACTACTTATTATCAATAGTCAATACTACTGTAAATATCACTGTGAAAGTTATTTTAATAGTTGTGCAGATACTCTAAAACCATACTTACTTTGGCAACCATGTACATTCAGAGCTTCTTCATTTTCTAGACCCAGACCTCTCATTTGACTAATGCATTATATTGACGTAGCATTTTCCAGGTTTTCACAATGCTTTTAAATACATTGCCTCACATTTTTTCCTCAAAATGGTCTTCTGAGACCAGCAAAGCAAACATTATGATTTTGTTTTCCCTATCAGAACATGTTAGACTTATTTGGTTTCTTGTCTGCCCAACTAAACCATCAGCACCTTGGACTGTATTATCCCAGGACCTAGTACAGTGCCTGAAACATGCGTAGATAGTCAAAACTGTCAGTTCCATTAGAATAATTAGACTTTGAAGTGGAAAAATCACTGGATTGAATTTTTTCCTTTTCATTGAATTTATTGGGGTGACACTGGTCAACGAAACTATGGAGGTTTCAGCTGCACGATTCCGCAACACATCGTCTGTACACTGTATTGTGTGTTCACCACAGTGATGGAAAGAAACCTGACTTCGGTGGCCAGAGTTCTGAGTTTTTGCTTTTGTTCTCAACCAGCTTATTTCTTGAAAAACACACTCACATATATGGTAACAAATTCAAGTAGAAGGGCAGAAATCGAAAGTTAAGCCTCTCTTAACCTGCCCCCCAAGACATAACGAGTGTTGAGGGTTTCTCTACGTTCTTTTAGAAATCGTCGTGCATACGAGCACACTTCTATCTACGTGTGCCCTTAACGAATGAACTCACACACGCAAGCTGGCTCTTTTCTGATTTGCACCTTGCTCCTTTCAGTCAACCACGAATCTTGGAGATCTCTAACAGGAACAGATCTCTGTATGTTCTGTCTCATGCTTTGATAATCTACGTAGCTGATCCCCTGGTAACGGGTATTTAGATTATGTCCAGGCTTTTCTATTGCAGTGCTACAATGAGCAATATTAGCAAGAAGTTATATCACGTGTAGTTGGTGTTTTACATGTTTATGAGGTCAGTCAGTTCTCACAGCTATCCAATAACATAGAAACTATCGTTATGCCATTTTAGAGATGAGAAAGCAGGCAGAGAGATGTTAAGGAATTTGCTAAAAGTCATGCCGTTATAAGTGGTGGAGTACGGATTTGAATACAGAGAGTCAGGCCCCAGGACCCAACCTCTTAACCAAACACACTGGACTGTGACTCAGTGTTTTCCATTTGCGATTAGATCTGAAAAGCCAGGACACACTTTACTGTTGGGAAAACAGACACCGGAAGGGTTCGTGCCCACTGTTGCACAGCTGGGTGGTGGCAGAAGGGAACTGGAAACCAGATCTCCCAATTTCTAGACCCTTGCTTGTTCCCTTACCCTTGGTGACGTGCCCATGCCTTCAGAATATTGTCTCTTCGAATTCCTGAGTTCTGAGCACTTCAGATGTAAATGGAGAGTCTACATCGAGCAGTGGTTTGAGAAAAATCTTTCGGAAACGTGGAGCCATAATGAATACATTTGTTTCTTTGGGTCAAACACTCAGATCCCGCACTGGTACTGACTGTGTAGAAGCAAATGTTAACACAGAGCATCTTTGATATAAACATGTACTTTTTGAGTTTCAAGTTTAGAGATAAATTATGCCACATTTTATTCAATGTTACCACTCAGTTTTGGCTATTACCATAAAGAAAAATGTCTTAAATCATGGATGTTTAGACTAAACAAAGTATGCCCAACTTAACTCTACACAACTACTCATCTACCACAGAGAAAGTGGCATGGAACCAACACTCTCTGGCTGGGGGACTGTGCAGCTGTGCTCCGTGCCTGAACCCATCCTCCCCAGTGCTGGGCCGCACTCAAGAGTTGTGAGCAAAACTATTTTCAAGCACCCCTTGAATTGAAACAGTTCACGAATCTCCCTCAGATCCTCACGCTGCCCAGGTACTGACCCCACTTGATTCTGAATGCCTTAGATTAAAAGGCCAGAAGCCTCCAGAGAGCCGTCTAGTTCAGCCTTTCACCATGATAAGGCCTCATGTTGCCTAGTGCTTTATTGTCTTCCAATCATCTTGCTACTTATAAGTTTCTGTGATCCCCCACGCCCACCCTATGAGAATAGGTACTGTGTCTTTATGCTTCATCGAGACAGGGCATGCCCTACAGTGGAAGCTCTCTGCAAATGTTTGCTGAGACCTTCCCTGTTTGTATGTTGTCCTAAAATTTTCTATTGGCCCAGCTGTTGCCTTGGGAACCTGAGCACTTCCAGCAGCTGGAAGGCTTGATGGAGAACAAGGGCCCTGTCTTTGCTGCCAGAAGAAAGACTTGAGAGGAGTTTCTGGGCTACATACCCAGGTTTATAATTTTTTCTTTATTCATTCATCAGTAGTGCACCTACTATGTGCCAGGTATACTGCCAGACACTGGGTGTACAGAGATAGACAAGAGAGACTGTTGGCTAGTCTCATGTGGGTAAGATACAACATGGAGCACACATATGCACATAGAATCACAAACCCAATGAAAGACTACTATACTATGTATGTATATGCGTATACAAGGTCTGCCCAGATGGTATCCAGCCATGCAACATGAGTAATAGAGACATTTATTTGACAAAGATACAAAATACAAGAAACATTGTACGTGGCACAATGACACCACAGTCCCCTTCAAAGTAGGCACTTTGAGACCTCACCCAGTTCTCCCAATCACCATCAGCTGCCCCATTGTATTTTCCTGAATTTCATCAAGGGTTTGAAATCTCTTCCATTTCAAAGGTGCTTTTAGTTTTGGGAAAAACCAGAAGTCGCAGGGCACCAAACCTGGGCTGTAGAGAGGCTGAGTCACCTGGGTGATTTGATGTTTCGCCGAAAAGCCCTGCACAAGACATGATGCGTGAGCAGGCACATTGTTGTGATGAAGCTGCCAATCACCAGTTGCCCATAGCTGTGACCTTCTAAATCATCTGAATAGTTTCCATGGAGGAATGTTCAAGCTTAACACAAAATTTGATGCAGATTTGTTGCTCTGCTTACTCAGTCTTTTTTAATGTGATGGTCTCACTGTGCACATGTTCACTCAATGTCATCTGCCACCACCAGTGAAGTCATCAATGTCCATGCATGTGCATTCCAGGCCACTCTCCTCGGCTGCCAGCTTACATCGATGTCGCGCAAACCATTCTCATTATATTAACGATGACTGGACCTTTTCCAGACAGACCTCATATAACCACAAATCCAATGAGAGACTACTATGCTATGTATGTATATGCTATGTATATACCACTGTACTATGAGAGAGACTGCCCAAGAGATGTAACTGAGATCAGGGAAGATGTCTCTGAAGAAATGATATTTAAGCTGAAAGCTAAAGGATAGGCAGGTTACAATTACTTGCAGAGGCAGAAGGGAGAAAAGGCCACCAACAGAAGACAAAGCTTGGCATGGGAGACACACCTGGTACCCCACATTACATCCCCTCAGCTCTTCTCTGTTTCAGCCATAGCTGTGGTAGAAAGTCCTTGTAAGCTCAAACTCACCTCCAACTGACAGCCCCCCACCTCAGGCATCTGAGCATCCTTCCGCTTTCTCTGATAGTGCTTCAAGTGCAGTGTGCAAGTACAGGGGTATTAATCCCACCCTGTCAGACAGCCATCAACTAGGGGGGACAGGAGCTGGCTGATGAATCCCCCAGTCTCCCCTCTTTTAGGTTCACATCCCTGGGATGCATTGTTTTCTTCTCAGGACGTCATAGTAAAATGGAGCCCTGTTGCCCAGAACAGCAATCTCAGAAAAGCACTCATAGTTTTTCTCTTATTTTCTTCCTCACTCTTCTCATACCCCCACTCTTTCTCAATCACCCTCCTCTTGCACCTAAGTCATTTTAAGGGAACCCGATCTAGAATAAATACACATTACAGAAACTGAAAAATGGCCAGAGAGGGAATCAGCAAGGAAGATAGTGAAGCAAGATGAGGTTGGAATTGTAGGCTGGGGACAGACTACGCAGAGCTGTGAGCCAGAAAGAGAATGTCAAACTACATGCCTGTGGGTGGGGACTGGGTTAGAGTAGATGCGCGACCCAGAAGGCTCTAACAGTAGTCCGGGCAACAAGATGGTGGCTTACGCTGTGAAGTTAGCAGCGGTGGTGAAAATAGAGGGACAGGTTGAGATACCTTAAAAGTCCACACTCGCTAATGGATTGGGTTAGGGAAAGGAAGGGATTCAGGATGACCTGGCTTGAGGAACTGGGTGGACGATGGTAGATATTTAACTGAGAATGGAAGTACAGGGGAAAAAACAAGATTGGGCAGAAAAATCAGGAATGTAATTTTATACTCATAATTTCTGCAATCTCTGTGTGACATCCAAGTGGAAAACATCTTATGTGCATTTGGATAGATGAGTCAGGAGCTCAAAGCAGTGGCCAGAGCTGTAGATTTGGGGGACAGCTGTTTATATGTGATGTTTAAACCAAGGCACTGGATGAGCTCACGTGGAGAGATTGAGTAGTCAGAGAAGAAAAGAGGGCCTGTGCTGGAGCCCTGAGAAACTCTAACATTTAGAATGTGGGTAGGGAAAGAAGAGGTAGCAAATAAAATTAAAAAGGAGCCACCTGAAGTATAGGAGGCTTATGGTACCACACAGTCCAAGAGAGGAGAGTGTTTCGAAAAGGAAGGGGTGGTCGACTGTTTTGAATGCTGCTCAGAAGTGAGATCATTTGAAGACACAGAACTATCATCGCCTCTCATACCTTTCATCAGTGTTAAATCACCCGCAGGCCAGGCATCTCAAGTGCAACGAAACTGCTCCTAAAAGCAAGCAGCTGACTTGAGGCAATACCTAAATGCTTTGTCTGGTTAGAAGACATCCATCTTACCTACAGACCCTCAGACCTGTGTGCCTCCATCTGCCTGGGCCTCTCTCTCTACCAAGTCTGTACTCCCTTTCTAATCCACTGTACTTCCGGCTTTGGTCCACGTCTTTGAGTTCTTTTGGCCCCAAGCAAGCTATTAAATTAGGTTTCTAGAGTAATGTATTGATTTGCTAGAGCTGCCATAACAAATACCACATACTGCATGACTTAACAGAAATTTACATCCCCGCTCTGGAGGTCAGAAGTCCAAGCTCAAGGTGTCACCCTGACGTATTTCATCCTGAGCCCTCTCCTTGCATTACACATTGCTGTTTTCTCCCTCATCTTCACATTGTCTTCCTCTGTGTGTGTGTCTGTGTCCTAATCTCTTCTTATGAGGATACCAGTCATATTGGATCTGAGCAAACTCTAATGGTGGGCTCATTTAACCCCAGTTACCTCTTTAAAGGCCCCATCTCCAAATATAGTTGAATTCTGAGGTGCTGGGTGTTAGGACTTCAATGTATGAATTTTCAAGGGGACATAATTCAGCCCTCAACAACTATATTATTTTTTTAACTTTATTTTTATTGTTGACACTGTTTTAACTGTCCCCATTTTTCCCTCCTTTGCCCACCTCCACCCAGCCCCCGCCTCCACTCCCCTCACACCACCACCACACTGTTGTCCGAGTCCATGGATCGTGAGTATGTGTTCTTTGACTAATCCCTTCACCTTCTGTCATCAGTCCCCTCTCTCCCCTCCCCTCTAACAGCTGCCAGTCTGTTCCATGTATATTCTTTTCTCAGGTCTTAGCCATGATTTTAAGAATCTTACCACCACAGGCCTACCATCCCTGGGTCACCATGTCACAGGTCTGTATAATTACTCAATTTCTAAATTCCCCCTCTTAACTTTCTATCTTTTTTTTTTTATTCATTGCTTTCTTTGTTTTGCTATTAAGGCTTACTATAATCACTTATTTTTAAAATTGCTACACTGTTGGCCTCTAAACATAGTTATTCATCAGGGTACCAGGACTGGTCCCAGGAAAATTCACTGAGGTATAGGGGGCATTTCTTCACTGAAATTGAGTGCTCTGTAACATAGGAGGTTAGCTTTCTAGACATCTTCAGTTTAGACTACCCAGTGATGGCTAATGCTCTAAAATTTTATTAGTGGTTGCGGGGGAAACTCTTTATATCATGGCCATCCCCTGAGAAGATATTATCATATAGTTAGAAAAGTTGAAAGGGTCCACATCTTGCAGCCAGATTTGCGGGTTAATCAGAAACGCTCTCTTTTGCCTAAACCACCTCAAGTACCTGCAGCTAAAGTAAATTCCCTTGGGTTATGCCATTTTCATTAGATCACTCCTCTGTTCAAAAGATTTTAGTGTCTCTTTCTTGCTCATTTCTTCTAGTCTCGGTCTTCTTAAAGCCTCCCTTAAGCGGGCACTACCACGTTACCATCCACGTGACAAAACAAGCTCTCTACCCTCACAGCCCTTTCTCCTCCTGGCTACAGAAGCTGACCTTGGCACTTTCCACCTGCCCTGTAGTCCTTACCCAGAATGCCCTCCTCAGTGCAAGCCCCACCCCTTCAGGGACCCCTACCCACCACTATACTCCAGGCTTCACATTATTCTCTTTTTTAAAACCCCAGAGCCTTGGATAGCCACCCGTAATTTAACCTTTGACCTCTCCTTGATTTTTAATCCCTTGCTGGGCATTAGTTTCTGTATCTAAATTATAAAGTCCTCTCTAGTCTCGCTGCCTGCCACTGACTAGGTCAGGCCCTTAATCATTCTGTCACCAGAATGATTTTAATAGCAATTAATGGGTATGATATAGCCCCTCCTCTACTTGGAAATCCTTCAGAAGCTCTCAGGATAAAGTTCATTCTCTTAACTAACTCATGTAACTTCACATGCTCCTGCACTGCTGTCCTTTCTGGCTTCATCGCTCTCCCATTTCCCTCCCCCACCACCACACAACTTTGACCCCAGTCACACAGAGCCCCGTGTTCCCTGACCCTGTCATGCTAATTCATGCTGATTCATAGTATTCATTGCTGTTTGCTTTATATTAGGTGGCTGTGTGTGTGTGTGTGTGTGTGTGTGTGTGTTATCCACTAGATCATGAGCTCCCGGATGACAGAACCTAGAACATAGTTCATGCTCAGTAAATGTACCAAACTGAGAACCTTTTCATTAGAAGACCTGATTTCCAGTTTGGCTTCGATTCCAGGCTTGACTGTTTATAACCTCGGGCAGGCCCCTTAACTTCTGTTGGCCTCCCTTGCCTCATCTCTAAAAGAAGACTAATCATATCAGGGTTGCTGTGAAAATTCATTATCTATTATTTTGAAAGTGCCTTGAGATCTTTAGAGATTGGCATCTCCATTTTTGTGGCATCTTTCTTGCTAGAGCTTGCAATTCTTTTTAAAGAAACATGCAGAGGAGAGGCATGGACTGTTCAAAGAACAGTTTTGTTTTGTTTTGGGTTTTTTCCAGAACGTGAAATAATTACATCCTGTATTTCAGACAAGGTCATTCTTTATCCTTATAGTAAATGATGGAGTCTTTAAGAAACCTGCTTTTCCTACCAGTGACTTTAAAGTGATTACAGTATTTATGTTGAATTATAAAAAGATGAGTAAGGATTCTATCATGCCTAGAACAGAGATTTCCCTGAGGGGAGAAATAAATGAATAAAGAGATGAAAACATACCAGATGTAAATGACCTTTACAGAAACAAGTCTCCTGGTCAAGACTAGTGGTAGAAACACTTACCTGAGTGATGTGTTCATTTTAAGACACTCAAAATATATCCGAAGTCAAGGGCAAAGGGAGCACAGTCACTGATATAATAACTCATGTTTCACATACATTGACTCATTCAGTCTCCACTATATTCTCATGAGATACTCAGGGAAGGTCTTACTAAACCTGCTTTATAGTTGAGGAAATTGCAAGCCAGCGTGATTGTGTACCTTGTCCAAGGCCGCTCCATAAGTGGTGGAACCAGGTCTCAACTCTCTGCATCTCGGCCCTCGTGCTCCAAACACTGTGCCCAGGAGGGAACCAGAGAGGAAGGAGTTCAGCCTCTGAGTCTGGAGTGGTGCTTCCACCTTAAGGAAGGGGAGGCAACTATTTGCTATGGTTCGTTCTCTTTCCCCAGGGCTCCCACAGCACTTTTACAGCTCTTGCAACTTTCCTCACCTTGGGCCTTGCTTTATAGTTCTCTGTGAACATATCTTATCTCCCCTATTGGATCATAAGCCTACCGAAAACAGAGAAAATGTTTACTTGTGGTAACAATAATGGTAACATTAATTATTGAATACTAAACTGGGTGGTAGGTCCTTAGCACTTCACATAATCAGGCATAATGACTCTTTGCAACAGCCCTATGAAACAGGTATCATTCCTTTCATCTGAATTTTATAGCTGAGGAGATAGAAAAGTGGATAAATTATTTGTCCTAGATGTCACATCTAATAATTATCAAAGCCAGGACCAAGAAAGAGATCTGTCACTATTCTTCTCTGTAACCACCGAATGACCTAGTAGGACAATTTAATGTTCACTGAGTTACAGTAGGACTTAGAAGCACACTTAATGGGATGTCATAAATATTTACTTGATTTAAGTAAATTGATGTATAATTTAATTTGGAAGGACATACTAATAGCTAGCATTGTCATTGCCAGGACCTGTGCTAAATGCACTATGCATCCAATCGCTCTCTCAGTGTGCGATGTGCTTAATCTCAATATCTGCCTCTCCCTCTCTTCTTTCCCTCTCCCCCTTTGTCCTCTTCCCCCCCCCAAAAAAAATCTTTCTTTATTTTCCTTTCAGTTTATATATTGAGGACACTGGGTCACTCACTCATTCAGTTTTCTCCGCTATGGATTTTGTAGGTCATATTTTAACATCCTTATAACAACCACACTATTAATCTTATGAGGTAGGTCCTATTATTACCTCCATTTTGCAGGTGAGAAAAACATGGCTCAGAATGATAAAAACTTTGCTTAAGGTGACCTAGAAATTTGTAAGTGAGGACATAAACTGGGGTCCCGCCGTACTGCTGACTGCCAGGTAGGGCAGCCTCACGAATGGCCTTGCCCGGAGAGAATCTGCCAATTGGATGTCAACCTCTCCGCTATCATTCATCTAACCACTTAGGGGAGAAATTCAAGCAAACTAGTGCTTATGTGGTTTGTGTTTATTTGCAAGTTTTGTGAGAATCATAACAATATTCAATGTTTGACTAAAGTATGGCACACCCAATTCTCTAAAATGACAAAGTTAGAAATGTGTCTTAAATCAGAGACATCACAATATATAGGGGGGTTGTCAATTTGAAAACTTTTAATAATAAAGTTCTTTAACTCATAGGTTAAGAAGTAAAATATGTAAGTGACTTGGAAAAGGATTTAGATAAAATATTACATCCATAGTGGTTTACAAAAGAAAACCAAGGACATCTATAATAAATATTCCATCTTTAAAAACTGCAAGTAAAAGTAATAAATGTTTATTATTAAACATGTGGAAAAATGTTTTAAATACAAAGAAAGTCAAAACCACCTACCGTGGTCTAACCCTCAGGTGCCTCACCTGTGGAGGCTGACACGGAAGAGCAGCGGGTCCCTTCCACATTATACGGCTGCCAGGTGAGGCCTGGCCCGCGGGCAGCAAAGGGCTGATTTCTGGAGTGCAGTCCCTAGAGAATTTTTCAGAAGGGGTACAGCATATGCTCACAGACCCTGGGGAGGGGAACACTTTTGTAATAATCAAGTATCAAATACTAAGGGGGGAGGAGTCATAAAATCTGGAATCAAAACCTGAGAAAGACATGAATAATAAAATGTAGATATTGAAACTAGGAAGAACAAAAATGGGGAAAAATGAAGACATTGAAGGAAGAAAACCAGGCTTAGCCTTCTGCAAGGCCACCTCTAGCCGAGCACCCAGGTCCGGCTGGGGTCCCCTGAGTAAAGGCCTGCTGCCTCTGGCCCGACTCCGCCCCCATCCCCTCCCTCCACTTGCCAGGGAAAGAGAAAGACCTTGCTGACCCCGATGCTGAGACCTGACATAAATGATCAGTGTTCAGCGGTTTCCAGGGCAGATGGAAACAGTCTGACATTGCCCCACTACTGGCCCTTCTCCAAATGCAATTCCTCCTGGAGATAGTTACATTTTTAAAGGTAACCACATGCACATCTGTAATGTAACCTGTGGTGCTTATTATGGCATTTAATGAATGGGGTATAGCAGATCAGGGTTTTATGGAGAAACCTAATAACGCAGGCCTACTTATTTTTTCATAGCAAGACTGCTCCACAGCCTGCTTTGCCTGCCCTCTGTTAGGTCACTTCCACTCAGCCACCAACGCAGGAGGTAGAGACAGGCTGTGTCCTTTCTTAGGAGCCAAAGGGGACAGCAGGCTCAGCTCCTGAGATGCCGCCCGGCTGGTCTGATTTTTAAACTGAGACTTAACCCACACTTCATTTTTTTAGACGTTTTATTATCTTTATTTTTGCTCAGGCAAAATAATCAACCGTAAACTAATTGGGAGATTTTTCTGTTAAGAGAAAAGAAGAAAAGCAGGCTGCAGCAAAATGGGGCTGAGCAGGAAAGGGGAAGAGGCGGAGGGAAGGGTGTTTTAGCGGCCCGAGTGAAGCCTTAGCCCAGAAGCCTCGCTGCAGCCAGAACGAAAGAACGGCCTCTTTCTCTTTCATAGCCCCAGCCCAATTTACTTTAAAAATCCTGCAGCTTGGTGTGTTTACAGAAATTCACCCAGGCGTGTGTAGTTATATTTCTTTCTTCCAGAAAGAGTTTGCTTTTACAGTCTCATGAAGTACACCTATAAGGTCTAGGCCTGCATGAAATTACTGCTTACGTTTCTTTAGTTCTCTCACCTTTGTCCACATAGGCACCTCCTTTTTACATGATTCTTGTCGTCGAGTAGGTATGATTTTGTGTTTCACGTTGTTAACTGGGTGTTTCTAGTGGAGATTTTGCTTTCAAGTGATCGAATATGGTTTGGGACCTTATTCTCTGGTTCTTACATTTCAAAATGATAGATTTTGATTTTAAAGTGATTTAAGTTATAAAAACTGAGTTGTAAGAGTTGCTTCAAATGCAACATCTACTTTATTTAGATTCTAGGTGAAGAGACTCTAACCCTCATGAAGTCGTAAGTTCTCTAGTCACTGTCCGCCCTTTGCTCCAAGTCCTTCATGCAATGGTTCTAAAAGTCAAAAGCTAGTGTAAACTTCACAGGGGAAAAGCACTTCTTAAGAGATTTCCAATGGAGAAAATTGAGATTATGACTTAGCGATACAGAAGAACAATCAATCCCCATCCGCTCGAACCGGAGGGAGAGACAGGACTAGCGATGGTGTCTGGGGGATCTGACGATCAGGAGAATTCAAGAGGATTTGGGGAAGCAGATGGGAAAAACAAAGGGGTTCTTGGAGACAGCATCAAAGCCTTCTTTTGCGTAGAGCTTGTCAAAATACCTCTATCAATTAAGAGCATTAAAAGCCTGGCAGATAAAAATGTGAAGGGGAAGGACATGCTGAACAAATTATTTCTTCACTGTTGTCCAGGAAATAAAAATGACAAAAGATGCCCTTGGTCCCCTATGACTTCTGTATGATGGAAAGGAGTAAAATGCAAAGTTTAATATATTATGCCATGTTCAGGAGAAAAGAATTAATATGAAAGTTGTTTTTTAATATGGTGAACTTAAATTGCATGTTTAAAAAGGAACAAAAAATAGTTTAAAAGCCAACCCCAAATATACCAATAAAAAGTAAACTAGGAAATGGAAAAACCTAATGCAATTGTATTAGTTATCTAATTGCTGCTTAACAAAGTACCCCAACACTTAGTAGCTTCAAACAAACATTTATTTTCGCAGTTTTTGTTAGTCAAGATCCTGGGAGCAGCTTCGTGGGTGGTCTGGCTTAGGATTTTCCATTTCAAGAGTTGAGAGGGACTGGAGGGTCTTCTTCCCAGTTCACTCATGTGCGCATGGTCTGCAGGCTTTAGCTTCCCCCTGGCTGTTCACAGAAGCATCGTGAGCATCTGTCCCTTGGCTGCTGAGTGTCCTCTCCATAGGGCATTTGCCCTTCCTCGGAGCAAAAGAGAAGAAGAGAGAGAGAGCAAGAAGAGTTAGGATGCCTTTCATGACCTAGTCACATATCTTTACTTCCACCATATTCTATTGATTTAGAAGACAGTCACCCAGTCACCAAGTACAGCCCACACTCAAGGGAAGGGAACTCACCTCTGCCTTGCAGGTGGAGAATGTCAAAGAATTTGTGGACATATTATTAAACCCCAGTACAATAAGCCTTTAAAACAATGGGGAGGCCTGGCCAGGTGGCTAAGTTGGTTGGGGCGTTGTCCTGTGCACCAGAAGGTTGTGGGTTCCATTCACAGTCAGGGCCCATACCTAGGTTGTGGGATCAATCCCAGGTCATGGCATGTACGGGAGGCAACCAATCGATGTTTCTCATATCAGTGTTTCTCTCTCTTATCAATGTTTCTCTCTCTCCCTGGGCCCTGCTTCCTCTCTCTCTCAAATCAATAAATATATCTTTGGATGAGGATTTTTTTTTTTTAATGTGGTGAGTGGGCTGTATGGAGGGATGGGGAGAAGCACCAGCTTCTAGACAGAGCAGAGAAGCTGGGTACACAGGAGAGCTCAGCTCCTAACCTCACGGCCACCCCCAGAAACTGCAGAAGGCAGTCAGCAAAATCCTAAGAATTCTCACCAGTACTCTCAAATTTGGAAAGAAATATATGGAGTGAGTATGTATATCTCTTGCATCCTCTGACTGAGCAATAGTGGGAGTGGATGTGGAGAGAAAGGGCTAAAATAGAGAAGGAAACAGGAGTGCCGACTCTGTCAGGAAAGCAGGGAAGTCTCCAGGTTTCCAGGCTGAATTAGGGAAACGATCCAAAATCCAATGGGATCTCCCAACACTTTTGGGGCTCCACCCATACCCCCTCAGCATTCACAATTACCATGTCTGCTTTACAGGCTTCCAATAGCTCCTTGTTGTTGTTGTTTTTCTGTTTTGTTTGTTTACCAATGGAGCCTGCTTCTTGTGAGTGTGTTAGCTCCCTGGTGGGACCCACCTCCTATTGTCCACAAAAGTAACCGACTCCGTAGCACACCCGTTACTGGCTTCCTTCCCTTCCCTGCTTCACTTTCCTACTCCTCTACCAGTGCTTTCTGGGGTTACTTCCCATATAAGTTACTTCCCCTCATTTCCCTGTCTCAGCTTCCGCTTCTGTGGAAACCCAATCTATGAACCACTGAAAAGAATGAAATACACACCCACATGAAACACACCCTGGCATAAAACAGTGAACAAAATCCCAGAAGAGAGAGTAGAGCCCAGGTAGTGTCAAAGATAATATACCCATCAAAATAGTTTGGCTCCATTTTTCTATAAGTATCCTCTCTTACTCTCCACCTGCCATCCAGCCAATCAATCATCCATCCATCCATCTCTTATTCACCTGTCTCTAGGCACATATACAAAGATGTCTAAAATTATGTCCTTCTAATGTTAAGTTTAATTCTCTCTAAATGGTACAACCTAAGGTGTTTTTAACCTTGATACTTGTCCTTTTCTACAGCGTACACATTCTTTATAATCAGCATGTGCCATTTTTACAAAAACAATAGCGATTGTTTTCTTTAAAAAGCAAAATGAGAAACAAATATACCAGAAGTGAAAGTAGTTCATTCTAGATCATGTAAATATAGACTGTCATTTTCTTTTATGACTGTTTGTATTTTTAGTGAGAGACTATTTTCTTTTCCTATCTCATGCCTATCAAATCAGTAAATAATGAGTTTTTAAACTAAAAATACACAATGTTGATGAAAGACAGCAAAATAGTCAGCTTTATATATTACAAAGCAGATAGGAGGATACCTTAAAGCAGTGAATTGGTAAATTGACAAAACCTTTCAGGAGGGGAAATTAACAATATAAATCAGAGACTTAAAAATATCTATGTGTTGATCCATTAATTCTGCTTCTATGTGTTTGGCCTAAGGCGGTTTCCCAAAGCTTGATCTGAGCTTCAGAATCACCTGGGCCCCTCCAATGATGTCTGAATCAATATCTCTGATTCAGACTGAGATCTGGGAATTTTGCATTAACAAGTTCTCCTGATAATTCTCATGTACATTAAAGGGAATGTCCCAGTGGCCAGGGCAAATGAGAGATTCACACATCAATGCTTATCGAGTCCCTGCTAAGAATGAGGCTCTATTCCGTGCACTGGGGACACAGCCATCAAAACACAGAGAAGTCCTTATGCTCCTGTAGTTCATTTTGTTATACTCAAAACTGTTATATAAATGTATTCATTATAGTATTATTTATGATAAAATCGAAAAGTAAAGGATATATTCAATGATATTTTAAAGAATGGAAAGAGAAGCTATTCACCGTGTGTTGTCAAATGAAAGTAATTATACTCCCTTTGTAAAAATATGCATATGCACTGATAAAAAGGCTAAAGGGAAATATAGACATGAAAATACTGATTTGGTTATCTCTGGAAAACATGCTTATTGAATATTTTTGTTTCTTCTTTACACTTTTTGTTGTTTTCTAAATTCCTGGAATAAGATGAATTACTGATAAAAGAAAATACAATGTTTTTAAAAGTTGATTTAAACACCAGAGAAAATGAGAAATTTCCAATGCTAGGTCTGTCTCTTAAAATATGTTTTAAGTTAACAATATCAGTATATAGTTACTTTCATTTATGAACTGAACCTTAGAACTTTTGACTCCATTTTGGGAGGTGTGTTCATTTTCAGTTTCATTCCTAAGGAGATGAATGAGCTTTCATGTTGTCTGTGAGAGGAAGGTGTTTGATTAGCAGATGAATGCAAGTGCTGTCTAGCCCCAGCAAATGGAGACCTCAAGAAGGTTCTTAACTTTTCTCCTAAAATTTTCTTCTTTAGTGCTTTTTCTGAATTTCAAATATAATACATAATTGTCATATAAAATATCAGAGAGATATAGAATATAAAAATAGAAAGTTAACCATAATACCAGCTCTCCCCAATCTCTAAGAAAACCACATAAAAGAATTCATTTATATTGTTTCAAATTATTTTTCCATGTATTTTACACACACGCGCGCGCACACACACACTGGACTTTGCTATTTCTTCTTACCAAATAGCTATCTGATGTCGTCTGACAGAGATCCACTTTATCCTTGTAATGGCTGTATATGTTACATGGGATAGACATATGTTGATTTAAAGCATTTCTGTCATGTAATCTTTTTACATTATATTTTATAACTGATTATTGTTGAAATGTAAGAAAGCTACTGATTTGGCATGTTTATAGCAATTCCTGGCTTCCTTACTTGCATCTCTCATTAGGCCTTATTGTCGTTCCTTTGTCTTCAGTTTTCTATTTTTAGGAAGACAGTCATTTCCTTTGGTGATCATTTCTGTCTCTTTCTTCTCAATACTTCTCATCTTGTTTCTTCCTGTTGTCTAATGCTTTGACTAAGACTTTCAGAAGTGTGATAAATATCACCCGGCATGGCCATCTGTGTAATTTAGGTCAAAGTTGATCTTTTGGGTCCCGGAATTATTGAGAGAGCTATGTTATCTAGTTAACCAGTGTAGAATATGCCTCTTCTCAAGTTCCACATTGCTTTTTCTTAAGCTGACAATGCACCTTGGAGGTAGAAAGTTCAAGGTGGACATTTTTATTTGCAGACAGGGATGGAATGAGGAGGTGGTGGATGCAGTTTGGTAGATGATACTAACTTGCAATTGCCAACTTCAGGCATAGTCCTGTTCAATTACCAGTCTCCTATTTCTGCCATCTTATATCATAAGAGAGGGAAAAGAATGAGAGACCCTCAGGTTCTGCTGTTTTCATACCTGTCCTCTCTGCAGACAACTCCACTCCCAGCTGGACAGTGATGTCTCAGGATGGCAGAGCTGCTGCCTCAAGTAGCAAATGTCTTACTTGGATACCCCGTGTTTCTCCAGGTCTTGGTGGGAGGGAAACTAAACCTCAAGACTTTGCTGGAATTACTGATATTGTTAAGCTGACCTAGAAAGTTTCTTCAAACTGAGTGAGGGAATGGTTAATTAAAAAAGATTATTTCCACTTAATCTAAAAATCAGGCTAGAAAACTGGAATCATTATGGCTTCTGGCGGGTGGGTGCAGGGAGGCAGAAGCAAAGATTGAGGTCAGCACAATTCTGTCAATAACCAAGTTGAAAAACTTGGTAAGTTATGCTGTTTTTACTTAGTCTCATCTTGTTCTCAGTAATTGCTTCCTTTCAACCATAAAGTTGTTTAGTGTAGGAGAGATATTCCAAGGCTTCTCTTTATAGTCACTGCTGCAAGATCCCATTTTAGCATAATTACAGTCTTGGAATTGCAGAGACAGGCTTCCTCTATCTAGCTATGCAGCTGGCTTTCTCAAATGACAATGGGATGCTCACCAGCCTAGCAACATCCAAGGCTGTCAGCCAGGGGGAGGCCCTGATGCTGAAATTTTGCCCTTGCTTTGTCTGTGTTTCCCCCATGAAAATGAGGAAATGGTTGAGAATTTTAAAAAGCACAAAGTTTTGGGTGGTTGTTTTTTTTTTATTCTCTTAGCACTTTTCAAGGGACATGCTGAGCTTTGAATGCAGATTTCAGAATCCCAAATCAGAGATTATCATCTTTACATCTCAAAATTATATTACAGAGCAAAAACAATGAAAAAAGAAAAGTTTTCAGTGTTTTTCTCTTCTCTTTGTCCTTCTTATATATCTTTTTCTAAATATAAGTCTAAATTTGCCTGCCTTCTTTACCTACAGGGTGATTCCAGATTCAGTTTGACTACTTGCTACTGATTTTTTTCATGATTTGAAATAATAACTGTTCATGCTCAACCATCAGTTGTCTACTTAGAGACGTCTCCTTACATCTGCATTTATGTCCCTGCTTCTCAATAAGACCAAGGCCCCTCCTGTCTTCTGTCCAGTTCACCAGATGTATTTCCCCTGCCCCCAAAACCTGTACAGTCTTCTATCACCAAGTTTTGCATCAATTCCTTTTCTATTCCAATTATCACAACCTTAGTTCAGGTCTTTGTATCCCTTTTCTGAATTATTTCGAAAGCTACCTAAATGATCCATCTATACTTCTAGGATCTCCTTATCCAAGCTCCTTTGAAGGTTTCAGATCAATTTTCCTACAGCTCCATTCAAAAAGGAATTAACAGAAAAGACTTATGAACCACTCATTATGTGCCAGGTGCCAAAACTGCCACTTGGGATATAAAAATGAAAGATACTTTCATGAATGGACAACTGATATCTTTCCTGGCTCTGGGACAGTTTCCATATATCAGTGGTTCTCAAATGGGAGTGGGGGTTATTTTGCCCTCTAGGAGACTTTGGAAATGAAATGTCTGGAGACACTTTTTTTCAAGATTTTATTTATTTATTTTCAGAGGGAGGGCAAGGGAGGAAGAGAGGGAGAGAAACATCGATACGTGAGAGAAACATCCATCGATTGCCCCTCGCACACCCCGAACTGGGGACTTGGCCTGCAACCCAGGCACGTGCCCTGACAAGGAATCAAACAGGTGACCTGTCAGTTCACAGTCCGTGCTCAATCCAATGAGCCGCACCAGCCAGGGCTAGAGACAGCTCTGGGCAGAGAAAGGAGTTATTGTCATCTAGTATGTAAAGGACGGGAATGCTGCTAAGCATTCTCCAATCTACAGGACAGTTCCCCATAACAAAATAGTACAGTACAAAATGTCACTGGTGCCAAGGTTGAGAAACCCTACGCATGTTAATAGTTAACTCATGAACTGCCCCTTCAGTTCAGGGCTTCCCATTCTCCGAAGCTTGTTTCAACTCCATCTCTCCCAGTTCTCTCCAAATTTCTAAGACACTTTTGGTCTGTCCACTCCCAGTGGGTATATAAGCATCATTTCCCTTTGGAGGTAGTGCTGTGTCCTATGAGCCCTACCTTGACAGGGTGTTGCTATAAGTCACTGGGCCCTTATTCTGCTTTATTGTCCATAGTACCAAATACAGTGTCCTGCATATTTTACACAATAGTAAATAGTTGTAATTCAAAAGATGAATCCATTAGTACAGAAATTGCCAGTTGAAGTGGTCCGAGGAGACTCTGCTGCAGAGTAAAGATTAGGGCAATTAATCTGCAACAATCTCATTAAGAGCAAAGCTCAAAGAAATGAGAATATGGAGAAAGAAAGGAGCAAGGACCTCAAGATGCACTGCCTAGGCTAAGAGAGTTAGAATTTGCACTTAATCAGATTTTTTATTGTGCTAAAGTGCAAATAATAAAATTTATTATTTCAACTATTTTCAACTGTACAATTCTGTGATAGTAAATACATTATACCGTTGTGCAACCATCACCACCAACCAACTCCAGAACTCTTCTCATCTTGCAAAACGGAATCTGTGCCCATTAAACAATACCTCTCCATTCTCCCGTTCCCCCAGCCACTTGCAACTACCATTCTACTTTGTCTCTATAAATGTCACTACCCTAGGAATCTCATCATAGCAGAAGAATCATAAAATATCTGTACTTTCATGACTGGCTTATTTTACTTAGCTTAATGTTATCAAGGTTCAGCCATGTTGTAGCATGTGCCAGAATTTCTTTTTAAGGCTGAATGATATTCCATTGTATCTATATACCATATTTTGTTTATCCATTCATGTGTGGATAGACACTTGGGTTGCTTCCACTTATAGCTTCTGTGAACAATGCTGCTGTGAACATGGGTGTATAAATGTCTCTTCAAATCTATGCTTTCACTTCTTTTGGAAATATACCCAGAAGTGAAATTGCTGCATCACTGGTAATTCTTTTTAAGTTTTTGAGGGATTGCCGTACTGTTTTCTACAGCAGCATTGGACATTCTCACCAACAATTCACAAGGGTTCCAATTTCTTCACATCCTAGAAAACACGTTTTTTTGCTGTTTTGTTTTGTTTTATTCTAAACAATAACCATTGTAATGAGGGTGAAGTAGTATCTCAGTATTGTTTTGATCTGTGCTTCCCTGATGACTAGTAATGTTGATCATCTTTGCTTGTGGTTTTTGGCCATTTGTCATCCTATTGAAGAAGTGTCTACTCAAGGCCTTTGTTCATTTTTTATTCAGGTTGTTTATTTTGTTGTTGTTGATTTATAAGAGTTCTTTATCAATCCCTTATTAAATATATAAATCACAGATATTTCCTCCCATTCCATGGGTTACCTTTTCACTCTGTTGATACTGTACTTTGATGCACAGACATTTTTAATTTTGATGAAGTCCAAATTATTTTTTCTTCTGTTACTGGTTCTGTCATATCCAAGAAATTATTGCCAAATCCAATGTCATAAAGATCTTCCTCTGTTTCCTTCTAAGAGTTTTGCATTTTTAGCTCTATGTTTAAGCTTCTTTTAGCTACTTTGACTGCATTTTTGCATATGGTGTAAGGTATGGGCCCTACTTCTACTTTTCTATATGCAGGTATCCAGTTTTCCCAACACCATTGATTGAAAAGACTTTCCTTTACCTTTTCAGTGGTCTTGGCATTCTTGTCAAAATCATTTGACCATATATGAGAAGGTCTATATCTGAGCTCCCTATTTTATTCCATTGTTTTATATGCCTGTCTTTATGTCAGTACCACAATGTTTTGATTAGCATGGTTTTGGAGTAAGTTTTGAAATAAAGAAATGTGAGATCTCCAACTTTGTTCTTGTATTTAAAGATTGTTTGGTTATTCGGGGTCCTTTGAGATTCCACATGAGTTTTAGCATGGATTTTTTTCTATTTATACAAAGTTGTTGGAATTTTTATAGAGATGCATTGAACCTGTAGACTGCTTTGAGTAGTATCAACTTCTCAGTGATCTTACGTCTTCCAATCCCTGAACACTGGAAGTCTTTGCATGTTTATTGTGTCTTTTTTTATTTCTTTCAACAACATTTTAGAGTTTTTAGTGTACAAGTCAATTAAATCCTTTTTTAAAAAGAAGGTATTTTTTTCAAACAATATAATAACAACAGTATTAGAAATTTTGAAATAGAAATTATTCATCCCAAATCTTACTTCCTAACAAATCATTTGGCCTCATTTTGCCCATGTCCTCTTCTAGTCTTATCTGTGTGTGTGTGTGTGTGTGTGCGCGCGCGCGCGCGCGCATGTGTGTATAATTTCAACATAAATGCAATCATTAAATGAATCCAGTTTTGAACCTAGGTCTCTATATTTATTAGTATACACTACTCATTTCCCATGTTGTCACACAATCGCCTTAGCAGATTCTAAGGTTCCTGTACCAATAATGGGCTCTGAGATGGGTAAAGACAGCCAATGGCCTGGGCTCTCTCTAACCCTAACTCTAAAATGCAGCATTTAACATTTGGAATCCACCTTGAAAGACAAGAGTCCCAAACAGCAAGGACATTTATTTGTTACATTTATCACAATGGGTGACTAAAATATGTATCTTTTACTTTCTGTAAAAATCTGTAACTTTCAGTTACTCAGTTTTCAATAGCCGTTCAGAAATTCTGTGAAACTGGGTAAAATGCAAATAGGTTTTTTATATGAAGAGCCATTTTAGTAATGTTGTATTGTATCACCTTTCTTGGAATGAAAAACTAAGCTGACAGTGTTAAGTGTTGAGCTGGGAGGTATGAAAGGCTTGGGAAGACTTGCCATGCCAAAGTTTATAATCAAGCTTGTTAACGTGCCTCTGCAGTCAACGCAGTCTGCCTCCTAGAGTGATCTCTCCCAAGTAGCTAGAAGGAGCCTGTACGTACTTGACTGTAACAATAAAAACCCACACAACGTATGCCATTTCTTGAACGAATGTGAGGACTGATAAAATGTAAGCATGGGTCTTGGATTCTTCCTTTTCCCAGCTACCACCACCTTTTTTTCCCCTTAATTTAGGGACCTTTTTAATCAGCCTTACTAAAGATATTATGGACAAAAAATTCTACCAAGTATTTTTTTCTCCTCCCCCTTTTTTCCTCCCCCTCCTCTGCCTCCTCTTTCTTTAATTTCTTCATTATCATCATTATCAGAGATTCTTACTCCCATTTTAAAGCTATTTATACAAATGTCTTAAGTCACATTTTTCTACTGTCACCACTTTCTTTGAGTTCAGGAATTGAAAACATCCCTTTTAATTAACTTCTAATGTTTGTTTTTCCACTCAGTTTTAAATGGAATCTTTTTTTAAACTGGAATATATTCTGACAATGTTGGATTAAACTTTTTTTAGCTTCCAGAGACTAGCCATGAAAGGTCTGAGACCTTACTTGAGAGGTTGAAATAACAAATACCTCACTGAACATCTACTGGAGAACTGGTTATTGTAACTTTTTAGGCTGGGCGCCCAAGGTGGGCTGCTTCCCTCTGTGGGGCACGCTCACCTTACCGTAGAATGCAGAGTGCACACATTTTAGCCAGTTACTTGCAATACGCACCAGGGAAGTAGATAGCTCCATTAGGCAATGTCAGAGAAAATAAATTGTGTTTAAATTACTTGCCAAAAATGCTTAGTGAGCATCAGAGAGATGGGTTCTGCTTTCCAAATTATTAAGCAGCCTATTCAGAGGTCCTGAAACATTCATTTTTCATTGCAAATTATTATCCAGCACCCAGGGACAGCTGTCTTCTTGTGATGCCCAATGGTGACACCCACAGGAACCCTTGTCCTTTAGTGTCCAGCCCACTGAAAGGCAGGGAAGCATGTGCATCATGTAGCATCCCTGACATCTAGGATGTGACTAAGGACTTTATGGAGAGAAACCCACGGATCCTGGAAGGTCAGTTGTCAACCTTTAGATGAATTTGTTTCACTAATATCAACTTGTCTTTTTTTCTCCACATAAAAATACTGAAATAAATAACCACAGTTTGTATATGTCTTGTATGTATAAATGTATCATAATCTGGATATATACAGCTTTCTGGGAGGCAGGACCTGGATCTAAGTCATGATAGTCAATATATTTAAAATGTGGCAACTTTCTTTGATTCTAGAAAAGGAAGAATAAAAAAGTCAAGCATCTCTAAGGAACTGCTTTTGAAAATGAGGTCCTATAATTCTCTGCATCAGAATTATCTGTTTGTTTGTTTTTAAAGCAGATTTCAGAGTTTCACCCCAGACAGGGCTGGGAATCTCCTGTTTAGCAAACAGCCAAGCAGCTCTGATGCAGATGGCCCCGCCGGTCCCTGTCTAAGAAATACAGCCCTGGGGAGCCCACGGAGCACCGGCGCAACATCCCCCTCAGAGGGGCCCATTTCTCTCTTTCCCCTTGGTGGAAGGAACTCAGCATTTATACTGCTGAATTAGTTCACTCTGCAGAACTCCTCATGGAAGAGAACTAGAAGAAGTTGTTTCACCATCTGTCAACTTCATCATCTTCTTTTCTCACTCTGGTATTTCTTCAGTTTTTCTCTATAATGAACCCTTGTGCTCCAGCTATGGGCCCTTAGTCATTCTCATTTATTTTTATGTAGCTCACTAAAGAGCAGTGAGCTATCCACCATGGCCACTACGTTTAGGGAGTAATTCAGTTATCAAATGATTCATCTTTTATTAGTATCTAATAGTGAGTGACTAGAATTCGAGCTAGACTTTTTGCTTCTGACTACCAGAACACTTTAAAGAGAAGGCATACAATAGAAGGTATTGGAGAATATAGAAAGTACAGGAGAATTCTCTGTTTGAAACAAGTTCTTGGGAAACTTGTATAAAAAAGGTGGAGTTCCTTTTTAATGCTTCTCTGATTGCTCTGGAACTCCCCCCAGCTTCTCATCAAGTCCTTTGATGAGAACACATAGCTGGCTTGCTCTGGTTCACCATCACCCAGGTGCCCCTCATCTTCACTAAAGGGCTTTCAACTAAAACTTCCCTTCTTCCTTCCCGTATAGCAGAGTGTGTTCTCCTATCAGATTTTGCCAATTCACTTATTAGTGTCAGTGCAGAAGTCAAATACAATATTATCAAACAGTCCAGACGCACATCAAAGGAATAACATACCAAGGCCAAGTGGGTTTCATTCTGGAGGTGCAAAGGTAAGTCACTTTTAGGTACTCCATTAACTTAAGTCATATTAATAGATCTTAGGGGAAAAGTCATCTATGATCATCTCCATAGATGCTAAAAATAAGCTCTTCAAATATGTATGCCCATTCATCATAAAAACTCTCAGTTCTTAACATGATTGAGTAGATCTGTATTAATTCAAAAGCCATCATCATGCTTAATGGGAACCACCAGAAACATTTCCAGCAAAATCATAAACGAAGGATGCTTATTACTCTTCCTTCTCTTAAGAGGCACTGTAGTAAAATGGCGACATTTAAGGACTTTGGTACTCAACCAACAAGGTTGAAGTCCCAACTTTGCCACCTAGAATCCATGTGACTGTGAGCAATTGATATAATATTTTTGTTCAGTGTTTACCCTTCTTAAGTTAAGATAATGATAATAATTCTTAAGACTTCTCACTATGAGATATAAATAGCTTGATAGATGTAAAGTACTTATACACTACAAGATATATAAATATTCTGTAAGTTTTAACTATCTGTGCTATTTTTAACATTATTTTTGAGGCACTAAACAAACCAAACAGAAGAAGGGAATTAGAGGTATTAAAAGGAAGATAAAATTATTTACATTTTCAGTTACTGTAATTATAAAACTGGATACCAAAGAGAATCTACTGCAAAACTACAACAAATAATAAGAAAATTCTATAAATAAAAGGATACAAAATTCACATTCAGATATCAGTAGACTTCATGTATATGAATACCTGAGTAAAAAGAAAGGCATACCATGTTCCTAGATAGGAAGATTCAACATCATGAAGGTGTTTAATCTCCCTAAGTTAATTTAAAAGTTTGACACTGTCATTAATAAAATGCAAGGAATTTTTTAACTGCTTGAGTTGTTTCTAAATTTTATATGCAAAAGTAATTATGCAGGAAGTTCCAGGAAAATTCTGGAAAAAAAGAAAATAAGTGGTAAATATTCCACCAGACATTTATCATTATAAAGCCTTGATAATTTTTTAAAGTGTATACTAGATTACACACAGAGATTAACTAAATAGAATACAAGCTCAGAAATGAGCTTAAACACGTATAAGAATTTAGTTATAATAAAGTTGACATCTAGAATCAGTTGGGAAAGGAGGAACTATATTTTTTCAAGGGTGTTGGGGTAAGAGCATAGCCACCTGGAAAAAACAGAGGTAGATCTGTCAAGAACTGTGACAAGTCTGGAATTTTACCCTCTTGCAAGCTAACAAGGTAGCCTGTAGGGTTTCATAAATGCTCTCAGAAGACATGAAGACTCCTGGATCAGAAACAGGTTTTATTACTCACGCACAGCAGGAAGCATGAGCTCCGTAATTACGTTAGTTCCCCTTGGTCCCTAAGTCCCTCTGGGGTGATGCAGAGAGTGGTCCAGGTGGAAGCTGCACACACAGTGTGTTGTGTCACAATTGAGCTCTGACCTTAGGAAACCCTCCACCTTACAAGGGGACTGCGAGAAAACCTGACATAGAGTGAAACGCTATCTTTATTACAGTGGACAGCAAACAAATCTGCCCTTTGACCTGCTTGTCTCCCACGGCTGACGCTATACAAACATCCTCGAAAAGATAACTCAGACCAAAAGCCGTCATGAGATGCACAAAAACATTAGCACTCCATGGAGATTTAAACCCCAACATACCTGTCACTTTACGCCAAGATAAGTTTCAAACGGATCAAAGAATTGAATCTTTACCAAAAGAGTAAGCAATAATAGAACCATAGGAGAGATAAAGAATCCTCAGAATGGCAAAGAGTTTTCGAAACTATGGCACAAAGATATTATGCCATAATTTTTAAGTGCATGCTAAAATCACCATAATCGAAGTCAAGAAACAAGCTTGGAAAAAGAATTTGCAATGCTTATCATTGAAAAAGAGCTAATTAACCTCATATAGCTCTCACCAATAACATGCTAAGTGAAAAACCAAAGTCCAGTAGAAAAATGGGGAAAGGAAATGAACAGTTCATTGGAAAATATTTATAAATAGCTCTTAAACATATAAAAATATTTTCAATTCTACTCAGAATAAAAGGGAAAAATCCAATTAAAATTACAGTGACAGCATTTCTCACCTATAAGATTGGCAAACACATGAAAATTTTACCATACACTGTGGCGGTGGTATGGAGGAATAGGCACTCACATACGCTGTTGGGGAAGGATAAATCAGGACAATCTCTGTGAAGGGGAATTTTGCAATATTATCAAAGTTGCAAATATGCATATTCCTTGCCCTAGCAATTTCATTTCTAGGGATTTAAAAATACAATTTTCTTATTATTTGTAGTAGTTTTTCAGTATATATACAGGTATACATAAGTAATATGCATCGTAGCATTGTTGGTAGTAGAAAACCATTAGAAATAACAAATTTCTACCATGAAAAGATATATTAAATAACTTATGTTACATCCATATGATACTCTTTATAGTTGCAATACTCTGCAACTATAAAAAAGGATTAGAGGCTTTTTATGTGTGGATATAGAAAAGATTTCTAAGATATAAAGTATTTTGAGGTTGATGCAGAAGAGTATTTGTTACATGTTGCAATTACTATTTTAAAAAGAGTACAAATTTATGTTTGACTATTTATGTAAAATACCTCTGGAAAGATACACAGGAAACTAATCACAGTGATCACCTTTGGAAAGAAGCCCTGGGTGGCTGGAAAAAAATGCCTTTGTACTGTATACCTCAATCAGTCAGGATTCAGTAGCAAATAATGGAAACTCTTTAGCTAGTTGAAACAAAAGGGCCTTTAAGACAAGGATTTAGAATCTCACAAAACTCACGGGAGGTGCCGGAAGAGCAGATTCTAGAACAGGCCCCTGAAGCAACTTCCAGAAAAACACCAAATGCTCATGGAAATTGCTACCTCTTTCAATATCAAGAAACTGGGGTGTGGGGGATGAAAGATAAAAAATTTGCTGATTTGACTTCTGGTTCATCCAGTTCAGTTTCATTTCAGAGATCGGCGGCCAGAGTCAGAGCCACAGATGGTGGCTAGAGGAAAGCTTTGCCTTAGCTGCGATCCAGGAATCAGCTGACACCATTCCTGTTACCACATGGAGTGACTTTCATGTCATTTTTCTCCCCATGTAAGTTATTTCCAAATTCAAAAGATATAAAAACATATCTGATTGGTATACCTAATTCATATCTGGAACCCTAGTTTCAAGGATATGTTTAAATGTAGGTTTTGCTTTTCAGCCTCTGCCATATAAAAGTTGGAGCACATGCTGAATAAGGCTATCTATTGGATTTGCCACAATATGACTTTTAAAATTGAACGATGAGAATATATTAGCTATTTTTTTAATTAAGTCAAAAAATAAAAGCTTATCGATTCTGGCTTATAATAGCTCTATTCATAGTCACAAAAATTAAAACAACCCAAATGGCCCCGTAGTAGTCTGCTCAGGCTGCTGTAACAAAAATTCCACAGACTGGGTGGCTTAAACAATAGACATGTATCTTCTCACAGTTCTGGTGTCTGGGAAGTCCAAGATCAAGGTGGCGCCAATTCAGTTTCTGGTGAGGACATTCTTCTTGGCTTTTAGATGGCTACCATCTCTCTACATGCTTATAGGGTCTTTCCTCAATGTGTGTGCTCAGAGAGAGAGCTCTGGTGTCTCTTCCTCTTCTTGCTTTTCAAAATTTTTTAATTGTATTTTTTTCCCATTACCATTTAGTCCCCTTATGACCCCCTCCCCTCACAATCACCACACTGTTGTCCCTGAGTCCTTTTTTGCTTAATCCCTTCACCCCCTACCCTCCCTCACCGTAGCTCTCTATCTGCTCTCTATCTCCTGCTCTCTATGTCTGAGTCTGTCTCTATTTTGCTCGCTAGTTCAGTTTGTTCATTAGCTTCCACATATGAGTGAAATCATATGGTATTTGTCTTTCTCTGAGTGGCTTATTTCACTTAGCATAATGTTCTCCAGGTCCATCCATACTGTTGCAAAGGGTAAAATTTTCTTTTTTATAGCTGAGTAACATCCCATTGTGTAAATGTCCCATAGTTGTTTTATCCACTCATCTGCTGATGGATACTTTGGCTGCTTCCATATCTTGGTGATTGTAAATAACTCTGCAATGAACATAGGGGTGCTTAGGTTCTTTAGAATTAGTGTTTTGGGTTCCTTCAGATATATTCCCAGAAGTGGGATCGCTGGGTGAAAAGACAGGTCCATTTTTAATTTTTTGAGGTATCTCCATGCTGCTTTCCCCAGTGGCTACACCAGTCTGCATTCCCACCAACAGTGCAGAAGGGTTCCCCTTTCTCCTCATCCTCACCAGTACTTGTTGTTTGCTGACTTAGTGATGATAGCCATTCTGATAGGTATGAAGTGATATCTCATTGTGGTTTTAATTTGCATTTCTCTGATGATTAGATGTCTATTAGCCATCTGTAAACAACCCAATTAAAAAACGGACAAAGGACCTGAAGAGACACTTCTCTCTTCCTCTTCTAATAAAGGCACCAGCAGTATAAAGGCACCAGCCCTATAAGATTCTTATAAAGGCACCCCACCCTTATGACCTAATTTAACCTTAATTACCTCCTGAAGGCCCTATCTCCAAATACAGTTAGGGTTGGGTTAGGACTTTAGTACATGAATTTTAGGGGACACAAAATGCAATCCATTGCAGCCCTTTAACTGTGGAATGAATAAACAAATTCTGGTGCATCTGTACAATGAGATACTACTCAAGAATAAAAAGGAACAAGTTGTTGAAACATTTAAAAATTGGGTGAATCTCAAATATATTACACTATGTGACTAAATCCAGATTTAAAAGTCAATATACTATATGAGCCCATTTATAGGATGTTCTAGAAAAGGGAAACCTATAGCTACAAAAGACAGATCAGTAGTCGCTAACGAATGGAGCAGGATTTGATGCAAAGGGGTATACAGGAATTTTTTGGTGTGATGGAATTATTTCATATTGTGATAGTGGCAGTGGTTCCATGACTGTATGCATTTATCAACACTTGCAAAACTGTAAACTAAAAGGGATGAAAGTTATAGAATCTAAATTAAGTTTTTAAATTAAAAAACATCTATCCTGTGTCCCCTACCCTATCATCTACTTATAAGGTAATATTTATTAATGATGTAACATGAAACCCTACTAATGGTTTCTACAATTTTTGCTTTTTCAATTTAACAGAACCTACCAGAAAAAGGTAATAACTAAAACAGCAAATCTCAACAAAAGTGTAGGGAAAGATTTTTTTTTCTCAGGGTAAAGATGTCCTTTGTGCAAACCCACAAACAGTCACTTACCGATCCTCCAAACCAGGATGCAGGGATATTGCTGGCACAGGTACAGTAGGGATCTTTGGAAATAGCCCCGCTCTTTCTCCCATGGAGCCAGCTTTCTAACTGGATGAACAAAGGCATCAAAGGGAATCAGAGAACACGAACCCAACCTGCTGTGTCCTCTAGCAATACCTGCTCAGGGGAAGAAAGCTAGGGCTCCAATTCTCAGCTGCTGTACTCCACCATGTCCCCTCCCCTCTCTCCATTTTCCTGCCACCTGCCCAGTGTCCACACAGCAACCAAATATCATTTCTACCATGTTTTACCATCAACAAAAGAAAAATAAACCATTGAGCCAAGCCCTTTTTCATAGCAACATCAGAAATTTTTTTAAGCCCCACCAAGCAGGAAATAACATATGAAAGCCACAATTGCTAATGGAACTTCTCATAGAGAAAACAAGTAGTGTGACATTGATAGGCTATCAGTTTGATATGAAGTGAAATTTGTTTAAAATGTTTTTAGGGAATCATCAGACTGGAAAGGTCAACCTGTCCAGGATGAAAACGAAAATTACTTTGCTTCAGAATACTATCACCTGCCCTGTTCCTCTCTTCTTAGACTCCTCTTGTGTCCTCTAATAGCCCGCTTGGCACACTGTGGAAAGGTGGGTGCAGCGTGTTTCCAAATTGGAGAATTAATGTGAAGAGTAGACGGCAGTGGGAGTAAGGATGCACAAAAGCATTCTCTCCCCAGGGACTGAGCCTCGAGCGCTTACTGTGACCCTCAGCCTTGTGTACATTGGAGGAAGGCCTGCTCCTGGAAGAAAGCATGACCTCTGTCAAGAATCTATCTGCAAGGCTGCTGGGGCTCAGTTTGCCTGTCCAAGCTCCTTGGTTTATTTATGCAGCAGCTTCAGAAGGCAGCTCCGCACGGCCTTGGTCAGGCCCGGACTGCCCCATGATACCCGTGGAACCATCCACTCCTCCCTTGCCCTCTTGGCCAGACACTCATCCCTATTTTTAGGATTCCCTAGCAACTGAGCAGCCTGTTATTCCATAACTAATATTTTGCATTCCTGAGTCCATTGCTATACTTATCAGCCCCCCACCCTTCCCCAAAATGTATACCTCATCTTCCCTGCAAATTCCCCCCATCAAATATATGTCGTATTGTTACTGTAAGTCCCCCAGGGTCAGGAAAAGCACATTCTTCAGAACCTGCTCTGGGCCTCCTAACCCCGGGATTCAGGAAATTCCTCCTATGTCCACCTTGAACTCTGTCTAATGAAGTTAGACCCTATTCCTATCCCCCCATTTTCACCAGAGATGAGGAATAGCTAATCAGCATCCTCTTTATAAATTTCTGTTTTACTTTATTGGAAACAGGAAATACACAGCATTGTAAAAAGCAATTACCTACTTTTGAAAAAGCCACAAGGCAAGAGACCTGCACCCACCCCACTATGGTCCCCATGAGAAAGTGAAGGGAGAATTTACTTTTTAAGTCTCCAAGCCTAAGGGATTCTGCTGTTGTAAATCGTAGAAACATGGAAACGTGTTGAAAGATGTTACAGTATAACGGGGTGGGGGTGGGGGTCTATGCTTTTTTCAACTCAGCATCATTTTGAATCATTCAGTCTTGGCAGCTCTAGTTCTCACCCGTCACTCCCTCTTACTAACAGCTTGCTCCTATTCTCAGCTTGGTGCAAATGTTTGACTATGTGATATATTTTGGGAAAATCAGCTAGCATCATTGAATATACAAATGAAGAAGCTCATTTTGTAGTTATTTAATATAATGCTAACTTTAAAAAGTAATTTTGAATGTGCTATATTTAGTATGAACTTTTTTTCTGAAGAGAAATTGACAATACTTTTCTTGTACCTTGAGAAATTGACAATAGCCAGTTCTACAGTGAGTTTTCAACAAACACCAGTGTAGTTTCAGGTTTGACAGTGTGGGTTCTAGACTCACTGATATGGAACCTTTGCTTCTGCTTTCCTGGGGCAGCTGGTTTGCTCTACTGAAGAATTTGTCCTCGGTGGAGCCTGAAGCAGGACTTTCTTTGAGATAGGCCCTTCATTTCCTTGCCAGCTATTTGAAGCTTTGCCTGCCCATTGCAAAGCTTATATCACTCTGGTACTTCATGGAATGACACGATGGGAGTATGGGCAATTTGCATTAGCATGGGTTCTGTGGGACCATGGCCTCTAAGCTTTTTTGATATTGATTAGAAGATACCTTGTTTTGACATTAACTTAAGCCAAATAAACCAAGATAGAACAGTAGAGAAAGATATTGTGGGATTCTGATAGATCAGAGCCACCGACTGGCTCAGAGAACCCTGCTTTCCCCAGAATATTACATGCCCCTTAACAATCCAAGGGAATAATCACTATTATGACAATTACTGTCAATTAAGGTATGTGTAGATTTAACACTTCTACAATATTGCTATCAGAATCTTTTAGACATTATCATCTGCTTTTAGTAAATGGTTATGGTTATGGTTAAATGTCTCCTAATAGCTTCATCCATATTAATATATTTTTTCCAAAATAATTTTTTATTCTCATCCATATATACCAAATTAGGTAAATAATTTTTATTGTTATCTAAGATAAGCCAAAAAGACCAGTTTGCATCAGCCAGCTGTATGTGTGAGCAAGTATAATTCCAACAAAATTTATGCAGACCATTTGCCTCAATTTTCGGAATCACTTTGATCAAGTTGATACTCGGGTAGTTTTAGCCCAATGCCGCTCTGGATAACTCCACCCAAATAGTTCTCTGGGCACCTTAACGACCCAGAGGCCTTTGGTCCCCTAAGTCCGTAGGAAAGGCTTTCAGCCCAGCAGCTAGAGGCAGAATTGGGGGCTGCCCTTCTCTCTGCCAGCTTTTCAGTCCAGGACAAGAGCCCGTCTGAGAGCTGCTTCTCCCCTTTGTTTCGGAAAGCACCAGGAAGGAGCAACGCCATGCTCTAGGGCTGCCTTCCCTACCTTCCCGGCGTCAGGATTTGGCGCTGCGAGTGCTGTAGCTCTCAGCCGTTCTTTCCCTCGCCGGCTCCTTCCTACCTCGCCGGCAGGAACACATATCGGGCGTCACGTGTCTCCAAACCTAGCCGCAAACAAGTTAAATCCTGGTACCCAAAGGGACCATTTTGTTCCCTCACTAAAGGCAAGTCCAGCATTTTCTTTAACACCTGAAAAACCAGTTTGTAATAGGCATTCGTGGGTAATACAACTAGAAATAGCACAACCAAATAGTTCCTTATGGGGAGATTTGCCGAAAGGTTCTGCTTCATTCTTGTGTAACGCCTATGAACTAATTTGCGAAAGAAGATTCTGGCCCTAAGCACATTCCTTAGAAGTAAGTAGGAAATTAGGTAAGTAGTATGCAAGTTCCTTTGAAGCCATTGCTCGGTATTCCCTTCCCTGTAAGTTTAATAACTTTTTAAAGAAAATACCATGTTTTGAAGGGAGCTTTGTTTTTCTGAACTCTTTCCCCCATCTGCTACATTTTGTAACAAAGCCATAATCTGGTGTTTATGACATTGGTTGCTGTGAAAATTAATTTAATGCTCTGTTGCAGTGTTTCATGGAGACAGCATGGGCCAGTAAAGGGGTTTGAAATATAAGTGTTAAACTACAATAGGCAGTTGAAAAAGTAACACATTTAATAAATAGACTCAGTTTTAGAATTAATATGTACTCACCTTTGTACTTATATGTTGCTTACTTAGTTGCAGGTACATTTTAAAGGATTATGCGAAAGCAAATTCTATTTGGAAAGACTATTGCTGGGGAAATGAAATTGCATACAAAAGAAGAGATGAGGCTATTGTATTTTAAAGTGACCTTCATTGCATGTCCCAGCATAAAGTATTTTTAGAAAGATAATTGACCTCTCTTCCTCCACAAGATTAGTAGTGTGTGTGTGTGTGTGTGTGTGTGTGTGTGTGTGTGTGTGTTGGGGGTGGTGAACTATTATGGGAGGATTGGCAGGGCCCTGTAATATGACACACTTCTACCTTAAATAATAATCTTCTTAAAACCTTTTATTCCTGCCACTAACGTGAGAGGAAACACTGCCTTTCTTTCTCAGCACCTCCCTGCCTTCCCATTCACGCAGCTGTCACCTCCCAGCTCCCACTGTCCCCATTGATTACACTGACACTGCCACCGCACAGCAGACCACTCTCCCCGACAACAGACAGGTGCTCTCACTCTGCTGGACATTCCCACAGGGAAAACGAGAAAGGGCCACAGGAGACTTCTTGTTGGCAAATAATGTGAGCTTTGACTAACGGTAAAGGAGAAAACGGCATTGAGGAGGAAAGTCTCTGACGGCAGGCTTGCTAGGGTGAATGCTTACACCAGGGGAGACCAAAAAATCCCTGGAATTTATTTATAAAAAATTGTATGTTTATTCTTACATGTTTAAACCTCAGTCACCTTCAAAGTACTCTCTATTTGATGCAATACATCTATCGAGATGTTCTTTCTGCTGCTCAAAACAGCTTTTGAACTCACCAATTTTGATGCCTTTCAGTGCTTTTAATGCCATGTTTTTGTTTCACCTCTTCCACATCAGCAAAACGTTTCCCTTTGAGCACTTTTTTTCATCCAAGGAAACAAACAAACAAAAAAAGCCACTTGGGACGTGATCCAGTGAATAGGGAGCTGTGCTGTTTTTGGTCAAACACTGCTGAACACTCAGAGCAATGTGGGCAGGTGCGCTGGTAAGTTACCCATCATGAAATGGGCAAATGCGTTGAAAGAGTCTTCAAAAAAAAACTTACTGAAGCCAAAAGCAGCCTCTCACAACAGTGCCAGCTAGTACACTGATACAAATGGATTCCTGAAACACTCACATAGTGGGGGAAGCCTTTACTACAAAGTGGCCCCACACTCCAGAAGATAATTCTGATTTTAGAATAAGATAGTTTAGAATAGTTCTGTCCCCCTCTTGTACAGTTTTCCCCCATCATCCCTGTTATCTCCTTCCTGCTTTGGCATCACCAATTTTCTTCATTGCCTCGTTTCTATCCCTAATTTTGCACACTGCCGCTTTGTTGCCGTTTGTCACTTTGTCCTCCCAGTCATCAAAAGAGAAGGGAAAGCAGTGTATCATTTGAGAAATATGGCCTGAATTATTTAGCAAATGCTTGTATTTCCTAGTCCCATTTCTTTTTCCCCTTCAGTGCGCTTCTTGAAGTAAGTTCCTATCTTCCAACATATTATTTGCAGACTGGTACTTAGCATACCATAAATCCTTAATACCTATTATTTTTTTGGCCATATAAAGATAATTAATGGGATGGATACTGTGCCCTGGCCTCTGAAGAAGCTGTGTCATCATTGGGCCATTGTCAACTAGGAGAAGCTGAAAAGTTCCAGGCCCTCTGAACCAGATGCTCTGATGGGTGAAATGTGCCCAAGGGCCCTGAGTGTGGGTGACAGAACCCACAGACACTGCCCATACTGTTTTACTGAGCTCACATCTTGAGTCATATTGCTGTCCACACCAGGTACATGATTTAAGGGAGAATATGATATTGTAATGGATTTAAAATTCACAATCAACCCCTCAAGCAGGAAGAAAGATATTTTCATTAATTCTCCATAATGGAATAGAGCTTGACTCTAAGCCCCCATTTTTCTAAAGTATATTTTATTGCCCCAGCTGGTGTTGCTCAGTGGATTGAGCATCAGCCTGCGAACCATGGGTCGCCAGTTCGATTCCCCAGTCAGGGCACATGCCTGGGTTGCCAGCCAGGTCCCCAGCAGGGGGCGCGTGAGAGGCAACCACACATTGATGTTTCTCTTCCTCTCTTTCTCCCTCCCTCCCACTCTGTCTAAAAATAAAATTAATGAAATCTAAAAAAAAAGTATATTTTATTGATTCTGCTATTAGGGTTGTCCCATTTTTTTCTTCCCTTTACCCCGCTCTGCCCTGCACCGCCT
Organism: Mormoops blainvillei; assembly: GCA_004026545.1. Classification (NCBI taxonomy): domain Eukaryota; kingdom Metazoa; phylum Chordata; class Mammalia; order Chiroptera; family Mormoopidae; genus Mormoops; species Mormoops blainvillei. The sequence continues at coordinate 313,263 of PVJD01000281.1, read as the reverse complement.
CTCCCACCAGCACCCCCCCACCCCCACCCCCGCTTAGTTCGTGTCCATGGATCGTATATATGTCCTTTGGCTTCTCCATTTCCTATACTATTCTTAACCTCCTCCTGTCTATTTCATACCCACCAATTATGCTTCTTACTCCCTTTACCTTCTCCCCCGTTCTCCACCCTCCACCTCCCCACTGCTAGCCCTCCATGTGATCCCCATTTCTGTGATTCTGTTCCTGTTCTAGTTGTTTGGTTAGTTTGTTTTTGTTTTTGTTTTTTAGGTTCAGTTGTTGATAGTCATCAGTTGTCATTTTACTATTCATAGTTTTGATCATCTTCTTTTTCTTAGATAAGTCCCTTTAACCTTTCATGTAATAAGGGCTTGGTGATGATGAACTCCTTTAACTTGACCTTATCTGGGAAGACTTTATCTGCCCTCCCATTCTAAATGGTAGCTTTACTGGATAGAGCAATCTTGGATGTAGGCCCTTGTCTTTCATCACTTTGAATACTTCTTTCCAGCCCCTTCTTGCCTGCTAGGTTTCTTTTGAGAAAGCAGCTGATAGTCTTATGGGAACCCCTTTGTAGATAACTCTCCTTTTCTCTTGTTGCTTTTAAGATTCTCTCCTCATCTTTAATCTTGGATAATTTAATTATGATATATCTCATTGTTTTCCTCCTTGAGTCCACTTTCTTTGGGACTCTCTGAGCTTCCTGGACTTCCTGGAAGTTTATTTCCTTCACCAGATTGGAGACATTTTCCTTTGCAATTGTTCAAATAAGTTATCAATTTTGTGCTGTCCCTCTTCTCCTTCTGGCACCACTATAATTCAGATATTAGAACATTTGAAGTTGTCCTAAGGTTCCTAAGCCTCTCCTCATTTTTCTGAATTCTTGTTTCTTCCTTCTGTTCCAGGTCATTAATTTGGGTCCTGGTTTCCTTCCCTTCACTGTGGCCTCCCTGTATAGTTTTCTTTATTTCACTTTGCATAGCCTTCACTTTTTCCTCCATTTTGTGACCATACTCAACCATTTCTGTGAGCATCTGGATTACCAGTGTTTTGAACTCTGCATCTGATAGGTTGGTTATCTCCTCATTGCTTAGTTCTTTTTCTGGAGTTTTGATCTGTTCTTTCATTTGGGCCATATTTCTTTGTCTGGCACACCTATTACGATGTAAGGAATGGAGCCTTAGGTATTGCCAGGGCAGGGAAATCCACTTTATTGTGTTGTGGTGCTACATGTAGGGGAGGGGTCAGAGAGGGAACAATGTTACTTGCTTAGCTCTTGTCCCACTTTTAGTCACTTCTGCTGCTACCCGAAAGTGAATTGGGCCCTTCTGCTGCTGATTCCCAGGTGGGTGGATTTGTATACATTCTAGGAGCCCATGGGTCTTTCCAAAGAACTCTCCTGTGATGCTGGGAGTTTCTTCTGCTGCTGCAACCCCCACAGGTTTTTATAGCCAGAGGTTTTGAGGTTTCAGTTCCGCACACTGGATACCTGGGCTCCACAGTCTGTCTCACTCTGCAGTTGTTCCTCCCCGTTTTTCTACATGCCAATGTGGGACCACCCGGCCTCCAGCCACCACCTTGCCATATCTCCTCTCCGCCCCCACCGCCCATCTCCGTCCCCCCTACCAGTCTGGATGAATGTTTCTTCTTTAACTCCTTGGTTGTTGGACTTCCATACAGTTCGATTTTCTGGCAGTTCTGGTGGTTCTTTGTTTTTAAATTTGTTGTTGTCCTTCTTTTTCTGTGTGAGGAAGCAAACTATATCTACCTATGCCTCCATCTTGGCCGGAAGTCCTCTTCATTCTGTAAGCCCCCGTTTTTAATGATGGGGGTAACTCAATCTTGTCATTCTCAATGTAACTATCATTGCAGTTTCAAAGTTAACTTCTTGGGGTAAATATTCAGTCAAATTAAAGATTTAAACTCAGTCCATTTAAAGCTCAAATTCAACATCAGAGCTGTTCACTCTCAAGGATTCTCATCTTCTTTTCCCCTCAAGATGTATCTGGGTGCAAGGGAAGAACAGCAGGGCGGGGTCTGGCTGTGTCCCAGATGCCTCTCTCCTTCCTGTAGCTGGAGGTTTTGCAGCTGAATAATTCATAGTCTGTTGAATTGATAAAATGAAGGTCCAGCACTCTCACCCCCATTCAACCCCTCTTAGTTCAAGTGAAGCTTGGACATTCAACCTCATCTTGATCCCCTGGGCTGTGCACCTTAGAGACTGTGCTATAGGATCACCTTACCCCAAGGCAAGCTGAGCCTGTCATACCTACTGCTGGGGCCTGTTGAAGAGCTCCATGTGCAGGTTCTGAGCACTGCCTCCAGCCCTCTCTCTGCTTAACTTACCGCAGTGCCATTTCTACTCTGGGTTCCAAAGGAAAGGGTCCATGGGCACTCTGCTCCAGGGTTTCCAAGCTTATCTAGGGCATCTGTGTCCTGCTGAGAAAAGGGGGAGGTGTCCGAACCTGTCCTCAGGGTAAGGTAGGAGAAGTGAACCTGGGAGCAGTACAAATATTCTCAGCCAAACTTTTATGCTCTCTCCATCTCTTTCCAAGCTTTCCCTGGCTCTTACCTCTTTTCAATGATTTGGAGATATTTTAAAAGATATATCTTAGCACAACCCACTCTTTATTTCAAAATCAAGTAACTTTCTAACTACTCCTTCAAGTATAGGCAGCAGATAAATTTTAGAGCAACCTTGCAAATAAAATGAAAAACTGAATTGCAATCAGATACCATATTTTAACATACTATTCTTATTCTTAGTATAATAGCTAAAATCCAAGTTCTAACATGATTCCTAGTGAAATCTAGTATTTTCTTAGTTGAGCTCACAGATTACTTTGAAGCTGCAAATTCTATCATTTTTCAGCAGCATCTCATGACTCATGCAGCAGTTCCTTCTTGCTGGCCTCAGCTTCTTTTCTATGGGTAAAGGGGCAGCAATAGATCATTTCAGCACCTGTAACCCATCAGTTTCCTAGCAAGTTCTCCAGGAGGTGCTCCTGGAGTAGAAAGCCATGATCTGGGAACTAGGCCAAGGTGCTTTTGGTATGCGGAGGCGGAGCTTATCAGAAGACACTGAGGCCTGGAAGACACCCTTTCCTCAGCAGTAAATAAGCTAGCTACTCTGGAGGAATACAGATTGTGGTCTGGAAGGCCCTCAAGTATCACTGGGAGCTGTGTTTCCTGGGACTGGCATCCTGGGACAGCCAGCTTTACTTACCTTGGATTTCTGTGGGGCCTCCCTCTACCTCCTCCACTGTCCACCCTTCCCCCCAGGACTGGGGATGTTATACAGATGACCAGTGATAGCACTGACACCTGCCTTGCTGCTTCGTGCAGCATCCCAGCACTTCACTGCCACGTTTGCGATGTTCGATATCACTGAACGTGCCTGAGAGCGATTACTACTTCAAGGACAAGTTGGACCTGCCAGTGTGCCCTTGATAGCCCCCACATGAGCAGCTCAAGACTGAACTCTGTAATCCACCTGGCTGACTGGGTTCATTACAGACAAAGAAGAGCCAGAGGGTGGCCCCTATCTCAACCCAGATATAGGAACTTTTGGTCTGCAGATGGCAATGGAATCACACCAGCATCCGACCTCCAAGAACCTGGTCTACATCCAGTGATGCTACTGCTGCTCTCCTTGTTTTAGTGGGAGGCCTTTCTTTCTTGTCCCCAGTACCATACCACGGTCTCCTCTGGCCTGGGGTAGGGCTCTCACCAGTGCATAGCCCACAGTGAGGGCCTGGAGCACTGAAGAGTCCTTGTCTCCAGAAAGATGGACTTCAGATGAGAACGAAGAGAAAGGAGCCTGAATTTTCAGGTATGAGATGCTGTGGCTTTTTCTACTCTATGCTCTGAATTCAATTTTTCTACTCTTTGCTCTAAATTCACCCTTCATCGTCTACTCTGTGATAATGGAACTGGGCTCTGAATATTTCTCCTCTTCCAGCTAGCATGATGTTAAGTTTGTCAGTAGAAGGGCCTTTCATCTAGGAGTTCCCAATCTAGTGGGGAACACACACACACACACACTTTCTACAAGACACAAGGAAGATGGGCTAGTGCAAGAGCCCAGACAGGAGAGACTGAGGGACTCATGCCAGCTCAGCTTTACTAAAAAAAAAAAAAGTGATTTTCCAAAGGGAAATAAGGAAGACAACAAAGACAACATAGGCAAAGTACATTTAGACACAAAAAAGATTTTCTGACCCTCTTCAGGAACATGGAGAGAGCACTAAGTAGCCTTCTATGAAGACCTAAAAAAAGAGCTACATACTCACTGCTTTGCATCTCATAAGGGTATCTGAAAGGCTCCAAGTGAGAGAGTGGGAATAAAGCCCAGAACTTACAAATGAGAAATCAAAATATAGGCCTCTTGACCAGTTCTACTGGTGAGAGATATTGGTTAGACCCTTCATTTCAAATCCAGCTCTGCCTCATCAGACAAGGACTAAAGACTCCAGGGACACTGATATCCAAGACTCCAGATTGTCCTTGTCACTCTGAAGCCAATAATGCCTCACTCTCCTAGGGCTACTCTCCTGCCCCATGTAAGCATTCCTGGAGCGTGACTCAACCCCATTTATCAATCCCAGTTCCTCACTTCCCCTTTGACATAATCCCCTGGACTTTGAGTCTTAGAATTTTTAGTGCCTTACTTTTATCTCTTTTCTGCCCCCATCTTTCTTGATAGGGAGAATGCAAAAGGCACAACAAAAACCCTACAGATATGTTCTTTTTCTAAAAACCCACTCTAAATAATTATGAGGTAAAATCACAAATGTGTGGGTTCAGAATGAATAAAAATGTCAACTATTCCAATGTTATGCAAATAGGTACTGTGGCTTGTGATAAAATTGCTGAAGACAGCTTCAAGCAAAGATTCAAAAAGTACTGTGTTTCAAACCACACAGTTTCTGATGTGGTCTGAAAAAATTGGGTTTGATGTTGCAAGAAGTGGTCCAAGTGTTGGCAAAGATCCTGGCAAAGACACATGTGAAGAACTTAGGTGAAACTATGTCATGGTATGTGACAGAAAAATAGGCAACACTCCTAAATGTGTGTGTGTGTATAAAATTTCAAATAATAGAGGATTTTTATAATTACTAATAATAGCAGGGTTTTTTTTAAAAAAGAGACATTTGACTGCTTTTCTATATCCCTGTAAGAGTATATTAAAGTTGTCCTAAAATAATTTAAAATTTTTTAATTATTTTATTTTTTAAAATGAGAGATCTCCTTATATTCAGGATTGCCTTATATTCAGGCAGATGAGGTATGCAATGAGTAGAGTAGCTAGTAATCAGCCAAAAACTTACATCCTTGAGTTCAGGAGGCTTCTGCCAAGCTTTCTGCTTCAGGAATTTATTAAATACTGGGAACTGGTGAGGATGGTGCCTGTGGCCTTTGAGTTACCCCTTTCACCTACAGAAAAGAATGGCTCATAGCCCTTGATATGGAAGGTCTAATTTTAAAATCCTAACACAACCCATATATGTACACATAGTGAACTGATTTTCAACAAAGGTGCAAAGACAATTCAATGAAGAAAGAATAGTCTCTTCAATAAATGATGCTGGAACAACTGGGCATCCACATACCAAAAAAAAAAAAGAAGAGGAATGTCAACCCTTGTAGCATATACAAAAATTAATGCAAAACTAGATCATAGACATAAATTAAAAACCCATAATTATTAAGCTTCTAGAAGAAATCATAGGAGAAATTTTTTTTATCTTTGGTTAGGCAAGACTTTTTAGATACAACAAAAACATGATCCTTAAAATTAAAACAATTGATAATTGAGACTTCATCAAAATATTTAAACTTCTTTTCCAAAGACAACGTTAAAATAAAAATGAAAGCCGCAGACTGAGAGAAAATATTTATAAAGTGCATATTCATTAAAGGACATGTATCCACATAAAAAAAACAAGCTCTCTAAAGTCAATAACAGAAAAACAAGTACCTCTACACACCTATTAGTAAGACCAAATTCTGGAACTTTGAGAACACCAAATGCTGATAAGGATGTGGAGAAACAGTAACTCTCATTCATTGCTGGTGGGAATGCAAAATGGTACAGCACTTTTGGAAGACAGTTTGGCACTTTCTTACAAAACTAAACATACTCTTACCATACAATTCAGCAATTATATTTCTTGGTATTTATTCAAAGGAGTTGAAAACTTATGTCTGCACAAAAACCTGCATGCAGATATTTATAGCATCTTTATTCATAGTTGCCAAAACTTGGCAGGAACTAAGATGTACTTCAGTAGGTTAATGGATAAATAAACTGTGGTATATCCGGACAATGGGATATTATTCAGCACTAAAAAGAAATGAGCTATCAAGCCATGAAAAGACATGGACGAAGCTTAAATGCATTTTACTAAGTGAAAGGAGTCAGTCTGAAAAGGCTATAAGCATTAAGATTCCAACCATATGACATTCTGGAAAACTATGTGATGAAAACATCAGTGGTTGCTGGTGTTATGGGGAGACAAATAGGCAGAACAAAAAGTATTTTTAGGGCAATGAAAACACTCTGTATGATACCATAATGGTAAATACATGTCATTAGGAATTTGCCTAAACCCATAGAATGTATAATGCCAAGAGTGAGCCCTAAAGTAAACTATGGACTTTAGGTGATTGTGATGTTGTCATTGTAGGTTCATACTTGGTAATAAATGTATGTACCACTCTGGTGAGTGATGTTGATAATGAAAAAGGCTATACATTGGAGGAGGAATATGGGAAATCTCTGTACTTTCCTCTCAATTTTGTTGTGAATCTAAATCGCTCTAAAAAATTAAGACTTTAAATAAATAAACCAACTAACCAATGATTTTTTTCCATAATCAGTTTGAACTGAAAACAACCCAAGTGTTCTTCAACCAGTGTATAGGTAACTTCAACCAGTGTGGAACTGTGTGCTACAGTTTCTGGGTAGCAAAAAAAAGAAATGAACTGCAGATACATGCAACAACATGGGAATCTCTAATATACTGTGCTAAGTGAAAGAACTTAGACTCAACATACTATATAAATCCTTTTATATGAAAGTTGGGGGAAAAGAAAAAAACCAAAGAGGGATAGGACACTAATCAGTGGTTACCAGCAGCTGGAGCGAGGGAGAGGGGCTGGTCACAAACGGGCTTGAGTGAATTTTGAGGGATGATGAAAATGTTCTATATCTTGATTATGGTGGCGGTTACATGATTCTGAGCACTTGTCAAACAGAGAACTAGACTCTAAAATGACAAATTTTACTGTATGTAAATTATATCTCAATTTTTTAAAATGTTAATGAAAAAACCCAAAAATCTAAAAAATACCTTGAGCCAGAGCCAGCGTGGTCATTGTTGACAGAGGCTGCTGGCTTCTTAGCCCCCTTGACATGGGGTGGCCAGCTTCCCCATGCATATGTGTGACTCCAGAGATCCCGAAGGGTCGTGCGATGGTTTGTCTCCTTTCTCATAAACAGCTGCCGGCTAATGATGAAAGACTGAGACTCGTAAGCCATAAGGCAAGACAGGGAGAATTTCTCTACCTGTTCTTTTCTTTTTTTTAATTTAATTTTTGGAAATATTTTATTTATTTATTTTCAGAAAAAGGGGAAAGGAGAGAGAAAGAGAAGGAGAGAAACATCAATCGGTTGCTTCTTGCACACCTCCCACTGGGGACCTGGCCTGCAACCCAGGCTTGTGCCCTGACTGGGAATCGAACCAGCAATCTTTTGGTTCACAAGTCAGTGCTCAATCCACTGACCCACACCAGCCAGGGCTAATTTATTTTTTATTGTATTTTTTCCATTACCACTTGTCCCCCTTATACCCCTGATCCTCCTGCAATCAACACATTGTGGTCCTATTCTTTTCTTTCTTTCTCATCTATTATTTTTCATTTCTCTGCCTTTTCTTCTGAGCTTTTATTTTGCTTTTACTTTCTTTCCCTATTTATCAGTTCATGCCTAGCTGAAAGGAATCTGCTGGAGGTTATGACAAGTGGGGCAAAAGGAAGCATTTGCTCTGATCCATAATGATTTAGTAAATGATTAACAACCATCTCTCTGCAACACACACGCGTACAAGTTTAATTTTACAGATATAAAGAATATAGGTACATAGTTTATAAATAATAATAAAATATGCAATATTCTTTTAGGTGAATTCCATATAGCCAATTGATTCCCACAGAACGTTTCATAATTTTTGCTGAACTTTTGTACCTGTAGCCAACCTATCATTGTAAGTAACAAACAAGTAGAGTTTGGGGAAGAATCTTGGCTGATATTTTCATTGATGTTAATGATTAAATGAAAGTGAAACAAAAAAGAAATGTGTTGGAACTTCACTCATTCTTCAATAACACGAGTGACTTGGATAATACTGGAGGGATATTTCCTTGATCTTTGTGTTATTCATAATGTAACAACTATAAATATGACACATTTTTTATTTAATCTACAGTATTAACATTTTCTCCATCACCAGACAATCAACAAAACAATAAATGAAGCCCAGAGTTGGAGCATTTGCTAATTTATGTGGTGTAAATACTCACCCTGCCAACATGAAATCACTGAACACAGAGTTATGAAGGAAAAGATGTGCCCAGCACACCACTGTTCCATATGTCCACCATGCAGACACAATAGATACAAACAACATCAGGAACAAAAGTAATAGCAAAATGTTGCAGAATGATTAAAAAGTGATAAGTTTTGAGTATTTATTACCTTTGTTTTGGATATAATTTATTTAATTATAAGTTTATGTCACAATTTTTAATAATGACTGTGTTTAATAACCAGCTCACAACATCCCTGAATTTAAGTCTGCTCTCTAGCGCTTCTTAGAGCTGGCTTGTAGCCCAGTAAGGATCCCAGTACAAATCTGTGAACCCCTCCCCCACTACAAATTCTGCGGCAGCAATAGCAGCATGAAGGAACAGTGGGTGCAAACATATGTTGTTTCCCTGAACCCCATTATTGACATGTTGCCAGGGCTGCTTTAGCATTATGGGATATTTCCCTGAACTGTTCAGCCTGGTTGTTAGGGCTGAATTATCAATGTCATCAGGCACATCATAAACTATATTAGGACATGAATGTGGATTTCAGTGGAATAAATGGTTTGGTTTTCTTCATTAAATTTCATTCATTAAAATATTCTGTTGGGTTTTTTAAATGAGGATTTATTGTTGATGGAGAAAAAAATTGTTATTCTGAAACCCCTTTTATTTTGTAACGGCCAATCTGGAAAGATAGTCATCAAAATGTTAATAATTATCTTGGATGGTGAGTTTTTTTTCCCCTTCTTCTCATGGTTTTCTGTAGCTTCCAAGTTACAATAAATATATAACACTTTGTAGCAGGAAAATATTGAGGCAAATCTTTGGTTACTTGATATTTAAAATTACACCGGTGCTGTCCTTTAAAGGCTAGAAGAATAAATAGCATTTCAGTAAAAGACTGCCCAAGGAAACAGACATCAATTACTATGTTCAGTTTAATTTAAAAGCCAGATGTCCAGGAATTGGATATGGCCAATTATCATTTTCTGCCCAGATGGAGTGTTTTCTTTTTTTCTGTCATTAGACGGAAAAGCACAGCATCTCTGCCCGCTTGCTTTATTACGTTCAGTCACTTCGGTTGGAAAGCTTTTTAAGGAGTAGGTGGGGCTTAGAAGAAGAGCACTTTATTCTATCATGAATGAAAAGTTGAATCAGGTACAAGAGATAGAAGAAAAAGGATTAAGTTGTGTGAATGGTTAGATGATGAAATCTTTTCAAGCTTACTCTTTGACCAATTCCAGCAGAGTTAGAAATGTAATTCATACCTTCTCATGTCTGCTTTCCTTTGTTTACTGATGTATAATAAACTACTCTAAGATTCAGCAGTTTGAATCAAGAAATAGCTATTATTTCACAGTTTCTATATATCAGATTGGTGAGCGTGGTTTAGTTGGCTGCCTGTGGCTCAAGGTCTCCGATGAATGTTGAACCAGCCATGCATACCTGCAATAAATTGTACCTGTTCATGTATATTTTAAAATACATTGCTGGGCTTGATTTACTAAAATTTTGTTGGTGATATCTGTATCTAAGTTTATGAGAGATATTGGTCCCTAGTTTTCTTTACTGTATGATATCTGCCTAGTTTGACTATCAAAGTAATACTGGCCTTTTAAAGTAAGTAGAGAAGTATTCTGTCCTCTACTATTCTCTGGAATTGTATAAAATTAGTGCTAATTCTTCTCAAAACATTTGTTAGAATTCTCCAGTGAAACCACTGGGAGGTTTCTTTTTCCAGAGAATTTTAAGGGCAAGTTCAATTTCTCTAATGGTTAAAAGACTATTCTGTTTCATCTTGTTTGAGCTACAGTAGTAATTGGTTCATTTCTCCTAAATTGTTGAATTTGTAAGTGTAAAGGCACCTCTGGTATTCCTTTACAATTCTTTTAAAGCCTGCAGAAACTGTGACGCCGCCCTGTTTCGTTACCGACATCGGTGATTTGTGTCTTCTCTCCATTTGCCAGTCTTGCTAGAAGTCTATCAAACAGCTTTTCTTTCACGGACATTTTTTAGAACTGTTTTCTTTTCCCATTTCGTGGATGTCTACGCTTATCTTTATTATTTCATTCTTTCTGCTTGTTTTGGATTTATTTTGCTCTTCTTTTTTCTAGTTTCTTGAAAAACTTAGATTATTGATTTGAGAACTTTTATAATATAACCTTTCTCTCTTTTCTGAAGTAATCAGTTCATGAATAAATTTTTCTCTCAGTACTACTTTAGCTGCAACCCACACATTTTGATAGGTGGTATTTGTATTTTCATTCACCTCTGTGTAGTTTTTAAAATTTTTCTTCAAAACTTCCTATTGACCAGGTATTATTTAAAAGTGTTAATTGCCAAGTACTTAGGGTTTTCTTGTTGCCTTTCTCTCGTTGATATCTAATTCCATAATGATCAGAAAACATATTCTGCATGATTTCAATTCTTTTAAAGTTATTAACACTTGTTTTCTGGTCTAGCATGTGGTCTGTTATGGGTGCTTGAAAAAATATATACATTCTGCTGTTGTGGGTGTAGTGTTCTACAAATGTCACTTACATCCTCTTGGTTGATGGTGTTGTTCAGGTCTTCTTTATCTTTGCTCATTTTCTGACTCTTAGTTCTTTCAGTTGCTGAGAACGGGATGTTGAAATTATAATTTCAGAGATCCATGTTTTATGAAAGACCAATTTTGGACTCTCTGTTTAAGAGCATGGTATAAAATTTGAATACCAATTTCGGTTAAAAAGCAAATATTTATTTTGAATAAGAAAAATCGCAACAAATTGCACATTTTAAAGTGCTGACACAAAATTCACAAACATACCAACATCCAAAAAACAATATAATGTGTTTATTATTTTACTGCCTGACATACTTCTATAATACACTATTTTCCCTACATTCTTTTGTCCAGATGCTCTTTAATTATCTCTTTATATGACAATAATTTTGTTTTATCATATTTGTTTGGACTGATTAGAAAGATAATTTAGTCTTTCTTCAAGCATGGCTGATCAAAATTTTTTAATTACTAATAGGTTTTTTTTTACCTTGACAACTTGTTATTAATAATTTGTAATTTTTAAAGATTATAGTAATATTTGGAGAAACTTCTATTAGGTTTAATTTATTTATGAGCTATAAAATTTGGAAGCATTTTCTACAGACTAGTTCCCAATTCTGTCCACATTTCTGATACAAGTAGCATAGGACACGTCCACAACACAGTACACTCCCTGACCCTGCTCCTCCGTATTACAGTGCTCTGCTGAAGGAGTAGCCCTGGAAACTACTACAGGGTAGCAATAGATACTGCACACAGAAGTAAGTGTGAATGACATAAATATCCTCCCACCAAATTCAAACTAGCTGTACCAAAAACTCAACTTCCCTGTATCTGGATCCCCCAAAATGATCACAGTCCTTGTAGTACTACCTGACACAAAAAGAACTTGTGACAGTGACGGTGTGGAAGTTAGGGTAGAAAGAGACAATGCCCAAAACCAGCTGTAGTTGAAGTAGATTACATTTGTAGTTTTTGCAGAAACTTACAAACATGTGAACATATTGCTAAGGTATCTTCCAGGAGCTTGGAAAGAGTTCATGCAAGCGAGAGCCCTTGTGGCTTGACTTTCATTAGTCTCATTGAAAATCAAGCCCTTCTGCTGACATTAAAAGGGGTACAAAGAGAAGGGGAGGCAAATACTTGCACCTAATTCACCGTCTTGAAGCAGAAGTTTCTTACACATCTTTAAAAGACAAAACTTTGTATTATGAAAATTTCCAAGCATATACAAAAATAGCAAGAATAGTGTAATGAATATTGATGGTACTCATCATCCAGCTTCTGAGATTATCAAACTTTGATGATCTTCATTGTTTGATTACTTCCAGTTCAAGACAATGTGAAGGATAAATACAGAAGATAAATGAGACATGGTCTCTGCTCTCATGTCTGCACCCAGTGAAGAAGATAGAGCATGAGCCCAACAAACCATGTCATACTATCCAAGGGAGAACTCTGGACCTGAAGGAGAGATCACCCTTAGCTGTTAACAGCCACTAAAAGGTTCAAGAAAGAAATGGGCTACTTAGAAAACAAGTACCTATTTTAACTTGTCCAAACTGAGGCAGAATTGAGAAATATGAAATATATATTTCTGGTTCTCCTCCTCCCCCTCCTCCTCCCCCTCCTTCTTTTTACTTTTAGAATGTTTCTCTTGGCTTTTGGAAAATAGTTCAGCCTCCTAGCTGTTTATCTACACCTCTAACTACATACTCAGATTTATTTAGATTTAGTTAACATTTATTGAGTGTTTGCTAGGTGGTACTCATTTTCTCATGCACTATTTCTTTCCATCCTTACAACAAGCCTGAGAGACAGATATCATCGTCCCCATTTCTGAAGATGAGAAGAGAGATCCAGAGAGGCAGCTTGCCTAAGCCTGCACAGATAGAAAGCATAACCAAAAACCAGGCCCTCTATCTCAATTAAGCATAATTAAAAACCAGCACTTCGAACACAACTCTAGCGTGGTACTTCCCCAGTTCAGAAACCTCCAGTGGCTCACAGTCAAAATACCAGAAAATTAATAATAAAAGACCTTAGTTTACTATCTCGCTTTCTCTACAACACAGTTTTACTTTTCCTTCAACTTTATCTTCTATTTGCACGACTGCATCTGACCCCTCTTCCTGTGTTTGGGAAATTGCCCTCCTCATGAAGCTGAACCCTACCACACCATGGAAATCAAAAGTGTATTTACACATTTTCATGGCCTCCCTATCAGTTAGAACTGTGATGTCAAATATGATACCCTCTGGCCCCATACAGCTATTGAGCACTTGAAGTGAAGCTAGTGCCACATGTTGAAATGATATTTGGGATATAAAGGGTTAAATAAAAATATGAAAAATAATTTTACTTTCTTCTTTAATTCTCTTAATAGAACATTTCTTAATACTCTATTGGAGAACATTGAGCTAGACCGTTAACATCTGACTGGATTGTGTCAATCATTTGTCCCCAGGCTTGGGACCAAATGCTAGTATGGTGATGTCACAGGGACCCTCCTTCCTATTGAGAGTAGTGGCAGTAAAGTAACTGTATCTAGTTTCTAGGGGCAGCAGTGACATCATTCAGTGTCTAGGTCAAGTGGTATTGGCGGTCCCCATTTTTGGTATCTGTATCCAGCATTGGTTGCAGTGGTAGCTTCTTGGGACCGGGTCTGAGCATGGTGTTCAGTGTTGTTCCTAAAGACCCTGCACGTATCCAGTATCCTTCTAATGAATTCCTTTTTTGCTAAGATCCTTCATGAAGTCTACCCTCTCCACCCCAGTCCACAATGATCCTTCCTGCTTTTGACATCAGTAGTGAATCAAATCCAAACCACACGTTTGGCACATGGCCTGTGCTAGTGAGAGCCTTTCTTCACAGTCAGGCTGTAAAAGTCTCCATAGCAGGAACCCTGTCTTTGGCAAAATTGTTTCTCAGTAGCTGTCAGGCTGTCTTGGTCACAGCATCTCTGGAGGAATACTTGCTAGTTAGCACCGCAGATCTCTGAGGTAGGCAGAGCAGCTTTCATTATCCCCGTTATACCAATGAGGAAGCTTGGGTGGTGGTGTCAAGTGACTGGTCTGAGGTCTTGTAGCTTGTTTGCTACTAAATTGGGACAGTAGCCCAGACTTCCTCACTGCCGACTCCCAGCTCTTTCCTCTATTCCAGGTGCTGCCATAGACATAAGATGGTGTATTATTTTCTAGGGCTACTGTAACAAAATGCCACAAACTGGGTGACTTAAAACAATGAATATGTATTGTCTTATAGTTCAGGAGTCTGTAAGTATGATATAGAGGTATTGGCAGGGCCATGATTCCTCTGAAACCTGTAGGGAAATCTTTCCTTGCCTCTTCCTAAATTCTGGTGGTTTGCTAGCAATCTTTGGCATTCCTTGGCTTGTAGCTGTGTAACTCCATCTCTGCCTTTGTCATCACATGATTTTTTCCCTATGTGTTTCTTTCTCTATATGGCTGTCTTCTTGTAAGTCACTGGGTCAGGGATCCACCCTACTGTAGTATGACCTCATTTAACTACTTAACTACTAGTTCTATGCAGGTTTTTGGCTACATAGCAGGTCTGTTGCCCCCACTCCCCACGTTGTTCAAGGGTTGACTGTACTTACATCTGCAATGACCCTATTTGCAAATAAGTTTATATTGCTTGATACTGGAGGTTAGGACTTCAACGCATCCCTTTTTTTTTGGCAGGGGGAGTGGTACATGTTCAATCTATAACAGATAGTAAACATAAGAGGAGAGAATACTCTAGAAAAGGAAGAAATTGCCTTGTTTCCAGGATTTAGTCCCAGGAAGAATTATACTACAGTGGCCTAAATGTGGGGAGTCTTTTCAGGTATATATTCCCACCTACTAATGAGGTTTGCATATGCTAACCAGATCTTGTTGACAAGTGTGTTTTCATGAGTTATATAGTATATCACTTTCCTCATTTAAGGATTGAATGGCCCCCGATATATAAGATAGAAGCCCATCCTTTCTAGTTCTTCCCAGCTATCTTGAGGCAGCTATCCCATTTAAAGGGAAATGATGGTGTGTAATTCTGATGAGTAACTGGGATGTGATTATTGTGGTGAGCCTGTCCCTCTTTGCCAGAGAACTGTCTTTGATGTCTAAAGTATTACTTATTACTTGGGACCTAGATGAGAGAGCTAGTAATGCAATAACAAGCCTAACCTAGAGGGTGCAGTTAGTACTCAGGATTTGCATCCATTTTTCTGATATCTCTTTTCCTTTGATGAAACATATAGAAGTTATAAGTAAAAAGAAATACACAATTCCTAAAAACAAAAACAAAAACAAAACATGGAGAGGAAATGGTAAAATACACTCTGCTTCAGTCCAAAAGATAAGAATGACAGCAGTTTTCAATCAGGCCCTGTTGCCAGACAGAGGCCTGGCCCTGAGTGGGCCTGCCTAGGGCCAGCTGTAGTGTGTGGGTTCTCGATTTCAGGTAGAAAAGATTTCATAACACAAATCCAGGTGACTATGAGGGTACATTTATTAAAGCTGGGGACAGTGAAACAAGGAAGGGCTTAGCATAGAAGGAGCAACAAGAGAGCCTGGACTGGGCTGCCTTAGCTCACCGGGAAGTCAGAGAAGAGGTGCTTTAGAGATGGGACAGGGGATTAGCTGAGGACAAGCCGCCAGGTGCCCATTGCCTTAGAGTTTAGGACATGCCTGTGGAGAAAGAAGTGGGGGAGGAAGAAGGGAATGTCGTGGGCTACTCCCCAGAGGGAGAGCGTGGGCGCTGGGTTCTTTCTCTTGAGGCTTCTCTCTCTTGCTGGTGGGAGTCTTAGGGGAGTCTTAGGGTCTCAGGGGAGGGTTTCAGTAGAGTATTCATCAGTTCTCTAGGTTGAGCCCTTTCAGGGACATAGCCCCTTCTGATTGGTCAGTGACAGGACAGGGCGTCTTTAGTCATTGCATTTGGTCCTGGGGCTACCTACCTGGTTTTACTGCTTTCCTGGGCCTGGAGCTGAAATACAGCTGAGGCCTAGATCTTATCTCCAGGGAGGAAAGACCAGGGGGAGAAGATTACCATGGCGGGGCAGTCCTTGTTTTCCCAGTTTTGCCCCCTGTCAGGCACTCTCTCTGGGGCTGTCTGCCCTGGTGACCATCTGCGCCTGGCCGCACATTGCTCAGCCATTGTGTTCAGCCATGTGTCTCAGTTTCCCCATTCCACTTGCCAAGGAGTTTTCCTAGCTTTTTACTCTCTTGTCTCAGCCCTTTGGTGAGATCATATACAAGATTAGCAATTTTATTGGGATTCTTAAATGGCAGTAGCTGAAATCTCTAATGAAAATCGCCTCATGACATGGAGCCAAATAACCACATAAGCCCATCTCCAAATCTAGTTTCTCTACATGGGAACAGTGTGGGCTCTAGGGTCTGTGCTATCTTTTAATGTGTGACCTTGGGCAAGCGACTTAATCTCTGGGAATTATCCCGTGTATAAAAATGAGGATAATTACCTAGCAGGGCTCTGGTGAGGATTAGGTACCTAACACAGTGCACAGCACATATAATGGGTGCTCCATTAAATTGAAGCCTTTCTTCTCCCAGTCCTGCAAACACATGCAATATAATTTCTGCCCACTGCCCCACCATCAGCTACTCTTTTCCATGTCATTCCCATCCACCCTTTCCAAAGTTGAATTTATAATCTAGTTGAGGAGACATATTGGTAGGAAATGACTTTCATTTACTTTTAAAAACCAACAAGTAAAAAACAAAGTAGTATACCCCTGAATCTTTCTGGCCGCTGGCGAAGTTCCTCATTTGTTAATTCAACAAACATTTATTGGGTGACCACCCATGTCAGGCATAGTGCTAAGCATGGGGTATTCATTGGTAAACAAAACATCCATTGTGGAGTTCACAGTTTAATAGGGAGACAGTGAAGAAATAATAAATATATAATTTAACAGTATGCTGAGTGTCATGAAGTAAATGATCAGGTACAATGATGGAGTCTAATGGGAGAGCAGGAAGGAGACTTAGGTTAGGAATAATGTTCTTTCTGAGATGACATTTGAACTGAAACCTGAAAGGTGACAAGCTAGACACGCAAAGAACAAAAGAAAGGGTCTTCAAGACAGTGGAATCAGCATGAGCAAAGCAATGAGGCAGGCAGGAGCTAGAGGTGTTTGAGGAAGAGTAGTTGGGGCCATGTCAGCAAGTTAAAGGTGCCACTTGGAATAAAATCCAATTCTTACCATGGCCTCAGTGTCCCACCTTACTTGGCCCTCCTCTGACCCCATCTCCTCCTACTGCCCTGTCACCTATTCTCTGGTCCCTCTTCCTACTGCTGGTCTCATTCGCACTGCAGGTCTCTGTTTGGAAGGCTCCAACGCAAATCTCATGACTCCTGGCCGCTGAGGTTGGCTTTCTTCCCATCCCTTATCACATTATTGTGTTGACTTATTTTAGTTTTTTATTGTCCGTTCTTTCCAACTACAATTTAAGTTTCATGAGCTTTTCTTATTGCTACATACCTAGAACCTAGACCAATATCTAACATATAACGAAAATTCAAATAATATTATTTGTTCAATTACTGTTGAGTGAAATTAAGCTAAAAGGGTAATGCAAGGCAAAGAACTGATCGATCTTTGTCAAACACAGAAGGATTTCCTGAAAAGGCATGTTTTGAATTAAAACTGTGGGGGGTGGGGTGCGCAGCTACAGCTGGAATTTAGGGAATTATTCGTTCACCTCTGTCTCCTTCACTAGATTTGGAGCTCTTATAAGGCTGGAGCCAAGTTTTTATTAACCCTTCTATCATGAGCGCCTAGCAGGGGAGCTGGCACATAGTAGGCATGGGATAGAGGTTTGCAGAATAGCTGACAGTGGGGTATGCAGAAGGGTCTATTAATTTGGCTGCAGCACAGTTCAGGAAGGAAAAGTAGGTCTGGGGACTTTGGGAAGGTCCAGCTTCCCAAGTAGCAACCCTGCAAGCAACAAGAAGATAAGGCAGGACCGCAGAAAGAGCGCGCGCCCGCCAATGCGGCTGCGCAATACAGTCCCCTCTCCGCAGGGCAGCGGGACGCCGGCAATCTCCCGGCACGCATGCGCACTGGATTCTTCCCGCCTCCAACAAGATGGCGGAGGCCAAGTAGCGAGGGGGCGGAGTGTTGCCGCCGGAAACCCGGCCGCTGCTTGGGGGGGAGCTGCGGGCGAAGGCCCGGGAACAGCGGGCCGAGGCTGGCGCGATGCTGTTCCCGGGAAACGTCGTTGGATGCCGGTGAGGAAGGTGTACAAGGAGTTGCCTTCCCGGGCCACCGGTGCCCCCTATGTACGCCTCCCTGGGCTCGGGTCCGGAGGCTGCTTTGCCCGCTTCGGGACCACTCTCTACTCTCAGGTTCTGGGGCTCCGGCGGCGGCAAAGGCTGTGTCCCGCAGGTGAGGAAGCGCCCGGGCGGCGTTCGTGCTTCTGGCCGCGGGGCGAACGTCTGGCAGGTGAGTAAGGCTGCAGGCATCGGCGTCTCCTCGCCCTGCTATTCTTCACGTTGCCCCGCCGCTGCTCGGGACCCTAGTGGTGCCGGGCCGGACTCTGCATCTCTCTTGTCTCCACGTCCCACCCCCGCCCCGCCCCGCGCCCCCTCTCAAGGCCTCCAGTTGGCCCCTGGCTTTGCAGGTCCTCCATTCTTACACAGAGGGTGGGGGTCGTGACGCCTGTAGACCCTCGCTCCTTTCATGGCTCCTGAAGAATCCTCACCCCTACAAGCTGTCTATTCTTCGTGCTAGGTGGGTGGGTCGTCAGCCCCTCCTGGTTTGGTCGCCTACCCCCATCTTTCTCGTTTCGATCCTCCTTTTTTCTTTTAAAAGTTTTTAACTCTCTGGGAAGATTACCCGATAGCCTGGCATATAGAAATACAAAGAAAAGGCTTGTTATCTAGAGGCCAGTGAATTTTGTTCATCTTGATGAGGGAATTAACTCACCAGGAGACCGGAGTGATTTAGGAGATTGACTCCTTGGCCCATCAAACTCTTGCAAATAGAGGAATGGTGTTTATGATGGCAAATTGTTGTTCACCTAAATTAATCTCTTTCTGGCTATAATAAATCTTTAGTTTCTGAACTTCAGAGGCGGGCCGTAAATTTTCTAGATCTAGTGAAAGAATTGAGAAGTGTTCGTGTTAAAAAAACTGGGCCTTATGAATGTAAGATAACATGGAATGGCACAAGAAAGGATAAGTGATTTATTCTTTTAGTCAGTGGTAGCTTAAATTACCCACCGAAGAATCCCGTATTGTACAAGCCCTTTGTTTTATTTAGAAAGGAGTAAAATGGAGAAAAAAGCTCTTTAAACTCAAAACTTCTCAAATTTCTTGGATTCTCCATTGTGGCTACTTCTGAGCAATCTGTATAGTATTTGCTACGTTCTATAAAATTTAGGTTACACCAGTCTCAGTTCTCCCTTTTTTCTGGGGTAGGGGGGAAGTCTGAATTAATGGTATAAGAAATTGCCCTAAATAACATGGTAGGGTGCCAGAGTTTATAAGTATGAACTGCAGGATCGTAGTGGTTGTAGTGGAGGAAGTTACCTTGCCTGATTCTCCCATCTTTTCCTATAGTTGGATAATGTGTCAGGAGCCCCCAGATTGTAAATGTGACATTACAATAAAAATGGTAACCTGTCCTTTGAGATTGCAAGTGGGTGGACCCTTTTTTATTAATATGAAAATGAGCAATGTCGTTTTGTTTAAACTATGCTAGGTGCTCTCAAGTTATTAAAGTACAAACTATCCTTGCCCTTTTGGAATTCTATACTAAAAATCTGTAACGTGAATTATAATTGGCATGACAGATTTGTTCACTTTTCATTCTGCCTCATGACATACAATATGTTTTCTCCTTTGTCGTGGACTTTATGACCTCTTAATGAATTTCTCAAATTTAGAGTAGAATTTTTCAGTTTAAAAGAGGAGAGATTTCTGCGATTTTATGGACTAGTTCATTCATTTGTTTGTTGCTAGCCTTTTCTAGAATCAGGGACTGCATGTTTCTAGAGCTGATTGTCTCTCTGGCTGAAGAGAAAGTAAGACTGCTGAACCCCAATCAATGGCTCACTGCCTCTGGCAAAATAATTTGAAGCATTGTGTGAAGAGACGGTTGCAACCACAAGCACTCCTTAAAATCTCTCACTCTTCCAGTCTTACGGAGTATCTCCTCTCCTTCTCCTCTCCTTCTCCTCTCTTTCTCCTCTCCTCCTCCTCTCCTTCTCCTCTCCTTCTCCTCTCCTCTTTTCTCTCTCTCTCTCTCTCTCACACAGTCATTATGAACCCCTTTGTCTCTCTGCTCATCTATCCCATTCTACTGCTGATTTCATTTGCTTCCCTATGTAACCAGGATCCCATTATCATCACCTTTTACAAAGTTCTTAGTGATGCCCTAGGATGGTTTACTTTCTGTAGATTTACCTTTCTTGTCCCTAGTCCCGAATAAGCCTCATCACTAGCGTTGTCAGTTTGATCCCTGAAGAACGCAAGCGACAGTTACCTAAGGATATTAGCTTTCATACCAGTTTCTGCTCTGCTCTCTGCTGGATCTTTAGTGTTCATTGTGTTCCTTTTCCTCTCATTTCCTAAGTAAAGGCTTCTATAGGAAATGACTTGATCTTTTCCTTTACTGAGAGAAATCTCAGCCATCTGAGGTATAGTCCTTCTGCTTCCCTTTCTTTCATCTCAGTATCATTTCCTTATTTACCCATATCTCAGAGGAAGAAATGTCCTTCCTTTTTTTCAAGAGCAACCCCCCCCCCCCAGATGTGTTCATGACCATCCGTCTCCACCTTTCTTTCTCTAGAACTGTCCATTATCACTTCTTCAATGTCTCCCTCTCTGGTCTACATACATACTTGTGTCTTTTCCGGGGCTACCAAACGCAGTGCTGTGTGCTGCGCGACTCAAGGAAGCTTGTCTGAATCTTGAGCCTGTTGTGCCACTGTGTTTTCATTCTTTAAAGACTCATATTTCCATTCCACCAGCTTGATATAGTAGAAAAACATTGACTTTTGAGCCAGATACATCTGGGTTTGAAGTCTACCAAAACCACTTAGTGGCTATGTGGCTGAACAAGTTACAACTCAGACTCTATTCTTTATCTGTAAAGTACAATAGAATGTTATACTTACTTCAATAGAATGTTATGTTTACTTCACATAGTTGTAATTAAAGGAGTTTAACACATGTTAAATGTCATTCCAAGTGTTGGTATGTTGTGGAGTTTTTAATAAATATAAGTTAGCCTTTCCTTTCACCCTGACTTCCTTTACAATTTCAGCACTGAAATTGCTACTTAAAAGTCACCAAATCTAATGGCCTTTTCTCAGTCATCCTTCGATTCCTAAGACTATTTGTGAAATATACTCTGTAGGAATAAAATGATCTGATATCTTGGTTCTTATACTTTCTGTAGATTTACCTTTCTTGTCCCTAGTCCCAAATAAGCCTCATCACTAGCGTTGTCAGTTTGATCCCTGAAGTATTAGTATTTCCTAATTCTCCTTCTTCTTTGAAAGTTTCTCCACACTTCCTGCACTGTTTTGACTTTGTTCTTCCCCCTGAAATTAGCTGTTCCCTGCCCTGCATCAGTTATGGATGCAAACTGGATTTCAAAACAAAAGAAATGTATTGGCACCTGTAATGGACAAAAGCATAGATAGAATTGGCTTAAAGAGTAGTGTGTTCATAGGTTTATGTCATCAGGGATGAGATTACATTTTCTGCTCTGTTCTCAACTTTGTCCACCTTTTTGGGCTTCGTGCTCAGACTGGCTTCCCTCCTAGTAAAAGGATGGCTATAAGCAAAGTTCATATGATAGCCTTCTTTCTTTATTCCCAAAGAGAGAAGGCTTCTCTTCCACACTTTTCCCAAAAGTCTTCAATTCTATTCCGATTGAGTAAACGAAGAAGATCATGCTACCACGTCTATCACAATATCTTTGTCAAGAGAGACGAATTATTTTAATCTGCCATCTCTG
Source organism: Mormoops blainvillei (assembly GCA_004026545.1). Lineage (NCBI taxonomy): Eukaryota > Metazoa > Chordata > Mammalia > Chiroptera > Mormoopidae > Mormoops > Mormoops blainvillei. Next base: position 291,129 of record PVJD01000281.1, on the reverse strand, counting down.
TCACAATATCTTTGTCGAGAGAGAGGAAATGATTCTGATTGGCCTAGCCAATGGATGAGTTCCATCTAAAATGAAGGGGGAGTGGAATGGATCTTTGGGGAGATAACTAGTGTCCTCAAGGGTTTCTCTGTGCTGCTCACTGTGCACACTTGGTGATTGTATCTCTTTTTTTAATGATATAAATCATCATTTTTATGTGGATGATTCTCAATTCTATAACTCTACTTCCCACTTCCACTGCTTGCTATGTTTATCTTACATGTGCCGCTATAAGCTAAAGCCATTCCAAACTGAATCAATTTGATTTTCATCCACCTACCCTCACTTAGTGTGTTTACATGTGCATATGTGTATATATTCCTCTTCCTCCTAATTTCTCTTTCTAACCACATTTCTCTCAGCCACCCAGTCTTGAAACCTTACAGTCAGCTTGGTTCCTCTCCCACTTTCAATCAGTTGTCAGATCTTGCATACATTTTATATTGGTTCAGCCCCAGGTTATTAATACCCAGCTAGCAGAGATTTAAACAGGATCCCACATAAAAAGAAGTCCAGGGTTGGAGGATTCCATGGTTAGTTGAACTGCACAATGTTATCGAGGATCCAGGTCCTTTCTGTCTTTCTCCTTATCGTGCTGACCTTCGTGCTCAGGCTCATCCTCTCATGTTTGCAGGTCATTCTTTCTGCTCCCATTCCCACACAGCCACCAAAACAGGAGAAAGTTTGCCCTCCCCTCTCTTGAGTAGGCAAGTAAACCTTTTATAGAAGATGTATATCAGATGTTCATCCTGGCACACCCATACCCTAGTTGCAAGGGGGCAGGAAAATCTAGTATCTGGCATTTCGGTCTAGGAAGAAGTGAGGCAAATGGCTGAAGGGAAGGTCACCAACAATGTCAGTGACATACCTTCATAGTATTGTATAGAGAAGTAAGATTAAATAAATAAGAATTTTCAGATAGTAGTAACAAACTTAAAGCACTACTTACCCCAAGAGTTGATATGAGCTATACATCTAAATGTTAAAATTGGATTATTATGTAAAATTAAGACATTTGAGTGACATACCCCAGTTCTTTTAAGTTTGCAGTTAACTACATTCAAAAATACTAGGTAGAGCCACTGTGAGAGTTGGGTATCTATAATAGCATTAGGAAATAGATTTGTGGTTCCCCTCGAGGGGTGGGAGGCACTTGAAATATATGGGTACAGTGATTTTGAAGTCCTACTGACATTAGATAGAGGCCAGATACACTAAGTTTCTTGTGATGTTTGCCCACAAAACAAGAATCATCTTTGAAAAATGCCATTAGTGCCCCTACACATTGAAATAGGCAAATATTTTGCTTTTTGAAAGAAGTCATTGAGAGTCATTGGTACTTTTATATTAAAAATGACAGAAACCAAATTCAAACTGCTTAAACAATAAAGGGAATGATTTGCCTGTAGTTAAATTTCTACTGAGGCTTGCTTCATCCAGGGGCTCACGTGAAATAAATCATCAAGGACTTGGCTCAGTTTTTCTGTGATTTGTTCTGCTCTGTCATTCCCGTTGTTTTGGTTTTATTCTCAGGCTAGCTTATCTCATGGTAGCAAATTACTGTAGCACTTTCAGGCTTACTACACTCATTTCATATATAAAGTAAAATGAAGAATATCTTTTGTATTTGATTTCGTAAGTATTGAATACATCACTGCTAAAACCTTCCTTGAAACACCTATTCCTAAAAAATTGGTTACTTCCTTTGTCATGCTCCAGTTTTTTAATCTTAACATAACTTTTATTATATGTCATGCTCTACAGGTATTATTTTTATATGTCTCTCACACACTGCCTTGTCTTGAGTATCTTTGTATTCTAAATAACTAGACTACTCTCTGGCTTAGTGGGACACAGTAACTGTTTATGGAAGTAATTAATGACAGAGGAAGGAAGGATGTGGCAAGGGGCAAAGCAACACAGAAGACCCATTCCGTCAGTCATCGTTATTGGACCCTGAGTTATGTACATTTTACTTTATCTACTGTCAAAGCACATGCTTTGTAATGCTCTTATGATTAAGAGTACGAATTCATTTGAAAGCCATCCTGAATTCTGATAATATTTTTGGCATTATTTTCTCAACAAAACTGAAAGTAATTACCATTATTCATTCATTGAACAAATATTTTTGAGGACTTGCTGAGTGCACATTACGTGGCAACAATGGTGAACAAAAGAGCCTCTGCTCTGTTCGAGCTTAAATGTTCGTGAGAGACACAGTCCATAAACATTATATGGGTTTTCATGCACACATACACAATCAGGTAGTTAGTAGCTTTGAAGTAAAACAAAATATGTTCAGAGGATAGAGTAAGGGGATGCTACATTAGATAGGTTGGTGAGGGAAGGGCTCTTTGTGCTGGGAGACCTGAATGAAGTGACAGAGTAAGTCATGGAACTGCGTGGGGGAAAATGTTCAGCTAGAGGGAGCAGCAGCTTCTAAGATGGAAGTATGTTCGGCATGTTGGGAGAACGACGGGGTGGCCAATGTGGCTGAAGTGGAGCGAGTACAGGGGAGGGCAGTAGGAGAGGTGGTAGGACAGATTGTCTCAGGCCAGACTAAGCAGGGCATTGAAGGTCATTTAAAGACTTGATTTTATCCTGTGTGAGATGGAAACCATTGCTGGATTTTAAGCTGGGACTCATTTACTTTGACTTGTTTTTTTGAGAGGATTACTCTGGCTATGTGTAGAAAATTGATTGTATGAGGCAAGAGTAGAAGCAGGAAAACCAGTTGGGGCTATCTTACAGTAATCTAGGTTGGAAATAGGGTGCTTGGACAAGGTGGTAGTGGTAGAGGAGCAAAGAGGTGGTCAGATTTGTGGTATACTTAGAAAGTAGAGTAATTAGAATTTATTGATGGATTAGATGTAGAATATGAGGGAGAGAGAAGTAAATGATGACTCCAAATTTCTTGACATAAGCAACGGCTGAAATGTGGTACATTTAACTGAGTTAGGACTATGGGATGGGGTAGAGGGTTGACAGGAAGCAGATTTGCAGCTTTAAATCAGGAGTTTTGTTTTGAATATGCCTATGTTTGAGGTACCTCTCAGATATTCAAGTGGAGACGTTGAATAGGCATAGACTTATATTAGGAGTTTAAGGGAGAGGTGGAACTAGAGGTATACATTTGGAAATTATCAGGGCAGAAATGGTATTTAGGGCCATGGACCAGATGAGATCACCTGGGAAGTGAACATGGGATTCATGAAACATTTTGATATTAAAAGTGGTTTCTTATAGCAATGATGGGTAGCCACTGTTTTGGACATTAATAGTTAGGCATTCATAGTACAGCGAGGATAGTGAGTATTTTTCTGAGAAAGAGGTGGGACTTCAAGGGATAAAAAAGGCTTTTCCTTCTCTCATACCAACCATAGTGTCTTTCATATTGTGAGCATTCTGTAGGTGCTGGTGAATGAACAAAAAAGCTCTTAGGCTGGGGAACAGCTGGAGCAGAGGTATTGCAGCAGGCAAAACTGGTAGTGTTTTAAAAGAAGGAGAAATAGAGAAGATAGTGACAAATAATGAAAAGTAGGATTGGGTTAGTCTGTTCAAGGCTTTAAATGCTAAAATGACAGTTTTATGTAACCCTATGATCTAATGATTTTCAACTCTCTTTGTATCGTTAGCATAGTACCTCTCGTTCCTGGCCCCTTGTAAATGGACACTTACTTAGTAAATAGTGAGTGAGTGAATGTGGAATTCCCAACATGTAAGATTTATCTCTATTCTCTCCCTCTCAAAAAAGTACACTAGAATGCTAACTATGTTAAGTGATACAGGGATGACCTATGGTTGCTTCAATTTATTATTATTTCTAATAATAAGCATTAAAAACATTTATACTTTATAATTGATGTCGTTACTTGAGACATACCTCACAGCCGGTCAGAAAATACTGGGGTATTGGCAACAGTAAGTTTGAAAGATGGCTGCTCAAGAAAGTAAGGAGCCATTACAGTCTCTTATGCAGAGACTAACAGTTACTTTGTTTTTATAGGAATGACTACTTGAGTCCTATTTATGTATTTTCTTTTTTAGCTGTCAAGGAGCAAACAGGTTTAAAGTTATGGGAATATTAGCAAGAAAACTGGAGATGATATATTTTTATTTTTAAAGTTATATCATTTTTTGGTATATTTTATTGAGTATGCTATTACAGTTGTCCCATCCCCCCACCTTTATCCCCTTTGCCCTGTACCACATCCCATTAAAGTTATATCATTTTAATACTAAATATAATTAGGAATTATCTATTCTAAATAATTAGCATATTATAGATTTTTATAATTTAAATGTCAGGAAATAATTTACCTGAATAATATGTTGAAATAAAAATTGAAATTTTAAAGTTACAGTTTGAAGTAATTTTTTTATATTTAGGAGACATTAGGCTTGTAATGATTTTTTTTCAGTTCTTATAATATGCCCCATCGTTGAAATTTTATATAGTCATTACAGAAAATTCAAGAAAGGCAATAAAAAGTACAGATCACATTTATAAGTTCATCATATAAAGAGAACTAGTATAGTTTTTGTCTCTACCCCTCACTCCCTCCCTCTCTCATTTTCTCTTTTTTTCTGTGCCTACGTCCTTTATACCCCTTCCTTTTGTCATATAAATGTGTATGTTTGTGTGTGTATACACACATGTATGTATGTATATATAACTTTTAACATTAGGTTATATATATTTCTTAGAATATTTTGTCTCATTTTTATTGACTACATAATAATACCATTGTAGGAACTATTTTTAACAATTCCCTGTAGGTGGTTAATTGTTTTCCATTTTTTTAATCATGTGCAGTGAACATCTTAGCACATTTTTTTCCCCCTCTTTATTTTGACATTTTTCTTAGGATAGGTCATTGACCTATAGCATTACTGGATTGTAGGATACAAACATTTTTAAGGTTCATAGTGCGCTTTGCCAGATTGTACAATGTTTTATAGACCCAATATATGTTAATTGGTTTGAAATCAATTGTAATGGGGAAAAAATTAGGACCTATAGAACTTCCATGCTTAATAATGTAGGTCAGCCTTTGATCATCTCCAAGTATTACTTAAACATATATTCCAAATAGTACACAAAACATAAAATGAAGAACTTAATGTGTTATTGCAAACACACATGAAGTCATTACCCAAGTGAAGAAATAGAACACTGACATCCATCACCCCAGAACTGTTCTCTCTGTCTTGTTCCTGATTGTACAGAGAAAGCTTTTAACATTTTACTCCTCAGTTTATCTGCTGAAAGTATTTTGTGAATTTTGTTTTGTTTTTGTTAAAAACTTTATCGTATTAAAGAAGTTACTTTTTATACCTAGTCTGCTAAGAACTTTGTTTTTTGTTTTGTTTGACCGTAATGCTTTTGGGGGGACAACTTTTCATTATCAAATAAATTTTCCCCTTTACTGTTAATTATTGAATTATATTTCATTTTATTTTTTTAAAGATTTTATTTATTTATTTTTAGAGAGAGGGAAAGCAGGGAGAAAGAGGGAGAGAAACATCAATGTGTGAGAGAACATCAATCAGTTGCCTCTTGCATGCCCCCAGCTGGGTACCTGGCCTGCAATCCTGCCATGTGCCCTGACTGGGAATCGAACTGGCAACCTTTTGCTCCATGGAGCCACACCAGCCAGGGCTATATTTAATTTTAAATGTTAAATATAACCTGATTCTTGGGATAAACCTAATTTGGTTTTACTGTGTTATGCTTTTTATGTATTGTTGGGTTCAGTTTGTTAGTATTTTGTGATTTTGCATCATTGTTCATGAGTGAGATGGTCTATAGTATTGTCCTTATCAGAATTTGAAATTAACATTACTTTAGCCTTATAAAATGAGCTGACCGTTTTTTTTATAAACCTTTTTTTTTAGATTTTATTTATTTTATTTTTAGACAGAGGGGAAGGGAGGGAGAAAGAGAGGGAGAGAAACATCAATGTGTGGTTGCGTCTCATGTGCCCCCAACGGGGGACCTGGCCCACAACCCAAGCATGTACCCTGACTGGGGAATCGAACCTGTGATCCTTTGGTTCGCAGGCCAACACTCAGTCCACTGGGCTACAGCAGCCAGGGCTGACCTTTATTTTCTATTGGAAGAGGTTATGTATAATTGAAATTATTTCTTTCTTAAATGTTTGTTTGAATCTGGCAGAGAAGCCATGTGAGCTCAGAGGTTTTTAGTTTTGTTTTTGATTACTAATTTGATTTTTCATTTTTAAGCCTAATCAGGTTTTCTGTCTCATGGTTATTTTGGTAATTTTTCCTCTAAGAGGTTGTTTTTTCATCTAAATTCTTAAATTTACAGCATAAAGTTATTTATATTAAATAGTCTGTTATCCTTTTAAAGTCTGCAGGAAAAGAATTCCCTGCTCATGTGTGATTGTTTATAGGTACTTTTTCTTTTTCTTTTATCAGTCTCACCAGAGATTTATTGTAGTAGTCTTTCAGAAGAACAAATTTTGAAACTCGATCCTTTTTATCGTATGCTTGTTTTTCTGTTGCATTGATTTTTGCTCTTTAGTTTCTTTCTGGGGGGATTCACTGTTTTGTTCTTTTGCTGACTTCTTATAGTTCACTACTTTTCAACATTTCTCTCTTTTAAATATATGCGTTTAATGCTAAGCATTTCCCTCTAAGCACTGTTTTAGCTAAGTATCAAACTTTGTTTTTATAATTCACTTTAAAATATTTTCTAAATTTCACTGGTTTCTATTTTTACTTTGGTATTAGTTGGAAGTATTATGTCTCTTAACTTTTAAACACATGGAGATTTTTTCTTTTTTTTTTAAGTTATATTTTATGTATGCTATTACAGCTGTTCTAACATTTTCCCCCTTTGCCCCCCACCCCCACAGCTCCCGCACTCCTGCAGGCCACATGGATTTTTTTGAGTTATTTTTAAATTTGTTTTTTATTTTAATATTACAGTGTCATCAGAGAATACTATGTTTCAAAAGTCTGTGATTTCAGACCTTTAAATTTTGAGATCTGCACTATGACTCAGTATAGTGTATTTTCCTTTGCAGTTATTGAGTGCAGTGTTCTATATATTTTCATTAGGTAATGTTTGTTATTCCTGTATTTCATATCTTTAGTATCTTTAGTTATCTTTTGTTTGCTTATATCAGTCAATTACAGAGAAAGGTGTGTTAAAATCTCCCATCATGATTGTGGATCTGTTTATTTCCCTTTGTAATTCTCTCAACTTTTGCTTTAGATATTTGACACTATGTAAGTAATTATTAGAAACATGTAATACTAATATATTCTTAGTGACTTACCAATATGCAGTGTTCCTCTTCTATTCTGATAGTGCTTTTTGTATTAAGATCCGGTTTGTCTGGGATTAATTAATATACACCAGCTTTCTTTTATTATTGTTTGCATGGCGTTATTTTTTTCCATTCTTTTATATCCAGCCTTTCTGTATTCTTGTGTTTTAGTTGTGTCCCTTGTGTGACATGGTTGTATTTAAATCCCCCATCTTTCTATGCACTTTATGGCTGCCCTGATAACTGTTCCCTTTCCTTTCTTGCCATTTAGATTAGTTGACTATTTTATCATTCAGATTTTTCCCCTTTATTATTTGGAAGTTATCACTGCTTTTTCTCTTCTTTTACTAGTTACTCTAGAAATCAAAACATGAATCTTAATAAAGTCTAATGTTAATCAGTACCATTATCTTCTTCCCAGATGAGGGACTTTAATTTTAATTCTCTTTATTCACAGCCCTGCTTATGTACTATTGTTGTTATGCATTTTACTTCGTTCTTATTTATTTTCATTCTCACTCATTGCTATTGTTGTTACTGTTTTATACTGTCAATATTTAGGTTAATGCACATATTTACCATGTTCTTAGGTTTACTGTGGTTTTCTTTGTTTTAAAGCATATTTTATTGATTATGCAATTACAGTTGTCCCATTTTTTCTCCCCTTCATCTCCCTCTGCCCTTCAGGCCATCTCCCACCAGCATCCCCCTGACCTTAGTTCATGTCCACGGGTTGTACATTTAAGTTCTTTGGCTTCTCCATTTCCTATACTATTCTTAACCTCCCCTGTCTCTTGTACCTACCAATTATGCTTCTTATTCCCTGTACTTTCTCCCCCATTCTCCCACCACCTCTTCCCCGCTGATCTCCCTTCATGTGATCCCCATTTCTGTGATTCTGTTCCTGTTCTAGTTGTTTGGTTAGTTAGTTTTTGTTTTTGTTTTTTAGGTTCAGTTGTTGATAGTCATCAGTTGTCATTTTACTATTCATAGTTTTGATCATCTTCTTTTTCTTAGATAAATCCCTTTACCTTTTCACGTAATAAGGGCTGGGTGATGATGAACTCCTTTAACTTGACCTTATCTGGGAAGACTTTATCTGCCCTTCCATTCTAAATGATAGCTTTGCTGAATACAGTAATCTTGGATATAGGCCCTTGCTTTTCATGACTTTGAATGTTTTCCAACCCTTTCTTATCTGTAAGGTTTCTTTTGAGAATCAGCTGATAATCTTATGGGAGCTCCTTTGTACTTAACTGTTTCTTTTTCTCTTGCTGCTTTTAAGATTCTTTCCTTATCTTTAATCTTGGGTAATGTAATAAGATGTGTCTTGATGTGTTCTTCCTTGGGTCTCATTTCTTTGGGACTCTCTGAGTTTCCTGGACTTCCTGGAGGTCTATTTCCTTTGCCAAATTGGGGAAGTTTTCCTTAATTATTGTTCAAATGGGTTTTCAATTTCTTGCTCTTCCTCTTCTCCTTCTGGCACCCCTATGATTCAGATGTTGGGATGTTTAAAGTTGCCCCAGAGGTTCCTAAGGCTCTCCCATTTTTTTTGAATTTTTGTTTCTTCATTCTATTCCAGTTGAATGTTTATTTCTTCCTTCTGTTCCAGATTGTTCATTTGATCCCTGGCTTCCTTCCCTTTACTGTTGGTTCCCTGTACATTTTTTTTTATTTCACTTTGTATAACCTTCACTCTTTCCTCTATTTTACATCTGTACCCAATCATTTCTGTGAGCATCTTGATTACCAGTGTTTTGAACTCTGCATCTGATAGTTTGGCTATCTCCTCATTGCTTAGTTCTTTTTCTGGAGTTTTGATCTGTTCTTTCATTTAGGCCATATTTCTTTGTCTCAACCCACCTGTTACGTTGTAAGGTGTAGAGCCTTAGGTATTTGCCAGGGCAGGGCAACCGACATTGCTACGTTGTGGCACTGTATGTGGGGGAGGGGTCAGAGAGGGAACAGTGTCACTTGCACAGCTCCCACCCCACTTTCAGTCACTTCCTCTGCTATCCAAAAGTGAATTGGGCCCTTGTGGTGCTGATTCCCAGGTGGGTGGGTTTGTGTATGTTCTAGGACCCCGTGGATCTCTCCAACAAACTCTCCTGTGAGGCTGGGAGTTTCTCCCACAGCCACAACCCCCTTGGGTTTTTACCACCAGAGGTTTTGTGTGCTGGAGCCCTGGCTTGCCAGTCTGCCTCTCTTCCCACTTGTTCCTCCAGCTTATCCACATGTGAATGTGGGATATCCCCGTCCTCAGCCTTGCTGTGTTCTCTCTGCCCCAACTACCTGACTCTGCCCCTCTTACCAGTCTGGATGAAGACTTCTTCTTTAATTCCTTGGTTGTTGGACTTCCATTCAGTTCAATTTTCTGGCAGTTCTGATTGTTTTTTATTTTGAAATCGGTTGTTATCCTTCTTTTGATTGTACGAGGAAGCAAAGCTTATCTACCTATACCCCCATCTTGGCCAGAAGTCAGCCATAGTATTCTAATCTTATAGTTTTCCCCTTAGGATCATTCTCTTTGATCTTGAAGCATCTAACACACACCTTTTAGAACTGCTTTTATTCTGTTTGTCTGAAAACATCTTTACATCACTCTTGAAGGATATTTTTGCTAGGTACAGAATTCTAATGAACAAACTGAACTAACAAGGAAATTAGAGACAGACTCTTAGAGAACAGGATGACAGCTAAGGGGGCAAGGGGTTGGAGCAATTGAGCAAAAAGGAAAAAGTACTCATGGACATGGAATAGAATAATAATTGCAGGGGAAAGAGGGGCATAAGGGGACTAAATGGTAATGGAAAAAATATAATAAAAAATAAATAAAAATCACAAGGCTATCTGAAAAAGCAAAGAATTCTAAGTTAGCAATTACTTTACTTCAGCACATTCTGTGTTGGTAGTTACTTTATTTCAACACAATGCATTGCTTTTGAGACATCAGCTCTTTGTATCTCTTTCCTTTTAAAGTTATCTATCATTTTCCTTTATCTGCTATTAAGATTTTTATCTTTTTCTGATTTTCTGTTGTTTTACTATGCTGTGGTTAGGCATTGTATTCTTTGGGCTTCATGAATGTATAGACTGGTGTCTCTTAGAAGTCCTAGAAATTTCTTAGCCATTATTTTTTCAAGTTTTTCCTCTTCTTCTGTTCTTTTGGGTCTCCACTTTAGTATGTTCACCTTATTCTGTTTTTACCCCTCTTTTCTGTTCTTTTCCTTCTTTTTACCCCACTATTTTTCATTCTGGATAGTTTGGTCTGACCAAGCTTCAGAGTTCAAAGTTTTTTCACCTAGGTCTAATCTGTTGTTAACTCATCCAGTAAATTCTTAGGTTATTTTATCTTTCAGTACTAGATTTTTAATGGTACTTTTTCATATCAACCGTATCACTTTTTATAGTTGTCAGTTCAAAGCAAAAATAGCTATGCTTTTTCCCCTTGAATGAAGTAAGCATGCTTATTTTTCAGTCTGTGTTTGATCATTTCAATATTATCAAGTCCGTTGGTCTGATCTGTTTTCTGTTGTAGTAATGATTTGATATATAAGATGAAGTTATTTTTTCTCTAGAGAAGGTTTTCATTTGCTATTGCCTGGGAGTATGAAACCACCTTAGTCCAGTTTCAAATTTTGTATGTCTGGTTTCTTCCTTCTCATCGTAGGGTGCATCTCTTTAAAGTCCTAGCCCATTGCCAAAGGTTTTTTTACTACAACCCTTACCCTTGGAAAGTCCCACACTTTGACTTTTCTGTCCCAGTCCTGCAAAGCAGGCAGCAAATCACAAAGTTCAGATTCTTAAATACTGCTTCTTTGTTGGCAAACCCACAAAAGGCAAAAGCTGGGCTTACCTTTGCGTTTTGACTTTTGGTGGATTTGAGCTGGTAATTTATTCCTTACTATGTTGGTAGTTATTTGATGTTTTTAAGAAGATTATTTTAATATTTTGTCTAGCTTTTAAAATTGACTTCAGAACAATGTTTTGTCTGGATTGCCTAGTATGCTATTTCTACAAGCAGAAGTACAGATATTTCTTTGACTAAGTTGTTCAAGGAGGACTTTAACATTTCTACATTAGTCATTCCTTTGTGTTAAGGCCTCTTTTATAGTAAAGTGAGATTCCTGGGAAATGTAAACATTAAACTCTGTTCCCGTTAATACTTTAGCATGTGTTATCACGTAAGTTCCTATACTTTGCAGAGTCCCAAGGGAAGGGGGCAGAAGATATTTTATTTGACTGGAGGAGTCAGAAGTACTTGTAGTATGCAGGTAGCACATTGGGGTGGGAATTGTCCTTCAGGTGAACAAAGAGAATACAATGTGAACATTTTTGAAATGGAGATGTGTGAAGAGGGAGGGAAAATGCACTGAGCTGAGGAGGAGCTGCAAACAGATTTGTTCTTTAGTATTTTTGAGTAGTTCATTTCTAATAATTAATGTGATGGCTCTCTAGATACCCTGTGGATGTTGTGTTTTTAAATATGTTTTATTTTTAATGTTATTTGGTATATCTCAGAATATGATTTTTTAATCTTTTATCCACATCTATTCAAAATAATAGATGTATAATTTGCATTTGATTTCTGAGATTCAGTCTATTAAATAGGAGGGCAAAGACACAGGTTAGAAATTTAACTGGCGACCTAAACTGTAGCAATCTTTAGATAAATTGACATTCTTTTGTGGGCAGGGGGATGTTGAAAATTTAGCATAACATACCATTACATTTTTGTTTTAAAGACATTTGACTAGAGTTAATTGCAGCTGTTAGCATGAAATACCATCCATCACTTTGTGACTATATTGATGCATCAACAAAATGCAAAAGCAGTTCTCTTTTAAGGAAACCTAGAATTCTTATATTTGTTTACTTGGTTCTTTTTCCTCACAACTAAAAGAAAATTCCGAGTTGGAGATTCCTGTTAATTATAGTTCCTTTACTTTTCCGGCTATGTTAGATTTAAATAGCTCTTAATTTAGGTTTGTTCACTTCCATTTAGAAAACTAAAGGACGAAATTAGTTGACAGAGAATTTTAGAACTGGAAGAGACTCTAGATATCATTAGGTCTCTCATGTGCCCTCTCGTCTTACCCATCCCCCATTTTAAACATGTGAAAACAGAGGTTCAAGGAAGATGAGTAACTCAACTAGCCTAAAATTAAGCTGAATTTAAATCCAGCTCTCTCCCTCTCCATAGTTTCCTAAAGTCCTTTTTAGCCATATGATACCATTGGCCATACCAGGGCAAAGCTAACATGATGATTTATCAATAACGATTAATATCTGATAAATGTTAATGTGTCTTGATTATCCCTAGTCATTACAAATGCAAGTAATTTTAACTTCTTAAATTCAATTTGTAAGTCTAGTGTTTAACTTCTTATGATTTGCTGTGTATGACTAAATTCGTATGTCAGTCTGTCTTGGAGTTCCATCCCAGCATTTTTTCCTGAGTTCCACTCTCATGTAGGTTTTTCTGAAGGTTTTTACTTCAATAACACCCCCCATAAGGTAGCTTTTAGGTTAGACTAAATACTTCTTCAGACAGAGGATGAACGATACTGTTATACTCCTAACATTTAGCATCTTTATTCATGTACTTATTAACTCATTTCTAAAATCTTGTAGTGCTGTAAAGCACAGTTTCCCTACTATATTTAATTGGACCTTTGGCATCCTAAGCTTCTCATTCTAGCCATTCTTTCATATTCATTTCTTCTGTTTTCTTTGTCTTTGCCATAGCTTCATATCAGAGGCTGATATTTTTTCTAATATTTTAATAACATTTCTCCTGTGGCCTCTTAGTACCAACACAGAGTTTTTTCTCTGCCTTCTCTAACAGTATTAGTTTACATATTAGTATCACTGAAAGATGATATTTGCTATTGGTTAGTTAAATAAACTTACAGGTTGAAAAATTGTCACTGGACAAAACCTACAAATGTATTTTAATTATTGTGCTCTTTTGGTTTAACGGTCATTCATATCGTATATATTCTAATAAATTATTGAGTTGTTTCTCAATTGAAAGTTACTAATTTTCCCAGAAATTTAATGCTTACTCAAACCAAGTCATGAGAGACAAAAGTCAGTTCTATCATACCAATATATTATGCTAGCTTTAAAATCCAGTTATCGCTTCACTTTCGTGGAAGAATTTACAAGCTATCTTTTGGAAGTACTTATTGGTAGGATTTTTCCCCACAACTTAATGATATTTTATGATGAGTTGTCACATGCTATGATTTACTAGTTTATATTGAGAGTCTTGATTTAGTGTAGAATTAGGTTTTTACAAAGGTTTGCATTGCAACACAGATAGCAGCTAGCTAGTGAAATATTTGGAATACTGCTTTATATGCCTGAAACAGACTATTGTATGTGATTTTAAAAATTCTTTTCTTAATCTATCTCAGTGTTACTCAGTTTGCAAATTATTTAATTGCAAAATCATTTATTTGGCTTTTAATTTGTTCTTAATAAAGTTCCTGAAGGCCCTCTGTAAACCTAGTAGTGGAGGCTTCTGGCTTTATTACTTATGTTACCAATACTCAACATTTAATTTAATTAGGGTATTTCACAAAAATGTTTTTCATACATGGCATACATATCCTCATTATATTCGTCCAATTTTTAGTGAAATTTAAGGGCCAACCAGTGGTATAGGAAGACATCTCTTTGTTGAAGATAAATACGGGTTTCCAAATTAGAAATAGCTCACTTTGGTTCCATGGATAATGAAACCTGGATTCAAGTCTTTGGTTCTACCTTAACTAGATCAGGACAGATCACTTAAAACCTTCTTGTGAGTTAGCTTTTACATTTACAAAACAAAGACCTACTATATTTTAACTATGCCTTTTCCCAGATATTTTTCTGAAGTGTTATAGGGAATAACTATCTCAGATAACTTATTTTTATTATTGTTTTTGCTGTTACAGTTGTCCCATTTTTTCCCCCTTTGTCCCCTTCCGCCCAGCCTGCCCTCCATTTCCTAGTCAATCCCTACACCGTTGTCCGTCCATGGGTTCTTCATATATGTCCTTTGACTCATTCCTTCACCTTCTTTCAAACAGTCCCAACCTCCCTTCTCCCCTCTTACTGCTGTCAGCCTATTCCATTATTCTATTTTGCTCATTAGTTTATTTTGTTCATTAGATTCCACTTATAAGTGAAATCATATGGTATTTGTCGTTCACCAACTGGCTAATTTCACTTAGCCTTTTATAGTCTCCAGTTCCATCCATGCTGTCACAAAAGGTAGGAATTCCTTCCCTTTTCTCTGCTGTGTAATATTCAGTTGTGTAAATGTACCACAGTTTTTTAATCTACTCATCTACTGATGGGCACTTAGGAGGTTTCCAGCTCTTGGCTGTTGTAAATAGTGCTGCTATGAACATAGAGGTGCATAAGTTCTTTTGACTTGGTGTTTCAGAACTCTCAGGGTATATTCCCAGCAGTGGAATTGCTGGGTCAAAGGTTAGTTTCGTTTTAAATTTTTTGAGGAAATTCCATTCTGTTTTCCACAGTGGCTGCATCAGTCTGTATTTCCATCACCAGTGCACTACAGTTCCCTTTTCTCCACAACCTTGCCGGTGCTTGTTGTTTGTTGATTTATTAATGATAGCCATTTTGGCAGGTGGGAAGTGATAAATTATTGTGGTTTTAATTTGTATTTCTCTCATAGCTAGTAACGTTGAGCATTTTTCATATGTCTGTGGGCCATCTGTATGTCCTCCTTGGAGAAGTGTCTGTTCAGGTCCTTTACCTACATTTTAATTGGATTGTTTGTCTTTCTGGTGTTGAGTTGTATGAGGTCTTTATATATTTTGGAGAGTAAACCCTTGTTTGATGTATCATTGGCAAGTATGTTCTCCCGTACAGTCCGTACCCTTTTCATTTTGATGATGTTTTCTTTAGCTGTGCAGAAACTTTTTAATTTGATATAGTCCCATTTGTTTATTTTTCCTTTATTTCCCTTGCCCTAGGAGGTATATCAGCAAAAATATTGCTATGCAAGATATCTGAAATGTTACTGTCTATGTTTTCCGCTAGGATTTTTATGGTATCACGACTTATATTTAAGTCTTTTATCCATTTTGCATTTATTCTGGTATATAGTGTAAGTTGATGGTCTAGTTTCATTTTTTTGCATGTAGCTGTCCAGTTCTCCCTACACCATTTATTGAAGAGACTGTTTATACTCCATTGTATGCTCGTGCCTCCTTTGCCAAATATTAATTGACCATAGAGTTCTGGGTTTATTTATGGGCTCTCTATTCTATTCCATTGATTTATGTGTTTGTTCTTAGTCCAGGACCAGACTGTTTTGATTACAGTGGCCTTGTAGTATAGTTTGATATCAGGTATTGTGATCCCCCCAATTTTATCCTTCTTTCTCAAGATGGCTGAGGCTATTTGGGTTCTTTTTTGTTTTCATGTAAATTTTTGGAGTAGCTGTTGTAGAGCTGTGAAATATGCCATTAGTGTTTTAATAGGAATTGCATTAAATCTATAGATTGCTTGGGGTAATATGGACATTTTAATGATGTTAATTGTTCCAATCCATGAATATGGTATATGCTTCCATTTATTTGTATCTTCCTCAATTTCTTTCTTTAGTTTTCTGTAATTTTCCAAGTATAGATCTTTTGCCTTCTTGGTTAAATTTATTCCCAGGTACTTTATTTATTTATTTTTTTGTTGCAATACTAAATGGGATTTTTTTTCTTTTTTCTTTTTTTCGTTTCTCTTTCTGATAGTTCATTTTTGGTGTACAGAAATGCCATAAATTTCTGAATATTGACTTGGTATCCTGCCACTTTGCCAAATTCGCTTAATAGGTTAAGTTGTTTTTTGGTGGAACCTATAGGATTTTCTTTGTACACTATCATGTCATCTGCAAATAATGACAGTTTTACTTCCTGCTTTCCAATTTGGATGCCTTTCATGTCATCTTCTTGTCTGATCGCTGTGATTAGAACTTGCAGTACTATATTGAATAAGAATGGCAAACGCGGACACCCTTGTCTTGTTCCTGATCTTAAGGGAAAATGCTTATAGTTTTTGTCCATTGAGTATGATGTTGACAGTAGGTTTTTTGTATATGACCTTTATCAGAGAACTTTTTTAAAGTTGATATACATACAAAATTTTAAAAATCATATCCTGGTTTTACGTTATTAAAGCCAGATAGTTTCCTGTCTTCTTGGTTGTTTCCAGGGTTGTAACACATAATTTACCTCTTCTCCTCAAATTTGTAGGCACTAATAAGATACTAAGATAATGTTTTACTTAGTAGGCCAAAAAAAAAAAGTAATGAGTATGGTTTTGTTGGCCTTAAAAATAAAAATCAATTATTTTTCTAGCAAAAATGGCTTTATTCCAGAACAGCAAAGAATTGCAATTTGTGACAAGCAAGCTATGGTAAAAAGTCATAGGCAAGTGCAACTAAAAAAAGAAAGGAATGTTATTTTATGGAGAAAAAAGAGGAAGTTGGGAGGGTTGGTTTTGAACTTGGTTCTTTTGAATGAAAGTTGATTGGAGAAGTGAGAATTCAGGGAAATGAAGGTTTCTCACTGGCGGAGTTGCTGGGATATTCATTTCTTGTAACAGGTGCAATATACATCTTTTCCTGTTGGGGCCAATAATTGATCATTCTTTAGTGTTAATTATTCTTTGGGGTTTTGTAATTGACCATGCTTCCCGTAATTGTCATCAAGTGGTACAGTGTCAGAGCTCCCCCTTCTGGTCTCTTGATTTCGTTTTAGTGAGGTTTTTCTTTAATCTCAGTTTTGAGTAAGTACAAAAGTTGTTCTAGATCTCATTTTAAACATAAAAATGCAGCTCTGTCAGGAAAAGAGCCTCAAAATATTATATCTTTTTAAAATGTTGTATCTTTGAGCAGATATTAAATGTTTGTAGTACACATTTCAAAAAGTATAAGAGAACCCTGGCCAGGTGGCCCAGTTGGTTGGAGCAGCATCCTTACACCAAAAGGTCATGGTTTGATCCCTGGTTGGGGTGCGTACAGGAGGCATCCGTGGATGTTTCTCTCTCACATCGATGTGTGTCTCTCTTCCTTTCTCTCAAATCAATAACCATATCCTTGGGTTAGGATTTTTTTTTTTGAGGTACAAGAGAGTGTGTTTAAAATGAAAATCTCTTACTCCATCCCTCAACCACCCACATTTCTTGCACAGAGGCAATCACTGTTTCTTGTTTACTCTTTCAAACTATAGTCTACAGAATACTCAAAATTTCACAGACATAGCTGTGGATGTTCTTTATGAGGGCACATTATTATGGTAGAGTCTTATTTGTGTTTTCATCAAAAATTAGCATTCTGGAATATGACATACTTAAGAATTTAAAATCATAATGATAATCTTATTCAAGCTTCAGAAGTTTCTTCAGAAATTACAAGTCAGATACAGAAAGGATAAACAGTCTTGTACTGATACTCCATTATCTGATACTTCAGTGTGGAAATCCTGCTGGTTTGTAGTTTAACAAAAGTAGGCCTGTGATTGAAGGATATTTGGAAAGATTTGGCTAGGGTAGTTTATTTACTAGCCACACGAGAAGGTGGATATGAGGAATTCCATTGTGGATTACAGTGAGGTGAGAGAATCTGTATATTTTGCTTATTCTCTGTCTACATGAGCAAAATTTGTTGACCTGGCAGGGGTTGGAGGATCTCCGTCCAAGACCAACCATTCACTCATTTGACTGGCAAGTTGGTGCTAGTCTGGACCCCATATTGACCTTTCCATAGGGTTACTTGAGTATCCTCACAACATGGTGCCTGGCTCCAGAGTGAGCAATCCAGGATATTAAAGTGGAAGCTAGAATATCTTTTTGACCTGGTCTCAGAAATCACAGACTTCTGCAGTATCTTATTGATCACACAGGTCTGCTCTAATCAGCATGAGAAAGCATTATAGAAATGTTGGCTGGAGTAGATCTAATAGATTTAAAGATCGTTGGGGATTTTCTTAGAAGGTAGTTGTGATACCTCCCAACCACATTCTCTCCCATCCCCCCACCCTCCATATAAATAAGGATTGGATCAGCATTCTTATATTCTTATAGTTGGTATTCATGGTGATTTCAAGGTGAATTTATACAAAAGAAGCCTAAGGCTTCCAGAATGCTACACATATTTCTCTTATTTATGTACTGCTCAGGAAAGTGGTTATTTGATTGCCAAGTGTTTTTCGCAGTGATTTATTTTTTAGTATGTTTGTCTAATGAGAAAAAAACTCAGCATAAACTGGGAATGTATGAAGATGCTAATGCTAGCTTCCTTTTAGAAATTGTAGAACACTTTCTATATCTTTAACACAGTGAAATCTTGACTACCTCGTTTATAGATCTTACTAATACTTTACTCTAACTATTGGGTCCAGGTATCATTCAGAAATCTGAGTGGATATGGGTATCACATTTACAAAATAATGAATTCTGACTGTAATTAGATATTTAAGGTGCTGACATATTTATACTGCTGGAATAGTATGGAAGGATAAAGCTGCTGCTATATGATGAAACAGAAAAAATAGCCTATATGTTATATTTGAAGATGATCTTTAGAGGAGTAAGAATTTAAAAGATTTAAGTCTGATTGGGAGGGAGCAGGGAGATTTATGGATCAGATGTCTGTTTAGTTTTAAATGTGTCATATCCAAGTGAAATATCAGCTACATAGTTGGATATTCAGAGGAGAGGGTCAGGATGGAGATATAAATTTGAGATTTAGCATCATATAGATGATATTTAAAGACCTAGGACTAGGTGAGAAAACATTGAAGAGAAAAAGCAGCCCTAAAACAAGCCCTGAGGCACTTCATCTTTTAGAAGACAAGTGAAGTGGCAGAACCATTAAAGGAAATTAGGGGATAGAAAACAGCTAGGAGAATATGTCATGAAGGCCAAAAGAGGGTGCCTGTTTCAGGTAGAAGAGAGTGATCAGCTTTTTCTAACAGTACATAAGAGGTTGTTATACCAAGATGTGGACAATAGTGATTTGGCCACATTGATGGTCATTGGTGACCTGGACAATTGAGCTTCAAGAAATTGTTTAGGATTAGGGTGGGTTAAAGAGTCAACAGGAGGTGAGAAAAGAGAGACAGGAAAAGAAGGCTACTAGATCAAGATGTTTTGCTTTGAGTAGAACAGGCAAATGAGGTCATATCTAGTATGTTATATGTGTGTGGGAGAAGTTTGTAAAGGTGAGTGATAGATACTAGAGTATGTTTGTGTGTTTATGAAAATGATACAGTAGAAAGGAGAAACTGATTATTCAGGAGAAATTGATTAAAAGGAGAAATCGATGAGCAGAAATTGCTATTCAAAGGTGACTTCTTGAAAAGACAAGAGTAGTTGGAATTTATTGCCCAAGTGAGGAGCAGAGGTGCCTTTTCCATTTTAATAGGAAGAAGGGAAATATGAGGGAATTTCTCTCTAATGGCATGCAGTAGGCTTTCAGCTGTGAGTGCCACCGGTAGGAAAATAAACCTGTTACAGGCTTGAAGAGAGAAAAACAGTATGACAAGTTAACTTGGAGACTGGGAAAGCAGACTTTTTAAAAAGGGCGGTAGTAGTGTCTTCAGGCAGTGTTAAGTATCCTTTCATATTTATAGTTGTGAATTTAAAGTGGAACTAGCCAGTCCTAGTCTCTGATTTTCTGCCTATTCCTGAATAATAAGCTGCTCTGATGCTGGCATGCAGAAGTGGAAATATAGTTCAGTTCAACCAAAGTTGGGGTTTTGCCAGCTAAGTGTACAATAATAGAGGGAAAGAGGGATTAAGAGTTTGAGTTGTTGAACAGGAGCGGTTAACATTGGGCCTGAGGAAAACAAAGATGATAGTGAAAAATGGTGAGAACGGATTGAAGAACCCAATGAGGTAAAAGAATATTGCATTTAGAGGTAATAAAGTGAAGTAGAGGGATAGGAGGTATGCTTCAGAGACTGGAACTTTGGTAATTGAGATTTTTCGTTAAGATTTTGGAGTAGGTACAGTTATTGATGATGGTAAGGCCCTGAGTGTGATCATGGGAATGGGTATTTGAAGGTGAAGTTAAGAAACAAAGAAGTCAGGGTGTTAGATGAGTAATCCGTAGACTTTGAAGTCACCAAGAGGGATGACTGGAGTAAGAATGTGAAAGAGTGCTGGGGACACCTGTGGCTGCATAACTGAATACAGTGGTGTGTGAAAAGAGCTTGGGTATTTAAAGAGGTAGGAAAATGGTTTGGAGGTGTCTATTGGACCCCTTCAACATCTCCATTTCTGTCTGGCCTAAAGTTCAGGGATGTGAAGGAAAAAGTCTCCCGTTGAGAAAGGTGCAAAAAAGTGATGTCATGAGATTTTAACTAAGATAAATAGGTGAAGAGGATATTCACTGAAGAGCTTGAAATTATAGGGGAGTTAGTTGATTAATTTATTGGTACACCAGTCTTTTGTATTTTAATATAGTAAGTATTAAAGTGTACTGTTTCATTATGTGAGTTACATAAACTTATGCCTTATAGTAGATATGTTAAACACTGTCAAACTTGTGAAATTCTGAATTTCTTTTGTAGGAGGGGGAAATAGGAAAAGAGGAATATATAGTAGTTCAAAAATCCAAACGTCTGGTATTGTTCCTTAGGAATAGTGTTGACTATAATGATTATGTCCCCAGCCCTGTCCACAGATTGTTTAATCCATATAAAGTACTTACATAACTACCATATATAAAATGAGTAACACTATTTCTAGAGGAAAATATATTCAGCTTTTCATTTTGGGGTGTCAGAAACATTTCATCTCCCCTTGTTGTCCTGGAGTAAAAGTTTCTCTCCTTACCTTACCATTACCACATCTCTTAAAGTAGAATTTCCCTACTGCTAAGTGACTCATAGGGCTCTAGTTTTGTGGGGTCAAGGGAGTTATTGTTAGAAGGGAGAATAGAATTTGGATGAAAAAGAGAGCAGTTTCAGGAAGTCAGAGGATAAGGAGCTGGCTGAGGAATAGTTTAATCTTCTCATGGCCCCCTATCCCTAATCATAAAAGAAGCACAAAATGTTTTTAGAGTTTACGATCTCTTAGTATTAATAAAGATGGAGAAATAAGTAAAAAATGAGCAGGGTATCCTATGCTTGATTTTTTTGCCACTTGTACTCGTTAAGGAACATTCATTTCATTTACTCAACAGATATTTAATTTTGGCTAGATACTTAGGACAGTGCTTGTAGCTAGGAATATGAAGGCGGATCTTGTTCAGAAGTTCACTGTCTATGAGGAGAAATAGATCTAAGTTGAGCTGATAATTAAGTACTACAGGAATGCAGAGGGAAAAGCATTTGACTACTTGGGATAGCTAGAGATAGCTTGGCAGAATTAGACCGTGACATATGAGAGAGAGTTCAGTCATATTCCACAAATATTTGAGTGATTACTTTGGACCAGGCAGAATACTGGCAGTTGAGAAACAATGATCACATAAAAGACAAGTGCCTTGTCCTCAAGTTGTTAGTGAGGAATATCATTAAGTAAGTAATCCCAAGTGTGTGGTTAATGACACAGCTGGGAAGCTCAGGGACAGAGATTGGGCAAGCATACTGGGGGAAAAGGGATCTAATTCTCTGGCAAAAGGACAAGAAAAGGCTTTTGGGAGATGTCATCTAAACTGAGTCATAAAATACGGGTCAGTGGACAAAATAGTACAATAAGGCGGCAAGTGCACAAGAGTCCAAGTGGTTGGAGTATAGTTGAAGTAGTTGGGTGGCCATGGGCAAAGTTGGAGAGGTATGTAGGGCTCAGGTCATAACAGACCTTACCTGTGGTGCTAATGAGCCTGGACTTTTATTTTGTCTCCTGTTGAAAGCTATGAAAGATGGAAAATACTAATCTTGAAGGATCTTTCTAGAAGCTGGCAATTATGGATAGTTTTTTGTTAAGTATAGCTTAGTGCTGGGTTGGATTTTTGTTGCTGCTCTTTTTGTTAATGTAAAAGTAGTACAGATCACTATTGAAAATCTAAACACTGGAAAAAGTGCCACTCAATTCTGCTACGCCCCAGATGAAATCACACTTAAGTTTCTTGAGTATTTTTTTAAAACATTTCAAACAGCATAGTGTTCTTAATACCAGAATAGTGTTAGACAAAATATTATTTCAAAAGAAGTAGTTTGGGGGCATAGCGAGTAGGGCGGGAATTAACCCTTTTAGCTTCCAGGCAAATAAGATTTGATATAGGCTGCATAAAATAAATAGTAGATAAATCCAGCCAAGTTGTCTTACCACCGAAAAGGAGACTTTAAAAAAAAAAAAGAATTTTGTGTTTTCTGTTATAAAAGAACAAGTATCAAAAAGATCTCTTTTCTATGAAATTCCCAGATATTTTATTGAGCAGATCTATTTGAGATAAATAGCACACCTTCTTTGGGAAAAGATTAAAAAAATGCCTTTATCATATTCTGTTAAGTACAGACTAGTTTGGGGTCAAGATGCTTATTGATTGTTGGTGTTTGTTGACTAAGGTGTTTGAATGTGAAAGGAAATTTAATGCAGTTCTTAAGAAATCTTACTTTTTGCTTCTGTAAAAGCTATGAGACACTTCAAATGATTCTCCCCAACTTGGAGGTCTTGGTAAATAAAGTTTAAAAAGTCTTACAAAGTAAATGTGAAGTTTTAGTTTTAAAACATTAATCTGCATTGAAAGAAGCAATTAAATTTATTAGTTTCCTTTAGTAGTTGAACTCTTTTATTAAGCGACTCACTCTCCTAATCTTAAAATGGATCTATATATTAGGTACTATTGAGGGTAGTCCAAGCTGACCCAGAGTTTCCCATTTTATTTACAAAGTCTAGTAAGTCTAGATAGATTTTTTCCTTTTAATGAATAAGTTTGGATTGGTTAGCCTATAATAGCAATATTCAGATATCCAGCAGTGAAATAATTTTGTAGTTTATACTTTCCCTTATATGTTTAAAATTCAACATAAAACAAGAGGGAAGACATTCAAAAAGAAAGAAAATGGTGTAGAATTAGGCAGTATCACTTGGGTTGGTATATACGGTATTGAAAAAGTGATTATTTTCACATCAAGGGAAGAATTTGTGGACATTAGTATGAGAATAAAAGTCTTGACCCAAGGATTTTTAGAGAAACATTGATTGGTTGCCTCCCTTACGCACACCAACAGGCATTGAACCTGTAACCTAGGCGTATTCCCTATCCGGGGATCAAACCCGCAGCCTTTTGGTGTTTGGGATGACACTCCAATCAGCTGAGCAACCCGACCAGGGCTTGATGCAAGGATTTGGTTTAAGGTTCTAATAAATAAATAATGTTATTAGGTCATATACTTATTCTTCCATGTACACAAAAGTGTGTTTTTAATACCAATTAATATTGGGTATTTCCTAATCAATTCTGATGTATTTCAAGAGCTAATTTGTGTGTTATAAATTAATAAATGATTCATTAACTATCTGAGTATTTTATAATATTTTAAACGTTAAGGTCATGGTAATTTTTAATTTTTTCCTGGGAGAAAGACTTTTTAAAAAACCTCAAATGAACTGTGTGCTCTTCTTATGTTCACAGTGATACCATAAACATTTGGTGCTATTTTGGTGACCTTATATCACTGAGTTCCTTAATGCTAAAATGTCCTTATGAATAGGTTTTATAAGTTTGTATTACAAAGTGTACCTTTCAGAACAATTTTATCTCTGTTTTTGGTTTTCAGTAAAGATCAAAGTTTAAAACATTAAACAATTCATGCTTTAAAAAAACATAGGCAATCATAAAATCTTGTTTTAAACATTTAATTTTTTAAAATTAATCAGAATTTCCTCCCCCAGGGAAAGTATAGTTTAAAACATCAGATGCACTAAAACTGGAATTTTACCAGGTTAGGGCATATTAAGAATTTAAAAAATTTTTTCCCTTTACTTATACCCAAGTATTTGAACATGTTATTAATTGGATAAAATGGTCACCAAAGATGATTTTGGGGTTTTTTTATTAACAACATAAAATTAGTGACAACATAATTGTCAAAATAACACCAAGTAAAACAAAATTAAATTCCTTAGAGAGTCTGAAATTTAATGTTTTTTTCTGCCATCATATTTCCCATTTGGAAAAAGCCTTGAGCCATTAAATTTAACTGTAAATTAATAGTATGCATATGATTATTTCTCCTCTTAAGTACAAACTAGAGACTAGTCCTGTTAACTTCTGTGCACTTGCTCTAATCCTGTATCCTTCCTCATTTGAAACAACTTTGTTTTCCATTGTTTATAAGATGAAGTCTAAGTTGTTTAACCTGGCAGACAAAATGGAAATACATCCCTGCCTTGAAAAATTCCTAAACATCTTTCAAGGCTAGTTCTGTTGCTACTTTCTCTCTTAAATCTTTCTTGATTTCCTAGCTGAAAATGATCTAATCTCATCCTTTGACACACATGTCCTTGTGCTAAAGTTTTTGTTGTAAATGTTTTAGTTTCTCTACTGGATTGTACGTTCATGTCTTACTCTTTTTTATATCATCTATATTACTGTATTCAACAGAATATATTGAATGTTTATTGTGCACCAAGTGCTGTTTCAGGTGTGAAGGAAACAGCAGTGCACAAGAATCAATCTAGATTCCTGTCCTCATAAAATTTATATTCCAGTTTGGAAAACGATGAGGGAGACAGAAAACTAAGTAGATAGGTACATAGATAGAGCCTTTCAGATCTTAAATGACTGTACGACAAAATAAGCGCAACGTGATAGTTTAAGGATGTTAAGGATGGTACTAGTGTAAACAGTGATTATACAAGGTCTCTTTGAAAACGTGGTGTGTACACCAAGACCCGAACAGTAGGATGGAGCAGTCATTTGAAGATTTGAAAGCAGAGTTCTTAGGCTGAAGGAAAGACAGTGAATAGACATAAGGAAGAGGGAAGGGAGGGAGACGCAGGGGAGGAAAGTGAGAGTGAGAGCAGGACCTAGATTATGCAGAGTCTCATAAACCAAGGTAAGGAAATTTATTGTGATTTCATTGGAAAGCCAGTGAATGCTCGTGTGGGTGTACCCATATAACCTGCCCATTTTAAAGTCAGCCAATTAATAACCTTAATTACATCTAACCCAAGTCCTTTTTACTATGTAATATAGCGTTTTCACTAGAGTAACACTGGGACATATTTAACCTAATACATATTTAACATATTTAACATACAGATGCAGTAAAGCAGAATTAACTCAGACAGAGTAGCCATCATTGAGTCATTTATAATTTTTCTTACTTCATTTGCCTTTACTGATGTGCCCACTACCAGACATTACCTTGTATTTGCCACAGCTCCAAACTCTGTTTCTCTTTCATTTTTTAGCTAAATTAAAATAAAAGTGTCTCATGCATTTGAAGACATTTTGTTGAAGATATGTACCAGAGAGATCTGTGGTTTTTCACAGATAAAAGTTTCTGGATAAAGGGTATTGTGGATTTCAGATAGACATTTGAAAGCTGTTTGAGTTTTCTTGTTTTCACTTATTCTGATTATTAATAATGCATTCATTCAATAAATATTTATTGAGCATCTACTACTGTAGCTGTAATCATCAGGATGATGGTAATTGAACAAGTAACTTCTTTTAAAGTATATTTTATTATGTTTTTACAGTTGTCCCAGTTTTTCCCCTTTTGTCCCCCTCTGCCCGGCACCCTGCTTCCCTCCAGCTGTCCCCTCTTAGTTCATGTCCTTGGTTCGTGCATATAAGTTCTTTGGCATCTCCATTTCCTATACTACTGTTAACATCCTCCTGTCTATTTTGTACCTACCAATTTTGCTTTTTAATGCCTGCAACATTTCCCCCATACCCCCCCTCCCCCTCCCAACTGATAACCCTCCAAATGATCTCGGTATGTATCATTTTGTCCCTGTTCTGGTTGTTTGTTTAGCTTGGGGGTTTTTTTGTTGTTGTTTTTTGTTTCAGTTTTTGATAGTTGTGAATTTGTTGCCCTTTTAATGTTCATAGTTTTGATCATCTTTTTCTTAAATAAGTTCCTTTAACATTTTATGTAATAACGGTTTGGTGATGATGAACTCCATTAGCTTTGCTTTGTCTGGGCAGCACTTTATCTGCCCTTCCAATCTAAATGATAGTTTTGTTGGATAGAGTAATCTTGGTTGTAGGTCCTTGCTTTTCATCACTTTGAATATTTCTTGCCAGTCCCTTCTTAACTACACAGTTTCTTTTGAGAAATCAGCTGATAGTCTTATGGGAACTCCTTTGTAGGTAACTCTCTCTGCCTTTCTCTTGCTGCTTTTAAGATTCTCTCTTTATCTTTAACATTTAGCATTTTAATTATGATGTGTCTTGGTGTGGCCCTCTTCGGGTCCAACTTGTTTGGGACTCTCTGTGCTCCCTGGACTTGTATGTCTGTTTCCTTTGTCAAATAGGTAAGTTTTCTTTATTTTTTCAAATAAATTTGTAATTTCTTGCTCTTCCTCTTCTTCCAGCATCCCTGTGATTCGGGTGTTGGCACATTTGGAGATGGCCTAGAGACTTCTTATGGTCTCCTCATTTTGTTGAATTCTTGTTTCTTCTTTCTGTTCTTGGTTGAATGTTTATTTCTTCCTTATGTTCTAAGTTATTGATTTGAATCCTGGTTTCCTCTCCTTCACTATTTGTTCTCCGTAGATTTTTCTGTATTTCACTTAGTGTAATCTTCATTTCTTCCTGTATCTTGTTACCATACTCAGTGAGTTCTTTGAGCATCTTGATCACCAGTGTTTTGAACTCTGCATCTGATAGGTTGCCTATCTCTGTTTCAGTTAGTTCTTTTTCTGGGGTTTTGTTCTATTCTTTCATTTGGGCCATATTTCTTTGTCTCTTCAACTTGGCAGCCTCCCTGTTTTTGCATCTGTGTATCAACGTAGAGCTGCTTTGACTCCCTGTAAAAGGCACCTGTAGATTGTGTGAGGGCAGAGCCTCAGTTAATCACCAGGGTGGGGCAACCTGCTTCACTGCTTTGTGGCTCTGTGTGGGGGGAGGGCTCAGAGAGGGGACTGTGCCACTGCCTGGCTTCTGGGGGTTTTCCTGGCACTTGCCCCATTACCAGTCACTTCACCTACTCCCCATATGTTACTGGTACCCTTCCAGCTGTTGCCCTGGTGCTGAATCCCAGAGTGGGTGTGTGTGTGTATGTTTTAAAACCACGCAGGCCCTTTTAGTGGAGTTTCCTGAAAATCTGGCAGTTTCCTCTGCCTCACCAGTCTCCACTGGTTTTTACAACCAGAAGTTATGGGGATCTATCTTCCTAGCTCTGGAACCCTGGGATGTGACATGTGGTCAGGCCTGGGGCTGGGCTCGCCTGCTTCCAAGGTATCCCTCCCAATTTTTATCCACCACAGGGAATGCAGTACCACCCGTGACCATTCTGCAGCTGCCACCGCCTCTCCATACCATACTGCGTCTCATTCCTTCTGCACCCTATCTCTGCATCTCTGTCCCTCCCACTCATCTGGATGAATGTGGCTTCCTTAAATCCTTGGTTGTTGGACTTCCATACAGTTTGATTTTCTGACAGTTCTGGGTGTTACTTGTTTTGAGGTTTAGTTGTAATTCTTTTTGTAGTTGTGCGAGGAGGCAATGTGTGTCTGTCTATGCCGCCATCTTGTTCAATTCTTGACTGGAATTGAACAAGTAACTTTTTGAGGCATGAGGCTCTGAAGAACTAGCTGCTCTGGGAGATAACATACTCAGAGCTAACTTAGTGTAGGGACCTGAAGCGTGAGGCAGTTTGATCAACATTGGTTTAGGAGTCAGACTGACACTTCAATGTTGTGTGGATTGGCCAAGTTTTAAATTTTCTTTAGTGTTTGCTCTTTGTGTGTGTGAATAGTAACTTAAAAAAAACTCTATAGAAGTTTTATTAGGGTTAGATGATATTTTATATATATTTGCCTAACATAATCTCTTGTACAGGTTTAGAGGGAGCTTTATTATGAAACTAATGACATTTAATGCACCTTATTGCATGGGCCTTTCGTAGGCCCTTCTGCAGCAGCCCTAGCAATTTTGATTAATTTTCCTTAAGGAAGACTCCCTCACAATTTGTATATGCTCCTGGCCCCCACAAAACCTGAATTTGCCTTTGGCCACAGGTTAGATGAGAAATAAATGTTAATGTCTCTCGTTCAAATGTTGTGATTTCACATTGCACCCAACTTAGAAGTACTTAACATTTGAAAAAATACAGAATTATATGTTAGGTTGTGGAAATTTTATAAAATTCAGAGAAGGTTAAATTTCTGTAATCCTACACCAAGGGTAGATGGACACTTTATATGTTGGTTATATCTTTCTGGTCTCCCCTGTGCCCATATATAATTCACTTTTTTATAAAGCAAACTATTCAGTATCATTAAACATAAATTCTACATTTTCAGCTAATATTACATGAATTATATAATTACATATCATACTCAGTTGGCCAAAAAGTCCATATGGTTTTTTCCATAAAATAAAAGACAGATTTTTCATTTCACCAATAACTTTATTGATTTGTATATTTTGAGTTTGTCGACTACCTCCTGCATGATATAACGATGATTGTTCTCAATTAATGTCTTGATTTGATCGCTATCAACTTCAACTGGTCTACCTGACCGTGGAGCATCATTTAGCAAGAAATCTCCAGCACGAAATTTTGCAAACCACTTTTACAGAGTTTCACATTTGGTCAGTGACAGCACCTTCTCAATGTACTACACAAATCTTTTTTTTAATTTCAGTTGCGTCTTTACCTTCCTTGAAGTAATAAAGCATAATATGCTAAAAATGTTGCTTATTTTTTCCATCTTCAGTATTAAAATGTCTACACAGAAATTAACCAATTTTGAGTTTTTTTAAAAATGTAAGCCGATATGACAGCTGTCACAATACAACCTAGCAAAATCGTTTCAAATGAAATTAAAGACAGCTAAGCGCGACTAGAGCCATCTTACAGAAAAAATGAAATGACCTTTTTGGCCAACCCAGTATAATTGTCATTTGTGGCATTATTTTTGTTTAAGTTGACTTTTTATTTAGATTCTGCATGTAAGTTATACCGTGCAATATTTGTCTTTCTCTCTCTGGCTTATTTTACTTAATGTAATGCCCTCAAGGCCCATCCATGTTATTGCAAATGACAGGGTTTCCTGTTTTCTCAGGGTTACTATGAATAATGCTGTAATGAACATGGGATTCAGAAACCTCTTCCATGTCCTCAGAAGTGGAAGTTTTGGATTGTGTGGTACTTCTACTTTCAATTTCTTGAGAAATCCCCATACTGTTTTCCATAGTGTTTGCACCAATTTACATCCCCACCAACAGTGCACAAGGGTTCCCTTTTTACTGTATTGTCGCCAATACTTATAATCTCTTGTCCTTTTGATGACAACCATTTATCATTGTGGTTTTGATGTGCATTTACCTGGTAGTGATGTCGAGCACCTTTTTGTGTACGTGTTGGCCATTTGGATGTCTTTGGAAAATATCTATTTGGTTCTTCTGCCCATTTTTAACCGGATTTAAAAAACTTTTTTTGGGCTATTGAATTAAGTGAGTTCTTTATATATTTTGGCTATATTGACTCCTCAGCAGATATATGATTTGCAAATATTTTCTCCCATTCAGTAAATTGGCTTTTCATTTTGTTAATGGTTTCTTGTCTTGTGCAAAAGCTATTTGGTTTGCTCTAGTCCCACTTGTTTATTTTTGCTTTTGTTGCCTTTGTTTTGATGTCAAATCCCAAAAATCATTGCCAACATCAGTGTCAAGGAGGCTGCCCACTATGTTTTCTTCTAGGAGTTTTACAGTTTCAGGTCTTAAAATTAGGTCTTTCATCTATTTTGAGTTGTTTTTGTGCATTGTGTAAGCTAGGGGTCTAGTTTCGTTTGTTTACATATGTCTATCCAGTTGTCCCAATGCCATTTATTGAAGAGGCTGTCCTTTCCCCATTGTTTATTATATATGGTACTTAGTGCTTCTCAATCCTAGCAGCATACCCCAATGCCTAGGCCTCATCCTCAGAGATTCTGACTTAATGGTGTTTAAAAAAACTCCACAAGCTCATAAAGAGATTCTACTGTGCAGCTATATAGTCTCAGAAACTTAGTTCCAAGGCTGTGTCACATGTTTTTTTCCACCTACAGAGTCCAAGGTTTTTATTTAAAGCCTTTCTTTTCCCCTGTCAAAAGTTACATTTTGCTATCAAATTCATTATTCAGCATTTGCTCTACTAGTATTTCATGAGGGCATCTGCACTGGATGCTCTTTGGATATTAATTTTGTCATTCCCAAACTAATGTTTGATGAACACCGATTTTATACAAAATATTATGACATACACCATGAGACATACAAGATAAAATCAGATGTGATTCTTTCTTCAATATTCTTGTAGTCAAGAATGGGGGGGAGATACAAAATGTTGGCAGGAACAGCAGAAGGAAGACAGTGAGTTGATTCTAGGCGTTATGGTAGATTACTTCATGGAAATGTGTGTTTAAGCTAAACCTTGATTTGGACCAACAGAGCAATTAATAATCTGTTACTTTAAAAAAGTATTTCACAGTTTTTAATTAGTTTGTGCACAATGACAAATTTGATCCTAGAAAATAAAATAAGCTAACAGATATTCTCATTCTACACATGAAAGAGTAGCCAAGTCTTAAATAGGTAAGTGACATATTCAGAGTCATAGAGCTACAAAATGAAAGATTCAAAACTTTGAACCTAAGTCTTTACTTTCCATATGCTGGAGCCTTCTACTCTATGACATTAATGTGTGTTTTATGTGCTTGTTGAGTTGACTCTGACTCTTGTGACCCTATGAATGAGTGACATCCATAGTGTCCTGTCCTCCACAGCCCTGCTCAGCTCCCGTAGACTCATGCCTTTGGCTTCTCTTATGGAGTCAATCTATCTCATGTTCAGTCTTCTCTTTTCCTGCTGCCTTCTTTTCCCAGCATTATCGTCTTTTCTTAAAAACCCTGCCTTCTCATGATGTGCCCAAACTAGAATTCTGTTTTGTCATTTTTGCCTTCAATGGTATTTCAGGCTTAATTTGTTATAGGACTCACTTTGCTCTAGGATCACAATTTGCTCTGGAGTAAAGTTAGAAAGCTCTACGTTTAAGATGAGTTTTAGAAATGGCCAATTGTTTAGTTTGATTGAACTATTACTAAGATGCAAGCACTGAAATAGTTGAAGATAAAGCTATTGTGTGGTGGGCAGAGTAGTGGCTCCCCAAGGATGTCCATTTCCTAATTCTCAGAACCTGTGAATATGTTAGATTATGTAACAAAGGGTAATTGAGGTTGTTAACGAGATAAACTGAAATTAGGGAGATTATCCTGGATTGTTGAGTTTCGTCAGTGTAACCTTCTTTAATGTGAGTCTTTAAAAGTGGAGTAGGCAAGCAGAAGAATGAAGAGTCAAAGAAAGAGATAATGATGTTAGAAGCGAGGTCAGAGTCCTGCAAATTGAGGAAGACTCAGTCCACCTTTGCTAATAAAGCTTTGCAGTTGGAGGAAGAGGTTTTTAACCAAGGAATGTAGTCAATATCTAGAAACTGGGAAGGGCTAGAAAACAGATTCTTCTTTAGAGCCTCTAGAAAGGCGTGCAACCCTTTAAATACCTAGATTTCAGCTCATTGAGACCTATTTTGGACTTCTGAATGAGAAAACTGTAAAGTAATAAATTTTGTTGTTTTAAACCGCTAAATTTGTGGTGAATTGTATGGCAGCCATAGGAAGCCTAATACATGTAGGAAGACTAAATTGGCATGTCATTCAGGCCCTCCAATTGAGACAGACTGTCTCAATTCCACTGTTCAGCAGTGGAAAGCTATGAAATGTTCTTCAGCAGGGGTGTAAAAAACAGTTTTTGTTTGCTGATTAAAGACAAAAAAGATTGGAGGGAGAAAAACTAATTAAGATTCTATTATTGGTACTAGAAGTTATTCTTTTGAGTAACTTTTGTCCTTGGAGGTAACACAGAACACAGGTAAATCTTGGTTATAGATTTGAGTGTACCTCCCACTGAGTTTATACATCACTAAAAATCCCATTGTCATTGCCACATTTCAGCTCCTTCCCATTTCCTATAAGAAATATAGAAAAGATGGGAGAACTGGTCTTCACAACCAATTTGGCCTTAGAAATCTGACCCATTTTACTCTCATGTTTTTTCATGATACCATAACTCAGTATAACTCTAAAGACTAGAAGGTTTATAAATGAATCTGAGCTTTATTTGATGTCTTAGCACCTGGAGAACTAAGATTTACATTAGCATGTGTTTTTTCAGTGCATAATTATTATTTTTTAAGAAAAAAAATTTTGTTGGTCTCTTTGTAGGCATAAATATATTCTATTCTGTATCTGAGGTCTACAGTAAGGAGTTAAGAAAATATCGACAAAACACAAGATTCAAGACAAGTGAAGGAGCACTAATTTTAACTTATTTTATACTAGTTAATATTGTTACTCATATTCTTCTTAGTTTTTAAAATTGTCTTAAATTAGGCAAAACATGTCTAGGTTAAAATGGAATGCAAGATTTAAGACATTGAGAATCCCATTAAACCCCATTTAGCCATTAAAATTGTTAAGCTGCAGAATGTTCAAAAGTTTTTTTTTTAAGATAGGCTGTATGTTCATATCTATACATTTACTTATGAACATATACTAAAAACAGTCAAGCTGATCATAATGAACCACAGATATTTGAAATCAGGGGCATGTTTATCCACACTATCTTACAATTTATTTTGGTATTTAATTTTGATCAGAAAATATTTTTAATCTTACTGTATATGTAATAAATAATAATAATAAACAATAATAAAGAGATAATAGAATCTTTTTAATTAATTAGAGTGGCAGGAGCTTTGTTCTGAGATGGTAGAAACCTAGTAGCACAAATTAATGCTCCAGTGATCTTTGTTGTGTTCAAATTTGGCCTAATACATTTTGACTGTGTATTTTTAATTAAAGTTTTAAAAATAGCTAAATATCTTTTTAAAATAAAATTCACATCAAAGCTTTGAGGAATCCCTGAGGAAACTAGTTTGAAAATCTTACTGAATAATTCAGTTGACAGCATTGTAAAATATAAAGTTTTTAGATTGTCTTACTTTTACATTTTAATCATAGTGATTAATGAAATGTAATGGTCATAGATTTCTTCAAAATTTTGTCATTTGACTCAACTAAGTTCTACCATAAATGTAGTAAAAACATAGGCAAATATTTTGGCTACAAACTGGTTTACTAAATAATAGCTTGAATCATACAAAGTCTGAGTCAAGAGTAAGTGAGTTGTTTCTTAGGGTACTAAAGCTATTTTTAGGAGCTTCTATAATGTATTCTTTGTTTTGAAGGGTACTTTTTCTTTCCAGAAAGAATAGGGTACTTTTTCTAGGCTTTATGAGAAATTGTCTGTCTGAATTTGTCACAAATAGTCAATGACTATATAAATAATTTAGTCCTGTTTAATGAATCATGCACTTTGAGTAAGAGGATCTTGAAATCCTTTTGTAAAACTAAGTCATCCTGACAAATGGGATATGTTTAAGATAGAACCAGATTGATTCACATGTTTCTTTTATTTCAAACATGAAGGAAAATTGTGTCTAAACATATTTAAACACTTAATATATAATTTTTCTAATTACTGTAATATGTGGTCAGTTCATTTGTTAATGCAACAGATACTTAGGGAGTATTTGCTATATATCAGGCATTATAATACAGAGACAAAGAAAAAATATTCAAAAACATAATGGAAAAGCAGAAATCACTCCATAATTCCACCTTCCAAGGATAACCACTGTGAACATCTGTTACACATATACCTGTGAGCATTATGCTGGATGTCTATTACTTTTCTAATTTAAACAATTTTTATTTAATTGGAATTGCTCCAAATATACTGTGTCAACATAAACATCCAGACCTGTAGAGAATTTTTATGAGTTTATTAGAGCCAAACTGACAGTAATTGCTGGTAAGCAAAATCTCAATGGATTGAGAAAATGCTTCATACAATGGCAGTTTGGCAGCTTATTTTATACAGGAGAATAAAAGGAGATGGAAGGAGGGTTACATGAAATCCATTGGTGGTAGATTAAGGGGGCTGGCGAAAGCAAAGCAGACGGTGCTGGGAAGAATGCCTGGGATTGGATAAAAAGGCAAAATACAGAAGCACATACTTTTTTTTACATTGGTAGGTACAAGATAGCTAATAATTAACATTTACAGCATTAAGAGGTGGTATTGAGGGGAGGAAGATAACAATGAAGGGTTCTGTGGTCCCATACTTTGGTGGTTGTGACTTGAGAGGTCTGGAAAAGAGTACTTTGACCTTTCAAATGTATGTTATCTTATATGCAAAAAAGAAAACCAAAACAAAACCCAAAAAACAACAGACTGACGGCAAAGACTGACCTTTGTCAAGGAATCTGTAGACCTAGGATGAGACTACTGGCGGTAAACTGCTTTTAGTAGGAATTTTTATGTTTAGATCATTCTATGTGGTTACGTTTAGTCGCTGAGTTTTTAAGGCCCATCATGCAGGCCTCCCTGAGCTTGTGACCCCTTTTTTGTCCACAGCTGTTCAATAGCTTGCTTCTTTTCATGCTATTCATGTTAAAAGTTAAGAAAAGATTATAGTTAATATATTTCATTTAAAGACCTGAAGTTAAGTATCTGTTTAAATTTGAAATACATCACAGAAACTGATTTTCCCCCTATTTAAACCAGAATTTAAATCCACTTTGAATTTTTGGCAATTTGAATTTTTTCTAATTAATAAAAATTGGTAATTTAAACTTTACTTGGTTAGACTTAAATGAAATGTAGAATTTGCTTTAAAATACAAAATGTAAGTCTCAGATTCATCATAGCCAACAGCATTTACTGTGTCAAGGACTACTTTAAATACTGCTTCATATATATTCCTCTATTCCATACTTCTATGCCTGTTTTTATAGAGGAAATTGAAGCACTGAGCTTGTAAGTGACTGAAATCACTAGTAAGTGGCTGAAGCAAAGATATAACCCAGCGACTGCATGATTCAGCTCTGCTGCCATCATAGCTTTTCTGGTAACTGTATTTTTAATTCAGACATAGTTCGAGTGATTTACCTAGCAAATCAGTGATTTTTAATGTAATCTTTTCGCTATAATACATTCTTTTTACCTATGCTGCAAACATGTAAATATTAGCGAATGAAATGAAATTTATTACCACCACCCCCTACCTCCAGCATCTCACGCTAATCTTTCCACCATGTGGACCTCCCCCACCCCATCCTATTATGCACGTCAGCTTCCTTAAGCTTAGGTAGGTTGCCTGGGGGTTGGGGTAGTGAGGGCATACCCACAAGCCTTAGTGCAAGTTAGGGCTCAGCTGCGTGTGCTGCAGGGCTGGACCCGGTGTCCTGCTGCCCAGTGCGGAGTGCGGGCTGCGGGTCGGGAAGCAGAGCGTGAAGCAGCTGTGTAATCCTCTGGATGCGGACCAGGGCGCTCCCCATTCCCCTCGGCGACCCTCCGATTGGCTGGGCACGGGCACACGTGACCGACATGTGGCTATATTGGCGCAACCCGCCTCGGTGTCACTGGAGACGGAATGGAGGTGCTGCCGGGCTCGGAAATGGGGTAGGTGCTGGAGCCACAATGGCCCGGCTTGCTGCGGAGGGAGGGGGAGACTATTTTCCCTCGTACTGTATGAAAACTGGTGGTTTTTCTTTGGCACAGGGTTCACTGCCACATGCCAAACGTGGAGGCAGGGGCGTCTCCCTCCCTCCCCCCTTCTACTGCAGCACTGGAGATGGATTTCCTGTGCTTCTGATCCTAGGTTTTTGACAGAAGAGGAAGAAGGGGGGAGGGGTCGGAGTGTTAAGGGAAGGCTGGTGAGAAAGCTATTTTTGAAGCTAAAATGTGGTTTTTGTTTTTATAATGCCTGTTGACAAAGTAGAGTAGAATAACAGTATCTAAGGAAACGGGTAGAGGACAACAAAGAATGGAGCATATTCATGACTAAGAGCAAAAAGCTCTAACCCATTGAAAGGCTTCTTTTCTGGGGACACATGCAGTGGTAGCCAAAAGAGGGGGATGCAAAGCTGCTGCTGATGGCTGATGTGACCTAGTGGAAAGGGCTACTACTTAGTAGAGGAAGAAGAGGAGACAGGTACTGCAGAGCTTGAGCATGGTTTTGGTTGAATGGTGAAATTTTGGTCACCAGAAGTGCATGCTTTTGCACATCTAAATGAACTAACTCCTTGTGAATAGGGTGGCAGAAAGATACCAGCGTCTTTGTTAGTTATGAGGCACAGTGGCAGTGGCTTTTGCAGATGACTGCAGCAGTGCTTTTCTCCCTGTTAGGCTGAAAAGACAACTGCAGAGGAATAAGAAACCGTGCAGCACTGCTGGTGGTGAAGTCCATTACAAGAAGCCATAGTTTCTAATTGCAACCTGAATAGAAGAAAAAATTACTTGATTTTTTTTTAGGTAGGAAAAATATGAGGCTATGAATGTTTTCACAGTGGAATGTATCAGACACATTGATTCTACATCTCAAGAGATGCTCAAATTCTTTGCTCTAACAAAAATCTTGTAGGAAATCTTAAATTATGTATGAAGCAGTGGATCTTTTCCTTTGTTAGTATACCTTTATGCCATTAATTAGATTATTCAAGAGTAAATCACTTTATTATGTCAATTCTTTTGTGAAAAATCATAGTGATAAATTTTTCACAGGATTAATATTTAAGACCTGTATTTATTAAATAATTTTCTATTATTCTTTGGTCACTTTTAGATATCATTGAATAAAGTCTACTGGCAAATATTTTAAATTAAGGCACCCTGGGTTTTCTCTTAGATATATTTCTGTTTAGTGAATACTCATAAGATGCACTCTTGATATAACGTGTTTTCATTGTACTTAAATTTTTTTTCCTTTATTTAAATGTCTAAAAACATGTTTTTGGATTGATATGGTTTTAAATGGGCTATCTTTGTAAAGATTTATGGTAGCCAACCTGCCACACCTCCCTACTCCCTGAACAGGATGGATGGCAGTGGCTTTGTAAAGCCCTCCAGGATCAGTGACAGTATCTCTTTAATAGTACTTACCTAATAGAAAGCCTTGAGAGAACCTATAATTTTGTTTTAAGTGATTTTTTAAAAGATAGTAAGGACTTGGTTTTGAATAAATAAGACCATAAACTTTTCAATGGTAAGTTAAAGCAATTTTATCCTTTAAAGATATATATTTCTGCTTTAAGAATTATTTATTATATATTACAAGGTTGATGGTCCCTAAGATCTCTCTTCTTAAAATGTGATAGAAACCACAACTAGAATGAAAGATGTCACATTGAAATTCCAAATGAAATACAATTCAGTTCTTTGAACCCTGATTAGTATACTCTTTGAGGGTTTATGATTCTTATTTTTACATAAATTATCTCATTTTACTATTTAAATAGCTCAGTGTGCATTATTTTCATTTTAAATGTTAGAATAGTTTTAATGGGGTATGTTGTGATTTAATCCAAGGTCATTTATTGTATAGGATATAAGAAACTTAAATCTTCTATTTCATGCTAACTCTGTATGACTATTTTAAATCTTACTAAATAACATACAAAATATTATATAACAATATTTGAGCAACAATATAAATCATTGAAAAATCATCAAATGGAAAAGACATATTAACTTGGTTATGAGTTTTTAACTATAAGAATGCTTTGTAAAATACCTGGTAGCCAAACAGATGGAGTGACAGCAGTTTTTATAATGACAGTTATAACGTACTTTTTTTTAGATCATCTTATTAATCTTATGCACACTTATAAATAAAACAGCATTAGTTTGAGGTATTTTAAGAATTAAATAAGAAATAAAGAACTAAAATAGGAAAAGTTGGATTTTTTCCCCTTATAGTATGAACTACCTAATATAACACTGAACTATTGGCTTTAGCAGTCTTTGAAATTATTAATTGTTTGAAATTATTAATTGTTAATTGATATGGCCAGAATTGAGTTATTAAAGAATTCAAAATTATTTAAGTATGCCTGTGAACTGAATCAAAGCTATTGGTGCTTTTACACATAAATTGTTTTGTGGGTTTTTGTTTTACCGTTTTTCTCTATTTTTACTGCTACTAATTTCACATAATTTAACCAATGTTTTCATGTTAAATGTTCGCTTTAATTTTGATCTTCCTTATAATAGAACTATGTGAAATGTTATTTGCTAGCTAAACACTGACTGCTTTGGCTACTTCTAGGATATTTAAAGGTTTATATCATCTGAAATGTCTTCTAATTTAAAGAAATAAAGTGGTTTGCTCTTTGAAATACAGTGCCTTGTGAACTCTTCTAGGAATCCTGGGTAATTCTGAAAAGTAAATTACTTTTGAAGTATTAAGTGTCTTGAATGTAAAATGAGAAGGTTAGATGAAGTGATTTCTAGGTCTTCTAGTTTTAATAGTCAATAACCCGTGGTTCTTGATTTCTATGGAGTCATCTGTTAGAAAGGTATACCAGCTCCTGTTTAGGTACAGGTGGCATCTCATATGTTATGTAATAAATATGTTCTCAGAAATTGTTTTTGTAAGTCAAATCATGGCATAATCAGTCTGTAAAAGCCAAGCATTCTCCCCTTTATTCCCATACCGTACTCCTGCCTTCCTTACAAGCACTCATTCAAATGTGTTCTTAAATATGTGTTAATTCTTGTGAGATATTTGGCATCATTTTGTGTGCCTGTTTTTTTATACTTAATTAGTTTTTTATTGTGGCAAAGTATATATACATAAAATTTACCATCTTATTCATTACTATATATGTGTATTTATGTCATTAAATACATTCATATTGTTGTGAATGTTCCACCATTCATCCCCAGAACTTCTTCATCTTCCCCAACTAAAACTATCTGTAAACAGTAACACCATTTGTTGCGACCTCTAGACCTTGGCAAACCACCATTCTACTTCCTCTGTCTGTGAATTTGACTTCCCTAGGAACCTCATATAAGAAGAATCATACAGTATTTGCCTTTTTGTGACCAACTTATTTCACCTTAAAATAATATCTTCAGTTCATCTATGTTGTACTGTGTGTCAGCATTTCCTCCCTCTTTAAGGCTGAATAATATCCCATTGTATGTATGTATTGCATTGTTTATCTGTTTATCTGTCGATAGAGACTGGGGTTGCTTCTGACTTTTTGCTGTTGTGAATAATTCTGCTGTGAACATACTGTTTGAGTTCCTACTTTCATCTCTTAGAGATATGTACCCAAATTTATATTTTTAATTTACATAATTTTTCACCATTTTGAAATCAGTAGTGTTTTTAAGATCTATTTTACTTTATGACCATCTAGTTTGTTGTGCTGACTGTGCTGTATAGTGTTCTGTAATATCTGTCACTATTCCTCTAATGAAGATTCTAGGTTCTTGTCAAATCTCATATGCCACAAACACTGCTATGGTGTACACTTGTACATGACTACTTATAGACTATTTACATATCATTATACCGTGGTACCTCGGTGTTTATCATTAATTCGTCCTGGAACTCCTGACGAGCACCAAAACTGACAAGTACTGAACAATGAAGCATTCTCTTTTGTGTGCGGCATCATGACTCATACAAGTTCTAGCAAGTGCAACAAATCCTGAGCAAGTGCCGAGTGCTGAAACATTTTTTTCTTGTCAAAATGTGACAAGTACAGGGTTTGACAAGTTCTGAAGCTGACAGGTACCGAGGTATGACTGTATAACAAATTACCCCAAATCTTAGTGGATTAAACAATAAATATTTATTATTTCAGAATTTCCATGGTGCAGAAATTCAGGAATGCCTTAGCTGAGTGGTCTCACTCAGAATCTCTCGTGAAGTTGCTGTGTCTCAGCCAGGGCCACAGTCATCTGAAAGCTTGACTAGACAGGAGGATCCACTTCCAAGATGGCTCACTTACACAGATTTTTTTTCTCCTGGTTACTGATAGGGGGCCTCAGCTTCTTACCATGAGCCTCTCCACTGGACTGCCCGAGTGTCTTACTGACATGGCAGCTGGCTTCCTCCAGTGATCGTAGAGAGAAAGAGCAAGAAAGAAACCATTTATGACATAGTCTCAGGGGTAACACACCATTACTTCTATCATATTCTCTTTGTTGGAAGTAACTAAATCCAGCAACGCAAGAGGCTATCAATTAAGCTCCACCTTTTGAAGGTGTAGGGTTAAAGAAATTATGGGTATCTTTTAAGATTGCTACATGGACCAATGAGAAAATTTCACTGGAATTTATCCCTAGGAGAGAGATCACTGGGTCATAGGACATTTTTTTCCTATTGCTGTTGTAACAAATTACCACAAACTTTAGTGGTTAAAAACAACATAAATTTATTATCATACAGTCCTGGAGATCAGAAGTCTGAAATGGTTTTCGCTGGACCAAAATTAATATAGCAGCAATGATGCACTTCCTCCAGAGGCTATAGGGGAGAATCCATTTCCATGCTTTTTCCCAGCTTCTAGAGGCCACCTACACTCCTTGGCTCACAGCCCCTTCCTCCATTCTTCAGTACCAGCAGCATACTAAAATCTCTCTCTGACTCTGACCCTCTGCTTCTATTGTCACATATTCTTCTCTGACTCTGACCCTCCTGCCTTTGTCTTATTACAACCCTTGTGATCAGATTAGATCCAGCTCTATAATAAGGAAAATCTCCCCATATCGGGAACCTTATTTAATCACATCTGTAAAATTTCTTTAGCCATGTAAGCTAACACATTCAGGGATTAGGACATGGACCTTTTATAGAGCCATAGTTCTCTCTACTATAGTCATATGCATAGTTGTTTTGTTTTGTTTTTTAATTTTTTTTTAAAGCTGAAATGTTGGATTTTTTTGTTACTTATACTTTGTGAAATGAAGTTGCTTTTGGGTAAATTCAGAATTTCATTTATTAGATTTGCTTAAACTATAGTGTAGTTATAATGATAACTAAGGTGATAAACAGATATTTTTTGAAGAGTATTGAAATATATTTTCCACTAGCTATTTTTAGACTCTTGGTCATACTATCACTTAATTTATGTCAGTTTATGAGCTACCTCTGACATAGTCTGTAATAGTAATTGAGAAATGTTAAAGCAACATGTTCTTATACCTCTGTTATCACACCATTTTTGTGGATAATCTTTCTAAACCTCTTCTTCCTTACACTGTGAGGTAACCTAGTCAAAATGTGGTGCAAGTCCATATTTATGCTCTTACCTCCTTCTTTTCCTTGATTTCTGCACACTGTATTTCAGCTAAATTAGACTGTTGTCTGTCCTCCCAAATGTACCTCATTTTTCCAGTCAGAACTTTGATCATTTTGTTCTTTCTTGTGGAATACTGTCCTCTCACATTTATGTTTGTTACATCATACTGTGTCTCAAGTCCCTTCTTAAATGGCTTTTACATTTTGAACACTTTCCTTAATTTTCTCAGCAAGGTGTGACTGCCATGGCACTGTCAATGCTTTTGAATCCAAATTTGCCTTTGAATTGTAGGTAATTTGTATCTTAGCCTGGGGTTTCCTGTAAGTCAGAGCTTGAGCCCATCAAGGCCTTATGTGAAATTCTTTCTTCCTGAAGTGATGAAGGACTGCCAATATAAGCCTGTGTTCTCAAGTTGGTCAGCACTTTGGACAACTGTGGCTTGATCTGTGAGGACCTTCTGAGGAACCATATAGAATTGTCCACCCAAGGGAAAGACTTATATATACTAGTAACCATTCCCCTTTAGTCAGGTATTGTCCCATCAAGCATTTACTGTTATAGGTTGTACATGGAGAAATGTTGGGGACCCACACTGGGGTGTCACAGATGCCCTAAGACAAAAAGCAAAAGATACGTGGTGCAGCTGATGTGCTTTCACTTGACATTTGCTTTTGAGCTGATTGATGCAGCAATGACTAGAGTTAAAGTGAGCCAAGATGGGACATAAACATCTGATATATTTGTGTATTGATCCTATTTACCCTTTCTATTGGAATATTACTTCTTTGCTAAACAATAAAGTACTTAAGCACAAGGAACATGTCAACTTATCTTTTCCCCCTCTATTAGTTTTGTAAAGCTATCGTGACAAAGTACCACAGACTGGTGGCTTTAAATTATAGAAATCTATTATCTCACTGTTCTGGAGGCTAAACATCTAAAATCAAGGTATCAGCATGGTTGGTTGCTTCTAGGGATGCTGAGGGAGATTCTTTTCCATGCCTCCCTCCCTAACTTCTGGTAGCTGCTGGCAGTTTTTGGCATTCTGACCCCATTGTCACATGACATTTTCTTGCTGTCTCTGTGTCCATTTCTTCACATGGCCTTTTTAAAAGAATACTAGTCATTGGATTTAGGGCCTATCTTAATACAGTAAGACCTCATTTTAACTTGATTATATCTGTAAAGATTCTTTTTCGAGAAAAGGTCAAATTCACAGGGACCAGGGATTAACTACCTATTACTCAACATATCTCTTTGGGGAACACAATCCAACCCACAGAACCTCTTTATAATATTTGCATGGTGTTCATGAATAATAAGTATTCAAATATTTGTTGAATTGTATAGCCATGAGAGAAATCCACCACCTTACTTTTTTAATGAGAAAGTCATCTTGGACATTCTCTGAATTTGTGCCCTCTCCTGTTCTCTGCTCTCCATGGCTGATAAAGCACTGTTTCTGTTTATCTTTGCATGTATTTATCTTTTTGTGGCTGCCATTGAGCATAACTTTATGGGAATTACCGATGGTGGTAAGTATTAGATGTAATGCACCTCGTCTTAAAGGTGGAGAAACAAAACTCACTAAAGTAAAATGGAATAATTAGAGAATAGTTAAAAAAGAACAGAATAAACCAACGGAAAAATAAGAGGCTATAATTAGTAAAGATAAATGCAGAAATAGAAAACAAAATAGTAGAAAGGATATGTACACCAAAAGTTAATTTTTTTGGTAAAAACCAATAAAATAGATAAAACACTACAAAACCTGATTAAGAGAACAAAAGACAAAACAAAAAGAGCATGAATGGGAAAGGAAATGAATTTCAAAATAAGAGAATATATCCAATTCTGTAGTAATACACTTGAAAGGCAAGAGGGAATGGGTAATTTACTGTTGAACTATTAATCATGTTGATATGAGAAAACACATCTAACCACGTAAGAAATTTCAAAATACTTAAAAATCTTCCTTCTAAAAGAGTACCTTCTGATCTGAATTCTAGCTGATTTTCAAAGAATAAATTATTATTCAAGCTATTCTAGACCACATAAGATTAAGGTAAGAAACCTACCAATTCATTTTATAAACTTAGCATAAACTTAATTCAAAACGTTATTTTAAAATACTATAAAAATTTTAAAATATATACGGTTTCTCATTAAAAAATTCCATGTGAAATAGTGAAAAATGGACAAACTATTAAAATAATAAAATGTGAACAAGGTAGGGTTTATTGCAGGAATGGAAGCCGGGTCAGAATGAGAAAATCTTATAGCTGACAGCATCAACGAATAAAAGAAAAAACTGTATGGGTTATATGTTATGTCAGAAGGTGTTGTAAAAAAAAAAAAAAATTAGAAACCACCCCTACTAAGAAATTTAAAATAAAACGAAAATACCTAAACATGTTAACAGTAATTACTGAAATAGACTATTAAATGGTGAAATACTAAACCATTACTATTAAAATCAGGAATAAGATCACTATTATTCAAAATTATTTTGGAGTTTTA
The DNA here is from genome assembly GCA_004026545.1 of Mormoops blainvillei. Taxonomy (NCBI): domain Eukaryota; kingdom Metazoa; phylum Chordata; class Mammalia; order Chiroptera; family Mormoopidae; genus Mormoops; species Mormoops blainvillei. Next base: position 246,923 of record PVJD01000281.1, on the reverse strand, counting down.
AGCTAACGATAAGACAAAAAAAGAAATAAGGTATAAATATTGGAAAAGAAGGGACAAAATTATTTTTACTTACAGATTAATATGATTACATATCCAGAAAATCCACAGGAAAAACTATTAGAATTCATAGGATAATTTAATAATAAGTGACTGTAATAGCAGTATCTGGTATGGAATGGTGGTGTTTTGTCCACAGCAAATCAAACAACAACAACAAAAAGGAAATAAATGTGATACAAAAGTTATGGGACCTTTTCTTGAAAACAAACTGGAAAATTTGATTGAAGGACCTTAATTATTCATGACACAAAGAAGAGGGATAAGATTTAGTATCATAGAAGTGTAATCTGTCTTAAATTAATGTAAATGTAACATAGTTACAGTTCTAAGTATACATGAGAATGTGGCATATGATGAGAGACGCATTTCTGTTCAGTGGAAAAGAAGTGGTTTGTTTAATAAATAATGCTGGTGTACTTGGTTCTCCATGTGGACGGCAATAAAGTTAACTACTACACTCATACTATATTCAAAAATTAAAATTCTATATGAATTTAATATTTTAATGTAGAAACAATTTCTGATGCAAGCTAGTGATTGGTCACTCACATTTACCACCACATTCTCCTAAGACTCCATTAAAGTGATAGTAAAAAAACTTACTAAAAGGATATGTGCTTACATTGCCATTGGGTTAGAGGAGGCCAAATCGAGATTGCAACAAATTTCTGAAAGATGAAAAAATCATGGAAATTAAAAATGATTGCTGAAAAATAATCAAGGACCTTAAAACTTCCTAGTTCTCTGTTCTTTCCAATATAGCAGATTACTTCCTATTATTTAAAAGTAAAATACTCATATTGAGAATTTCTCAATAACCTTTGAAATTATTTGGGATGTTTGAAAACCAGAATTGAAAATTCATGTTTTGGACCAAGGTTCTGCAAACTGCCACTGTTTATGTAAACTATGTGTTACTGGAACAGGTCATGCCCATTTTTTTGCATATTGTCTGTGGCAGCTTTTGTGCTGCTGCGACAAAGTCAAGTAGTTTAACAGAAACCATATGGCCCACAAAGCCTTATTTATCATCTGACCTTTGCAGAAAACGTTTGCCAACCCCTGTCTGAGATCATTTTGGTAGCCTTCTTGGAGCTTACCCTCACTTAGATGGTCTTGGATGGAATCCAGCCAATGTATGTAACTCTTTACAGAATATAAGGAAAGGAAGAGGTAGGGGGGAAAATATAGCAGACAGGAGACTGAATATCACCACCTGTGGTTTCTTAGTAGAGCAGGGAAAGTAAAATAGGAGGATAAGGACCTGGTTGTTAATTAAAGAGAAGAGAATTAAAAATGCATAAGATGCATTCTGCTTCAAATTAAAGTATTTTTGTATAGTGATTTTTTTATCTCACAAACTTGATAAATTTTCATATTTCTTAAGATTTTTCTGTTTCTTCCTTTCCGGTCATTATTCTTTCCTTTTTAAACATTGATTATGCTAATTAGGACATCCAGGATCGTGTTGAGTAAAAGTGGCAATAGTAGACATCTTTATTTGTTTTTAATGTTTAAAAGAATGTCTCTAACATTTCACCGTTAAGAGTGGTGTTTAGTGTTTACTGTAGGTTTTTGGCAGTTTCCCTTCTATTTCCACTTTATTAAGAGTTTTTGTCATGAACAGAGGAATTTTACCAAATGTTTTTTCTTTATCTATGGAAATGATTTCAAGGTTTTTCTCCTTTAATGTTTTAATGCAGTGCATGACACATTAAGGATCTAATGTGAAACTGTCCTTGCATTCCTGGATAAACTCAGCTTGACTGCTATAGTTTTTTTACTGTATACAATTGTATTGTTTCCTGATATGTTGGTTAGGATTTTTGTTTCAGTATTTTTGAATGATACTAGCCTATAATCATTCTTTTTCACACTACCTTTGACTTTTATATTGCAATTATATTGGCATCATGATATGCTTTGGGAAGATATTTCCTATATTTCTGTTCTTGCAAAAGTTTGTATAAAGTTGGTATGGTTTCTTTATTAAATTTTGATAGAAGGTGTCTGTAACACCATTTGGGTCTGGTGCATTTTGTTTGTTTCATGTTGGGAGGAGGAGAGGAAAAGCACTTATTGCTCCAATTTTTCAATAGTTATAAAACTGTTAAGGCTTTTATTTCTTCTAGAATCAGTTCCTCCTCTACCCCCACCATAGAGTTTTATTCATTTTCTATATTTGGGCTCTTCTCTCTCTAATCATATGAAGAAGCCGTTTCAAAGAACTAACTTTTAAATTTTATTTTATTTTATTATTTATTTTTGCAGAGCGGGGAGAGAGAGAGAGAGAGAGAGAAACATCAATTTGTTATTCCACTTGTTTATGTATTTATTAGTTGATTCTTGTCTGTCTCATCACTGGTGATTAAACCTCCAGCCTTGGTTATGGAGACAGCACTGTAACTGAGCTAAGCGGCAAGGGCCCAAAGACTAACATTTTGCTTTGATCTTCAAACTCTACAAAGCGGTATACAATGACAAGGAAGACTTCTCAGCAGAACTCAGACCTTTTCTCCAGAGGCAATGGCTGTAGTTTTTTATATCCTTTCAAAGACTTTTTTATTCTTATACAGTCCTTTTATTTTTTACTAGAACAGGATGGACCACATGTCACCATATAAGACATAGTGATCAGCACACTCCTTTTTTGTTATTGTTGTTTTACTTTTTTAATAGAAGTTACTATTATGTTGTTATTTAATAGAAGTTATGCTTTTACACCAAATAAAAATGTTCTTATTTGTTTGAAGCACCCTAAGAACCCATTCTATTACGCCTAGTTTAGTAACAGGCATCATCACTTCAGAAGAACTCCAGTTGGCCCTCCATGTGCCTTATACTTATTAATTAAGAGTGAAAATATTTCTTGCTCCGTAACATTCTCCTTAGAAGAGTATATATTCTGTTTAAGTATTTTTAATTTAAAAACAAAAATACTTCGATAATTTAGATGCCATACAGTGTTTTAAGTCTCTTGTTTCTTTTGCAACCTATCCTAGTATGAGGAATAGATGCAGTTTTATCCTTTTGCTCATGGCTGCCCTGTTTCCCAATGCCACTTATTTAAAATCCACCTTTTCACATGTATTTGGGATGCTACGTTTATCCTTACTAAATTTACATATATTATGGATTTTTTTTTTTTTTACTGTGTTTCAGTGGTTGATCTATTCATATGCCTGTATCATAGTTTTTTTAAATCTTTTTGTTTTTAAATAAATTTGGACTTAAAAAAGAGCTGGAAAATAGTACAGAAAGCTCCTGTATACCCTTCACTCGGCTTCTCCTAATGTCAACATCTTACCTGATTATAGTATAATTATTAAAACTAAGAAGTTTACTTACTGGTATAGTACAGTTAACTACATACTGTTTTACTTAAAAAAGCTTTGCATAGTATTTTAATAAGTGTAGGTCTACTCCTCCTGCTGTCCTGTTTTTACTTGTTTAGTTTTTTTCAAATGTTTAGCTGCATAAAAGAAAACAAAAAACTCTGTATAGTACTTTATTGGGACTATAAAATTTATAAGTTAACTTCAGGAGAAACAGCATCCTTATGATACTGCATATTCTATACAAGAACCAGGTATGTCTTTCCTTTTGTTGAAACCTACCTTAGTATCATTCAGAAGTGTTTTATAGTTTTCCTCATATATGTTTTGGACACTTTGTTCAATTTATACCTAAGTATTTTATTATTTTCTTAAATTTTAAAGGGGATTTTTCATTTCATCTTCTATCTGTTTTCTCTTTGTACATACGAAAGAAACATTTCTGTATATTTTGTGCTGCAGTACATTACTAAATTATCTTATTATAGCAATATTTAGTTGGTTCTTTTGGATATTCCGGGTACATAAGTATATCATCTGCCAATAGTTTTCCTTTCTAATTTCATTCTTTAATTGCGTTGACTAGTATTACAAGACATAGAGTGGTAAAAATGGGCATTCCCTGACTTCAGGAATATATCTAGTTTTTCCCCATTTAGTATGGTGCTGGCTTTGGGGCTGATATCATGTTAAAGAAGTGTTCTTTTCTATTTAGTATTTTCAACAAGAATGAGCATTGGATTTATAAAACATCATCTTTGGTATGACCATATTTTTTCTGTATGTAGGTCTATTAATATGTTAAATGATGTCAATTTTCTAACTGATTTCTATTGTGAATTTTTCATCTTTTGGGGGGAGGTCATTTTTGATAAATTACATTTTCTAGTAAATTATTTTATTTAGGTTTTCAAATTTGAGTGCAGTTGAGCAAAATAGTCTTATGATTGATTCTTTTGGTTTCTTCTCTTTCTGTTGGTATTTTTCTCTTATTACCATCTAAAAGTGCTGGCAAAAATATCTTTTTTTTTAAATTCATTAAAACAAAATAGTAAAAACACCTCTACATTCAACATATTTTATAAAAAGTGATCCCAAACTTCTTAAATTAGTAATAATGAATCTTCCACAGTTAATTCTAATTGAGTATCCCCTTCTTTCCTGAAATGTTTCTGTCTCCTTGCATTAATACCTTAGGATACTTGTAAATCTGTTTTCCAGTGAACATTTTTATAAAAGTCTAGATAACTGCTTTTACTTTCTTCTCCTTTACCCTACTCTTATGGGACGGCGATCTCTTTAGTGGGCATCTTTACTGTGGAAAAACAAATATTAATGTTTGTATACTGTCTGTAAAGTGAAAGATTCAGAGGTTTTTCCCATTTTATAAATTTTGATGTTTTTAAATGTTGTTGAGTGACTTGGATTTAAGCTGTATTTGATTTGAAATTATTGTGATTGCATAAAATGCATTGCGAAGTAAATTTATGATTTCTCTAATTTTGCCGAAAGCAATTTTGAGTTAAGGAGGGATGACCACAATATCCTAAAGTATACAAGGTAGAGCATTATTCCATGAAACAGCTTATTTTTCTGGTAAAATTATATAAATATTTGCTTTCTAGAACAGAAATGACATTAATGGTTGTTATTCTGGAAAGGAATAAAAAGATGACAGAATGTTTTAATTGTCTGAAAGGTTGAATGCTTCTCCTTCTATTAAAGAGCACTTTTAATAGTTTCTGTTCCCCTTGCCCACCCGGCTCTTTTTGTGATTGTGTAAGGCAGTATACCCGCTCTGTCTTAACATACCTGTATGTATCTATCTCTGTGTTATTTACCTTTCCTATTTTGTTTTATTATTTTAGTGCAAAATTACCCGTTAAAGTTTTATTTGAAATGAAGAATTTTAGGGCCTACATTATTAAATTCTGTCAGATTTCCACCTCTGTCACATGGCTTTTAATATGCTATATATTTCCAGACCTGCTTATTAATGGTATGATGTAAAAATTTCTCCTTCATTTTTGAGACATCTCCTCTGTCATTTTCAAGAGGGTGAATTACTTCTTCACCTCTTGTCCATTGGTAGGGGCACAGGGTCTTATAACAGTAGATCAACATTAAGTCTTAATAAGGAAGTTATGTTGTAAATCTGTTTTCATAATATAACTTATATTTACATAGCACTTTTATTTTTCATCCTGCCTTTCTTTCTTAATTCTAACGACATCCCTGTAAATTATATTAGAACAGGTAGTAAATGTCCATTTTACTTGTTGATGAAATGAATTAAAATGAAGGGACAAAAAGGTTAAAACACAGCCAACCCAGAAATTAAGACCCAGGTCTCCAAATAAAAGCCTAGTGCTCATTCTTTTCAATTGTAAAGACCTTTGTGAGTGATCCCCACCTCCCAGGACTTCCTTTGTTCCTCAGGTGACAGTAGGTTGTACCAGGTTTATTATTGATTCTAGCAATTGGAGAACTGACTAGACCTGAGTCCCTTGATTTCCCTTGTTGGTGAACTCCAATATTGTCATGACTAGCCATTGTTATAACCTGTCTGCCCTGTTTGGTATAGTGGATTTTATTACAGAAGCATATTTTATGTGAGGATCTTGAAATGTTGCTTAAATACAAATTTTGCAATGCTTTTTAACTCTTAAAGAGTTATGATAGGCCGATTTTATTTATTCCATGATGAGTTTGGGATTAAACTAAACAGAGAATCTGGGTCCTCCTAACATGGTTAGTCTCAATATAGCTCCTAGCATTCTGTAATTTCTTCATGCCAAGGACCTCTTATTACCTGGCTATCTTCTATGTATTTTCTTTTCTCCACTCTTCTTTCGCAGTAATATGATTAACTGCCAGACTCTATTTCACTTCTCTTTGACAGTCTCTGCTCCTAATCCATTTTGGACAATCTCTAATCCATTTTCTTTAATTGTCTTTTGTCCTCAATCTGAGCTCAGTGAGTTCCAAGACCTCATATGCCATAGCTTGGCCTGTAATATTCATCCTTTCGAATAAATGTAATAATCTGACTTTATATTAGTAATTCTTATTTATCATCTTCCTATCAAAAAGATTTGAAGCCTCAATCTAATGCTCTCCTTTGCGTCCATTTTATTAAACGACTGACTTTTAATAAGGCCTTCTCAAAACTTCAGAACCACTTCATGGATGATGTTTAATACTAGCTGTTTATCAAAGGAAAAGTGGTAGAAGGCACTACCTAATCTCAGTCATCCATTCTGGCTCTAAAATTCTGTAACTATTACACAAAAATCAGAAATAAATTAATATCACTAATATAAATAAATTTCTTATCAATAATTATATTTCATAGGTTTTACCTATTAAACCAGATAAAATATTTTTAAAACCTTGAAAAAATTCTAACCTGATAAAAATCTCATCCACTGCGAAAAGGCAGATGTAGTTGACACTGGCGAAGTTCTCTTCTATTTTAATCCTGTTTGTCTTCAACTAAGGCTCCATTGTTTCATCCTCTTAGATGCTATTACTTGAACAATATTGTTTTGAGACCTTAACTAGCATATTAATAAAATTCTTCTTACTAAATGTCTCAAGAGTTTTGTTTCTTTATCCTTCTTTGTAAACAAGCAGCCACTATATTTTTAGTAGTGAATTTCAAAATCCTTTTTAACCTTATAGGTCCAAGGGTAGCCAAGGATGGCTGCAGCTTCATATGATCAGTTGTTAAAGCAAGTTGAGGCACTGAAGATGGAGAACTCAAATCTTCGACAAGAGCTAGAAGATAATTCCAATCACCTTACAAAACTGGAAACTGAGGCATCTAATATGAAGGTATCAAGACTGTGACTTTTAATTGTAGTTTATCCATTTCTATTCAGTATTCCTTCTTGTAAACTTGGGGTTAGACACTCACTTAAAAGTGTATTTTAAGTAAGCAGTAATATGTAAACCCTTACAAACATTAACATTTATACTTTTAAATAAAATGTACAGAATTCATTCAGTGAATCATATAAAGAAAATAAATGTAAAACCTCAGAGACTAGTTAGTTAGTTCTTATTGTTAAGCTTTAACATCACTCTGCTGAGGCTGGATGTTTTGTGTAATTCATAGGAACTAGCTTCACAATTTTAAAATATAACTCAATTATTAAATATGGCCTTTCTCCTCAACACTCTCAGTTCTTGTTGCCACTTAAATGCTGCAGTGATAGATTGTCAAGATTATCAGGGTGCCCTGGTGGGAAGAGTCCTGAATAAAAGTCAGTACCTGGTCCTATTGCTGGTGTTGTCACAAGCTAAGCTGCATCACCTGTAGGTCCCCCTTCTGGACTCAAGTTAGGTTGCCTTATTAGGAAAATACAGGCATTGCACTATCCTAGAGGATTTCCTTGGCACCCTCAAGCCCTAAAATTGGTTTGACAAGTAGCAATGAAAAGCTGTATAACCTCCAAGAAGAGTTATAAAGTATTTAGTCTTCAGTGGGCAAAATATGTTCTAATTTGAAAATAATTGAGGTTAAAACTTGGGCCATTTTAATTTTTAATTGTTTAGGTAGATTTTCTTCTCTCTGAATTTAATTACTGTTTAGAATTGGAGATCATTAATAAAACTCTTACCTCCTTTCCTTTTAAAAACTTCTTCCTGCTTTAATGTCGTTTCTGCCCCTAGGCTATTTTAACATCTGGGTTCTTGACCCTATTCTTTCTGTCTGTTCACTACTCCCTATTTCTTATTCATTGTCTGTTCTCTTTGAAGTCCCTTTTCTATGCATTTTGAGGTCTCCCTTAATCTTCAGGTTTCTATTTATCACTGAACTATTTTTGCTCCTCTTTTACCTTTTACATTCAATATCATAACAGTTCAGCCTTTTTACTCATATGTACTATTCTATCTGTCTGTGAGTCATTTCTACTCTAATTGCCTATTTCTGTTGTAAAAACCATCCCCAATAATGACAGATCTCCAAGGTATCTACCTCAAATCCTTCTGGAAATAAAACTATAAAACAAACATATTTTCTTACCACAAACTGTGGGTGACCTTAAAAACAGTTGAATTAATAATTTAATAGGTTAAAAAAGAATAGTTTGCTATTTTAACACCGATCAACACAATGTATCTAAATTGTTTTACATTACCTGTGTTTTCAGAAGTTTCATACAAAATTAAAAATTCCCAACAGCACTACTCTTCCATCTATCCTGGAGATATGTTTTGCAGAGAATTCCTGGCTGGCCGACCTATCTGAATGTCTGTTTTGTAGTGTAGAGCTCTGAGATGGGTTTTAAAGTTTTTGTCTAACTACTTAAGCAAATTCAAAATTCATTTTTGGGAGACATTTTAACCTACCCTTTGATCTTTCTCTGTGCCAAAGTGGAATGTGAGAATAAATAACAGTCAGACCCTTAAATTTCTACAGTGGAATATCAGGTTGACAACTTATTCGGGTGATATAATAATATATGTTATAAATATTGGCATTTAAGATATATCTGAATTCAACCATGAATTGATAATTACTCAGCATGTGCCTCCACAAGACATTCTTGCTAATCCATCCACATATGTAGGATTGGGCATATGGAATTATAGCAGTTATACAACCTATAAGGAAATTATTTATGTATCTCCTCCTTAAGAGACTTTAAGCTGTTAAGAGCAGAAACCATGACCTCCTTTGTTTTAGAAAATCAGTTTGTGAAAAGACACTTGGAAACGTTACTTCGTCCGATTAAAGTTTATCCAAGACAGTGGTTGTTCCCCCCACCCCCAAAATCACTTATTAGACTTAAGAATACATTGTACAATCTTGAATTATGTTTCGTAATTAATGTTTCCTAATCATGAAGCTCTTTATCCCAAAGAAAGGCAAGTAGTACCATCTAGTGGCAAAAGAGAATACTGTTTGATGTTGATTACATAGCATTGACATAAGCTATAAAAATATTTTTGTATGCCCCAACAAAATAGATACACAATACTGTGAACACTCTGTATATTTGAAAATATTAAAGAAATGTTTGTTTTTTACGTATAATGAAAGCATTGTTGTTGTTTAGGAAGAATCCCTATTTAAATATACATATCGAAATACTCATATTTACAGAAGACATGATATGTCTGATACTGTTTTCAGAATAAATCTAGGTAGAGGTGGGGAAGTGGAGAAAGTGGGTATGTGTGTAGCTGAAGGAAGACCATGAGTTGATAATTATTGAAGCAGGATGTGAAGACGTACGCAAGTTTGTTATAATGTTCTTTAAACTTATGTATGTGTTTGACATTTTCTGTAATAAAAATATAATAAAGTATAATAGAGATTTCATTAGATTTAGTTGACCTGGAATCAGATAAATGCAGAAATTGTAATTAAACTTTAATGAAGTACGCACTGTCTTTTTTACTCTAGAGCTATAACTCAACTTCATTGATTTCAAATACTGAGCATAGCAACATGATAATTACAGTCATGTAGAGATGTGAAGCATTTAAACCAAAAGATGGCATGGTGTAGAAAAAATTATCTGTAGGCAAATTATTAATGAACCATTTGTATCTATTGTATTTTGACAAAAGGAAATATTTATAAATTGCTCTATAGCTTTAAAACTGTATACATGTAAAGTATCTTCTGTTTTCAGAGTGTAAGGAAAAATGAGAATGAAAATTCAAACAGACATTTCATAATTTATTTTGGGGATTTAATTATCAAGCATATGTGTATCTGATAATGAAAAGACTGTATAACTCTGATGTATTGAGAAAAACAGAAGTGGACCAAGTAGCAATTCCTATGAAATAACAGTTGCTCATTGATTAATATTTTCTATTACCAATATTACCACAACATATTTTGTCTCTAAAAAATGGTTTTCTTATGTTCTATAATCTTAAAAATGTTTTTAAAGTAATATGTTATTATATAATGTAATTAATTTTTTAAAACCAAGCTTCCAGAATTTAGAAATACAAATGAATATTGTCTTCTTCAAAATTACATATTAATTCTAAAATCTGCCATTTCTCAAAGCACTTTCTGAAATATTTTACCGGAATTGCTTTGCAAGTTGTGTTGTTGTATTTTCCTTCAAAAACTCTTTGCAGTTGAGGAGGACTTCTTTTAGGTGTGTGCAGATTGCAGCCTCAGGCAGCCAGTCCTAGTGCAGCAACTAGAAAACGCGGGCTTAAACACACACAAAAAACCTTACTTTTAAAGGTATTGGAGAACTGTGGAGGCATTAAGGACTGTATTAACTAAAATTCCAAACAGGAAAGAGCCCTTTCTAGATGAGCTGAGATCTCTGGTCATTTTCTTTCCCAGGGATATCTGTTGATTCTGGGTGCAGACTGATACTCATCATTGGAACAGACAGAAGCACTCCAGTGGAGGAAAGAATCTACTGGAGGTCTTGACAAACATGTAGGCAGATGTGAAGTATTGACATTTAGAGGAGATCCAAATACATGAGTCGCTTTCCCCATAGGGCACTGACTGAGTCATTTTGCAGTGAAGGATGCTGAGGATGGACTAGGATGGTAGAACGTTAGGCAAAGTCCTGTTGTAGGAGAGACACATACTTTCACACAGCAGTTCTCCTCAGGTCATTTGCCAGACTTTGAACTTTGTGGAAACAGGGGGTTAAAGATTTAAGCCCTTAACCTCCAAGGGGCAGAATGTCAGAGCCAAGGAGTCAGGTGACACCTGAGAATAAGGCTGAGCTAGAACAGAGTAAAACAACATGTAATCTTGCAGTGCTTGAGAGAGACAGACCTACTAGAGGGAAGGGTCCTGTATCAAACATGACTTGTTTTTCTTTAAAGGTAAATGTCAGATTTTGGAGCTGTGTAAGAGAGAGGCCAAGGGCTGAGAAGATGGATATTTGTAATACTTATAGTCTAAATTTGAAGGAGAGATACACTCAAGGATCTTGGCAAGTCAAATCAAGAGAAGGATTTAGATGGGAAAAGAACAATGGCATCAAATTCAGGAGGCAATGTGCATATAGTCATTTAAATATATGCTGAATGTAAATGATTATACTAAAAGAACATACTTAAATGTGATATATAAAAGTGTGAATATTTTTTAGGATATTAAATAAAACAGACTATTATAATGTGTTAATTTGATGTTTTTTGTGATCATGGTGGTACAAGCCTCAGAAACAGAGATTCTAAACACCCAACTATTTAGCCAGCCTCATTGATGCTTGGCCATTCTGTCTTTTAATTTAAATTTTTTTTTTTTTTTTTTTTTTTTTTTAGGGTTCTTCTTTCTCTCTTACCAATTGTGTCTTCAAGGACATTGTTAGAATTTTGTCATGTTCCTATATTGTATTCTTTTTTACAGGAAGTGCTTAAACAACTTCAAGGAAGTATTGACGATGAAGCTATGACATCTTCTGGACAGATTGATTTATTAGAGCGCCTCAAAGGTACATTTAAAAAAAATGCTTTTAAAATAATTCTTTATGTTTCAGTTGTCAACTTTAGGTATGTATATCCAAGTATAACTTCTTTTGATTTGGGCAGTGTTATCAGTTTCTTAGTATAACAGCCTGAGGATATAATTGAAGTACAAATATGTCAAAAGTCTATTTTCTTGTTATTTCTTCAGTTAAACATTTTACTGGCTTTGAATAAACTGCTTTAAATGCTGATCTTAATAATTTTAAGCTCTTTTAAAAGCTCATTGCTATTCTGCCAGTCACTAAATAGGACTTTAGTAAGCTGTATACCACAGATTGAGCCCATTGCCTCGAGTGAAGTACTGTCCTCCTTTTTTCCATCTGGGATACAAATGCTTTATCCTCTCACATATATAAGCTAATTTTAAGCCATTTATACCAGAATTTTAAAAGAATGCCTCATTTTGTTGCTTAAAAATTCCACTGTCAAAGTATGGAAAATGATTAATTATAATTGAAGCTAGGCAAAGAAATTACCTTTTGGTCCTTAAATGTATTATTATCTAGCATGAATCTAAGGAAAGATATTTCATCTAATTTTCCTTTAACGTACTTCTTTTCCCCCGACTCATGTTGACTTCGGAGGGAAAGTCTAGCCATTCTGTTTCTAATAATTGTGTATTGAGTCATGCATATTTGTTGTTTCCTATGTTAAAGGTGTAGGCTTCTTTCTGAACCTAGAAGTGTCGATGCTCTTATAGAGTTGATGCTTCAGTACGCTGTCCTTTTGCAGGCCCTCAGAGAGCCTGCCTCATTGAGGCTTAGCCATTTTCTGAGTTTTTTATTTTTAGGATTCTTCTCCTTACTCCCTCTCCTACCTTTACATTTCCCTAGAACCAGGAGTCAGTGACTTTCTCTGAGCATCAGCATTGTGATAAGGATTTTCTCTGCTCCCTGAATGAATTGGCTGATCAATAGCTGTCATATTTAGTACTCCTGTAGACTTTATGTAATATATATATAAAGTATTTTCAATTATATATATATATATGTATATTTTGTGCTTTGGTGGGTTCATGAACATCCTTTTCTTTAAGATTTTATTTATTTATTTTTATACAGAGGGGAGGAAGGGAGAGAGGGAGAGAAAAATCAATGTGTGGTTACCTCTCATGCACCCCCTAGCGGGGACCTGGCCTACAACCCAGGCATGTGCCCTGATTGGGAATTGAACCGGCGACCCTTTGGTTTGCAGGCCGGCACTCAATCCACTGTGCCACACCAGCCAGGGCAAGTATTTTCAATTATATCATAAAATGGATTAAAGTTGAGGGCTAAATATGAACCTAAGATTTCTCTTTTAAAACAATATAATTGCGTTAGACTACTTAAAACAGTTGCTCTATTAAAACATGTCTCTATTTTATTTAGAACTTAACTTAGATAGCAGTAATTTTCCTGGAGTAAAACTACGGTCAAAAATGTCCCTCCGTTCTTACGGAAGCCGGGAAGGATCTGTATCCAGTCGTTCAGGAGAGTGCAGTCCTGTTCCTATGGGTTCATTTCCAAGAAGAGGGTTTGTAAATGGAAGCAGAGAAAATACCGGTTATTTAGAAGAACTTGAGAAAGAGAGGTAACTTTTTTTCATTAAATAGCAAACATTGACTTGTATGCTCCAGTTTTTGCTATTATTTTGTAATGCAAGATACGAATTACAAAGCATGTATGATGGGTGACTGCTAACATTTAGGAAACACTTTGCATTTATTAATTCAAAGATAGTATGTGACTGTCCCTACACTAAATCTAAAACTTTAAAGGAGGCGGTTTCTTGGGATTGTGGGACTTCTATTTTTTCACTTAAATACTTTAAATACTCTGCACATTGGGTCCTATACATGATCACGAGCTCTGTGGTTAAAATAGATAACTGATATTTAATTGCGTTTCTGGTTATCTTTTGAACTACAGTAACTACTAGATCTATAAAGTGACTGTTTCCAAATGGAAGGCCTTTTACAAGTGCAACAGATGAAACATTTCTTAATTTATCAATTGCCATGTTGAAAAACATTGCTCGACATATGGAATGAGTCCTGGATTCTCACCACTTATGTATTCTCTTCCTGCAGTTAAAATTATCTCATTAGATATATCATAATATATATCATTATCAAGAACATTGTCAAGTATTTGTATCTCCTAAAAGATTATAAATTCTTCAGTGCATGAGTGAAACCTTATCTTTATATTCCTAACACTTCTTTTACACATTCAGGAAATGTTTACATGTGTGTTATATTTTAGCTCTGGAACCTTGGTCAAATCATTGAATTTTGGTGTCATTTTCTCCTGTAAATCAAGGATGTGATTCTGCCTTGTAGAGTTATGAAAATTAATTGTTAACATATGATAAGTGCCCAGAATATCTCACTAAAAAGCAAAAGACCTTTTATTACTTTCTCTGTGGTTTTAGGTATGTCCATCTACAAAAGTAGGGATAATCACCTGGACCATAGTGTTAAGCTTTCTTTCATCTGTTAAGTTCACATGAGTCTATTTTGTACCTTGAGCCTGGACTATTTTTCTCTGACAGTGTGGGAAATACTATGCCAAAAAATAAGAAATTAACTAGGATCCACGGTCTTTCATTTCTTTGTCCCCTTGAAGCTCTATTAAGAGGCATACGACATGTGAGCATACTGACTTCCTAGGGACTTTGCCTCATGTAGATAAAGTTCTGGTTTTATTGGGAGAGAGAGAGTAAAGGGTAGTTGTGTGTGTAGATCTGGTATATCTTGTGTCGTTTTGGTTCCCACTATGTTGGAGGGAAGAAAATTGAGACCTTGCTTATGTGACTATCTTTATTTTGCTCTCACACTTGATTAATGGTTTATCTAGGCCTATATCCAAACTCATTTTCTCTCATTATCAATGTTGCTGATGAGAAATTTGATATCAACCTGGTTCTTATTCCTTTATAGGCAACAGTTTATCCTGTTAGAATCTTTTACAGTGCCTTGGTGTATGTGTTCTTATTCATCATGCTGGATACTAGTGTGCCATTTTATCTGAAATTTTGCTTTTTTAGCTTTTGAAAAGTCTGTTATTTCTTTGATGATGTTCTCCCCTCTGTTTTTCCTATTCTTTCTAGGCCTCCCTTAATTCATAGATTAACTCTCTCTGTCTCCTTTCTTTTTCTGTATTGCACAAGATATGCTAGTAAGTAGTAAAACCAGGATTCAAGTCCAGGTCCGTACTTCTGTAAGTTTTTAGAACCTCCGTTTTCCAGTCTGTGGAATGAGATTTTAAAATCTGTAGATTCTTTTAAAAAGTCCTTAGCACTATGTCTTGCACACAGAGCATTCAGTAAGTGCCATTTATTGTCCTGTTAACCATTAACTTACTTAAATATTTATTAAATACCTAATACATATGTGCCATGCTCTTCTAGGTGACTCTGTGTTAGCTAGAGGGCTAAGAAGACATAAGGTTTATGTAAAGAAGCATTTTTAAAGAAGACTATTGACAACCACTAAATAAACCATTAGTGTACTAAACCCTAAAGACCTACCTGCTTCTGGATCTAGACAGTTTCATTTCTGAGCCTTAAGCACTTAAGTAGGTGAGCTACAAGGTCACCTACTGTCATTTAACCACTTGTTATCATTTTGGCTGAAGACATTATAGCCTTGGCTTTCTCAGAGCAATTTTTTTACAGTTTGTTCTTAAACTTTATAGTAACAACTTGTCCCTTCTTTCCCTAACCTCCCCGGCACTCATCAGTAACATTGGTCTGTCAGTTACGCACTTTACCTACCCAGCTCTTATTTCATCAGCCTGTCTGTTAGGGAGTAATCAGAGGATCACCATCCATCTCTCTCTCTCCCCTTTAGTGCCGATGGGTGCTGCAGGTCTTCACAAGGAAAATTGAAAAATGGAATCATATCTTATCTTTATGCTAGTTTGGTGCTCAGCTTTTGAAAGGGGTCCAGGCTTTCTACAGTGCTTTTTCCTGCTTCTGTTGTGAAAGGGAAGGAAGAGGCAGCTTATCATTAGTCCATGCTCCCCCAAGTTTTTTACATCATAAGCAGGGAATTACTTCCCTGCCATGGACTCCCTCACTATTGAGGTTACCACATCAGAGTGAAGGCTTATTTCTTACTTTACAAACTGCTTCTCAAGGGAAGGGAATTTTAGAAAGAATAGAACATTTCACATACATGCATACACATTTTTCCAAGAAATTATAATCAAACATGATTTTAAGTAACAATATCCGAGTGGGGAATATCTCTTTCTGTGTATGAGCAAACTCCAGAAGCCATCATGGAAAATATCCACAAATCTGACTACAAGAATCTCAAAAAGTTTTATATGACAAAATATTGTAAACAAAGTTAAAAGATAAAAGATAAACTGAGAAATTATATTTTCAACC
The DNA here is from genome assembly GCA_004026545.1 of Mormoops blainvillei. Lineage (NCBI taxonomy): Eukaryota > Metazoa > Chordata > Mammalia > Chiroptera > Mormoopidae > Mormoops > Mormoops blainvillei. Next base: position 230,670 of record PVJD01000281.1, on the reverse strand, counting down.
CATATAACTGACAAAGTGGTATTATTCTTAACATAGAAGAGGTTCGATAAGAAAAAGCCACGGACAAGAAAATACAAATGGTTATTGAAAAAATGCTTACCCTCACTCATACTAACAGAAGTCAAATTAAAACCATAGTGACAGACTATTTTTGGAGGAAAAACAACCTAGATTTATAACAGTAAAAAGGTCTGATAAAACATTTACATTGATGAAGGTAATAGGTGCATAAATAACATCTAATAAGTGTAATATGTTAAAAATTCACATACCCTAAAATTTTTCTTATATACATGCTTGCACATATGTGAAATGAGGTTATGTGTAAGGATACTCAATGGCAGCATTCTTTATAATAGCAAAAGATTAGAAAGGTCTTAAATGGTTTCTAACACAGAACTGGTCATGGATTCAAGAATGCTATGGAATATATGGAATAACTATGCCCCTGGACAAAAATACACAGGACCCTTATGTTCTGATATAAAATTACCTCCAAGGTAGATTTTTAGTGAAAAATGAGTCATAGGGCAACACATATGGTACTATTTATGTTTAAGAATGTACATATATCCTTGCAATTTTGTAGAGTAGTTCTGGAAATATAAATAAGAAAATACTAATGGTGGTAGCTTTGGGAAAGAGCCACTTGAAAGGGGGTCATATACCCACCCCAAGATTTTATTTATTTATTTATTTATTTATTTATTTATTTATTTATATAGAGAGAGAGAGAGAGGAAGAGAGGAAGCAAGAGAGGGAGACAAACAGCAATGTGTGAGAAAATCATAGATTGACTGCCTGTCAAATACCCCGAAGTGGGGACCTGGCCCATAACCTAGGTGTGTGCCCTGACCAGGAATTGAATTGCTGACCTTTTGGTTTGTAGGATGGTACCCAACCCACTGAGCTATACCAGTCAGGGCAAAAGGTCATATACTTTTTGTGTCGACTGAGTTTTATCGCAATAACACTATTATTTTGCATTTATGTTTATAATGATCAGATAGACTATCTTGATATAGGTTGCTAAGGAAAACATTGATTGGGTAGTCCAGGAATTACATAAATTCATCTTCAAATTCCAAACTAAGAAAAGTTTTGTCTCCCTCAGAATACCTTCTTTTATTGCACAATGACAGTATATTTTTTATTATTTTGGCTGCTGAAAAGCAAAAAACTACATCTATGTCCAGTAGTGTAGCTTCTGATACTCTAGGTTTATTTTCTGCATAACTGTTACTTTTCCCCTTTATTATACTTTTTTTTTCTTGTATTAGTTTGGTTTTGTTATATCCGTACTTTTTACTATAAACCACCATCATCATATTCTTAGACTGTAAATGAATGTAAAGACAATACTTTTGTTGAAATATAAGTATTCTAGTAAGGTTGATTTAGTCTCATTTAGCTGAAAAAGTAAAAAAAAAACTTTAATATTCAACTTTTAATGCTTATAATATTATTAAATCCCATCTTCAAAAATCCAAAGTTAATGTTTTTCATTTATTCATTAGTATTAATACTATAGCTTAAAAAGAGAAGTTCACAGTAACAGTAATAAGAATTACTGTTATGTACCCTATATTAACATTGTGTAACCTTAACTTTCTTTTAAAAAAAAAACAGATCATTACTGCTTGCCGATCTTGACAAAGAAGAAAAGGAAAAAGACTGGTATTATGCTCAACTTCAGAATCTCACTAAAAGAATAGATAGTCTTCCTTTAACTGAAAATGTAAGTAATTTGGCAATATGACTTGTTTCAGACTTTAATAACTTGATTTTTAAAAGTCTCTATTAAAAATCTATAACTGCATTTATAGTTACTTGTAAATTAAAATGTTTCATCTAACTTTAAATGTATAATAGTTAATGAATTTTTGTTTAAATAGATCTTCATTGTGCTCAAGCCCTGAATTAAGAAAACCTAAGTTTAAATCCTAAAGGACACAGGACTCACCTATGCAACCAGTTTTTTATTCTGTATATATTGAATTGCCAAACATACTTTGTAGAAGTGTTTATCACCATCTGTCTGTTTTTTGAACCGTATTATAGGAATCATGCCAGATAGTTTTTGAATAAAAATATCTTTGAAGATGCATAACTGGGGTATAACCCTTTATGTAACCCTAATCCTATTTCAGTTATTGTAATAGCTGTCGGCAGGGACCTTAGAACTTTTTGCATGTGCTAAAATTTCTTTGTTTTGCAGATACAACTATAAAAAAGAATTTAATCTTGTCAGCCTCTACCTCCCCACCCAACTTCTCCATGTTGGCTGTCTTAATTCATGGGGGTGGCACATATAAGAACATTTCTGAAATACATTAATAATTTCAAACAAGACCATATTTCAACTGTTGTTCATAAATATTTTTTGTAATTTTTAAAAATATGTATTTTAAGAAGATATATTTAGACTATGCCTTCTTCTCTTAGCTTAGATTTTTTAGTTCCTAATAGCACTTTTGAGGGAACATAATGAACAAAAAGCAAAACCAGAAAGAAGAAAAACCTTTTCCAAAATATGCAGTTAACCAGGTTTCCTGAGTGGGCATTGTCTGGCAGCAGCTAGAACTAGAAACTTTAAGTGATTAGTCCCGTAGGACAGTCTTTAAGGTTATGAGAGGTAGAGAAAAGATCCCTCTTTCTGACAGTGTCCTAACACCTTCCTGGGAATTAAGGAGACACAAATAGTGAAAAGGCAGCTATTGGAGAGTTGTTAGCAAACAAGCAAATTAGGAACTCAGGAGGGTTTGGCAGGATTTTTACTCTTATAAACAAAAATACCAAAGTATAGTTTGTTCATAATTCACTTTGGTAATTAGAATATACAGAATTTAAAGAGCAACTGTCTGCAGGTAGTCAGATTCAGGAAGGGGCTCAGATAATATGTGACAACTCAAACAGTTGGCTAATATTATGTAAGACATTATTATGGGTTTTCTGGAAACATTAGCCAATTTAAATTGCTTGCATTTTATAAATATTTTTTAAATTTTACAAATTCTACTTTTTATTCAGAAGCCAAGTTAAGAACACTTTCATATGGAAATATGTATCAAGATATAGACATTGCTTTTAAAATATCAGATCTAAAGTACATTACTGCAACATACTGTGTCATGTTCATCTTTCTTTGCAAGGGGTTTGGGAAGTGGAGGACGTATGAGTGGAGTTAAAACTGGCTAATTGGAAATTAAATAACATTCAGACTTTCTTCTATATTATAGCCCATAATTTGGGTGTGCCTGTGGGAAAACATTCTGCATATGAGTGGGGAAAGGATGAGAGCCTTCTCTAAGTTAACTGACAGTTTTGGAATCTGAGTTTACAGAATGCTATTCTGAGTCTGGTGTGTTTCATACAGCCGCCTATTGGGCGTAAAAATCGTGAAAAATCTATAGCACTTACTTATTCTCCTCACAGCACATTAACTTACCTGTTTTATTTAATCATATTTTTTAGCCTTTATTATCTCTTGGACCATGTGTTTATAAGTTTCATTACTTTGTCCTTTTCATCTTTTTGTATGCCTAGTACTTATCATAGTGCCTGAAATTTTCATTAGAGGGGTAATAAATTATTAAATGAATTAACTCTGTGAAGAAGTACTCCTTTCATTTGTTTCCATTTTGCTTCACTTTTGGATTTTACCAAAAAGTTCATTATTTAAAAGTTTAAGTTGTCCTCATGACTTATGAATATCTATATTACATAAAAGCTTCTTCTTACCCCATTTTCTTCGTTTTACAAATGGAGAAGTTCTGTGTTTAGTCTACATATATATGGTAATCCTTACCTTAAGTTGAGGTATAAAACTTAAGGATGATGGACCTGTTTTTTTAATTTTTCTGTGCTGTCCACATTAATATGCTATCTTTTAATAATTAAAAGTACTACCTCTTTAGTGAATAAGAATCATAAAGGAACTTAAGATAGGCTTACTGGACCAATTATATATATTAAATGAAATAGTACAGTTGAATTAAAGACATTTGTGGCTATGGGGCAATAAAAATGTTTCAATTCTGCATTTCACATCTGGGACCCAGACTGAGCCTGGCACCTAAAAATCTAAGTTTTAGGGCTCCTTGGAGTAAAATATAATTTTCTTATGCACCATAACTTACAGACATTGGCTTGTTCATTTTCTTTGTTGGCATTTATGTGCTTTTTCTTGCTTTTAATGATAAACACACAAACATAAGATACTACCATTTTCATTTTATTTGTGGTTTCAGTTTTCCTTACAAACAGATATGACCAGAAGGCAATTGGAATATGAAGCAAGGCAAATCAGAGTTGCAATGGAAGAACAACTAGGAACATGCCAAGATATGGAAAAACGAGCACAGGTGACTAATTTATTAATGAACTAAAACCAGCATTAGCCAGATTATTAGTTTGTCTTCACTTTGGCACTATTTCAAAATAAAAATAATATACCATGGCTGTTGGGCAACATAAGCAGTGTTCACATAATTCTGCCTCCACTATATTTTATTTTCCTAATCCTGTTCTGCTTTGCCTTGGAATTGTAGGAGTGAAAGAGTTAGATGCTAGTCATCTGGTAACTGATAGCTAGCTTCTGTTCTTCTTTGAAATTTTACTTCTTGTAATCTAAGTGCATGTAATGGCATGCAGAATACTACTCTTCAAGTTGTACACTTACAAACATGGGGGGTGGGGACCTCATTCAAGAAAGTAGAATAGAAACATATAAAGAGAACATTGGGAAAGGTGAAATGAATTGGATAGAGAACACGTCCATATTTCTACCTTCAGCTAATGTCAAGAAAGAATATTAACTGGCTTTGTTATTTGTTAAGTATTTCCATATTTTGAACTTACACCTTTTATGTTCACACAAGTGTATTACTAATATATTTTTGCCCTGAAGAGGCTTTGCTGATTGCCTTGTCTATTTCTTTTCTTTTTTTTTTAATAAGAGAAAGTTTATTTGGAAAGTCACAGAGGTAGAAAAGATGAGTCAGCTGGGCTATGTGGGCTCAGGAAACAAGTTACAGAGGCAAAAGAAGGACAGGCCCTTGGAGCTTAGGAGAAAGAAAGGCAAAGGTAATGTATTTGGGGGAAGAGGAGGCAGAAAGGTGAGGGTGTGGTCCAAAGAGAGAAAGAGCACATGCTCTCTCCTCTGTCCTGAGAGCTTTTATCCCCTTTCTTTCTTTCTTTTTTTTTTTTTACTGATTTTATATTTTTTTTCATTACCATTTAGTCCCCTAATACCTTCCTCCCCAAGCAGTCACCACACAGTTGTCCATGTCCATGAGTCCATTTCCTTTTTTGCTCAATCCCACCATTGCCTACCCTCCCCCTACCGCCACAGCTGTCATCCTGCTCTCCATCTATGACTCTGTCCCCATTTTCCTTGTAAGTTTAGTTTATTCTTTAAATTCTACATGCAAGTGAAATCATATGGTATTTGTCTTTCTCTGAGTGGCTTATTTCACAAAACATAATGCTCTCCAGGTCCATCCATGCTGCCACAAAAGGCAAAATTTTCTTCTTATTATGGCCAAGTAGTATTCCATTGTATAAGTGTCCCAAAGTTGTTTTATCCACTCAGGTACTAATGGACACTTGGGCTGCTTTCATGTCTTGGTGATTGTAAAATAATGCTGCAATGAATGTAGGGGTACTTAAGTTTTTTCAAATTAGTGTTTTGGGTTCCTTTGGATATATTCCCAGCAGTGGGATTGCTGGGTTGAAAGGCAGATCCATTTTTAATTTTTTCGAGTATCTCCATACTGCTTTCCACAGTGGCTGCACCAATCTGCATTCCCACGAACAGTGCAGAAGGATTCCCATTTCTGCACATCCTTGCCAGCAATTGTTGTTTGTTGAATTGTTGATGATAGCCATTCTGACTGGTGTGAGGTGATACCTCAGTGTGGTTTTAATTTGAATTTCTCTGATGATTAGTGACATTGAGCATCTTTTCATATGTGTTTTGACCATCTGTAGGTCCTCTTTGGTGGTCTGTTCAGGTCCTTTGCCCGTTTTTTAATTAGGTGGAGTTTTGGGGGCAGGGGTTGGTGTTGAGTTTTGTAAGTTCTTTATAAATTTTGGATATTAACACCTTATCAAATGTATTGGTGAATATGTTCTCCCATTCTGTGGATTGATTGTCTTTTTATTTTGTTGACGTTTTCCTTTGCTATGCAAAAACTTTACAGTTTGATATTGTCTCACTTTTTTTTCCCTTTTGTTTCCCTAGCCTGGGGACATCTATTCAGTAAACTATCACTATGAGCAGTGTCTGAGATTTTGCTGCCTGTTTTTTCTGTGATTTTTATGGTTTCAGGTCTAACAAATCTTTGATCCATTTTGAATTTATTCTTGTGTTGGTGTAAGAAGGTAGTCTGGTTTCATTTTCCTGCATGTATCTGTCCCGTTTTTTTAACACCATTTATTGAGTACACTGTCTTTAACCCATTGTATGTGCTTGCTTCCTCTGATGAATATTAGTTAACTATAAAGGCGTGGGTTTATTCCTGGCCTCTCTGTTTTGTACCATTGCTCTATGTGTCTGTTTTTATGCCAGTACCATGCTGTTTTGATTGGTATGGACTTACAGTATAGTTTGATATTAGGTAGCACGATTCCTCCAACTTCGTTCTTCTTTCTCAGGATTGCTGTTGCTGTATAGGGCCTTCTGTGGTTCCACATAAATTTTTGAAATATTTGTTCTAGTTTTGTGAAGCATATCATTGGAATCTTGATAGGAATTGCGTTGAATCTATAGATTGCTTTGGGAAATATGGACATTTTAATGGTGTTATTTCTTCCTATCCGTGTACACAGTATGTGTGCTTCCACTTATTTATATCTTCTTCAATTTCTTTCTTCAGTGTCTTACAAATTTCTGAGTACAGTTCTTTTACATCCTTGGTTAGGTTTATTCCTAAGTATTTTATTCTTTTTGTAGCAGTTGTGCATGGGATTGTTTTCTTTATTTCCCTTTCTGTTCATTATTGGCATATAAGAATGCAACTGATTTCTGGATGTTAATCTTGTGTCCTGCTACTTTGCTGAATTCATTTATCAGTTCTGATAGTGTCTTGGTGGAATCTTTGGGGTACTTTATGTACACTATAATGTCCTCAGCAAATAATGACAGTTTTATTTCTTCCTTTCCAATATGGATGCCTTTTATTTCTTCTTGTCTGATTGCTGTGGCTAGGACTTCCAGTACTATGTTGAATAAGAGGTGAATGTGGATAACCCTATCTTGTTCCTAATCTTAAGGGGAACATTTGTAGTTTTTACCCAATGACTATGATTCTGGCAGTGAATTTGTAATATGTGGCCTTTATTATGTTTAGGTATGCTCCCTCTAATCCCACTTTGCTGAGACTTTTTGTCATAAATGGGTGCTGGATTTCATCAAATGCTTTTTCTGCATCTGTTGATATGGTCATGTGGTTTTTACCCTTCATTTTGTTTATGTGGTGAATCACGTGTATTGATTTGCAAATGTTGAACCAACCTTGCATTCTTGAAATAAATCCCACTTGATCGTGGTATATGATTTTTTTGATGCATTGTTGTATTCAGTTTGCTAATATTTTGTTGCGGATTTTAGCGTCTGTTCATCAGGGATAGAGGTCTGTAATTTTCTTCCTTTGTAGTGTCTTTATCTGATTTTGGAATTAGGATAATGCTGGCCTCATGAAATGAGCTTGAGAACCTTCCCTTCTCTTGAATTTTATGAAATAGTCTGTGGAAGAGAGGTGTTCTTCTCAGAATGTTTGGTACAATTGCCCTGTGAAGCCATCTGGTCCATGGCTTTTGCTAGTTGAGAGTTTTTTGATTACTGCTTTAATTTCATTAGGTGTAATCTGTCTATTCAGATTCTCTGGTTCTTCCTGATTTATTTTTCGAAAATTGTATGTTTCTAGGAATTTATCCATTTTGTCCAGGTTGTCCAGTCTTTTGGCATACAGTCGTTCATAATATTTTCTTAGAACCCTTTGTATTTCTTTGGGGTCAGTTGTTATTTCTCCTCTTTTATTTCTGATTTTATTTATTTGAGTCCTCTCTTTTTTTCTTGATGAGTCTGGTTAAAGGTTTGTCCATCTTGTTTATCTTTTCAAAGAGCCAACTCTTAGATTCATTGATCTTTTGTATCTTTTAATAGATTATTTCGTTTATTTTGGCTCCAGTCTTTATTATTTCCTCCTACTCACCTTGGGCTTTGTTTGTTTTTCTTTTCCAAGTTCCTTTAAATGTGAAGTTAGATTGTTTATTTGAGCTTTTTCTTGTTTTTTGAGGCCTGTAATGCTGTGAATTCCCTTCTTAGAACTGCTTTCCCAATGTCCCACAGATTTTGGATTGTTGTGTCCTCATTTTCATGTGTTTCAAGGTATTTTTTTGATTTCTTCCTTGATCTCATTGTTGGCCCATTTATTATTTAATAACATTTTATTTAGCTACCATGTCTTTGCATGTTTTTCAGCCTTCTTCTTGTGATTGATTTCTAGTTTCTTCGCATTGTGGTCAGAGAAGATGCTTGGATATGATTTCATGTCATCTTAAATTATTGAGACTTGTTTTATGTCCTAATATGTGGTCTATCCTAGAAAATGGCCGATGTGCACTTGAAAAGTATGTGTATTCTGCTGCTTTGGGGTGAAATGCCCTGAAGACATCAATTAAATACATTTGATCTAGTGTATAGTTTAAGGCCGCTGTCTCTTTGTTGATTTTCTGTCTAGAACATCTATCCATTGAAGTCAGTGGTGTTAAAATCCCTGACTTTATTCCTGTCATTCTCTCCCTTTATGTCCATCAAGATTTGCTTTACATATTTAGGGGCTTCTATGTTGGGTGCATAAATGTTTACTAGGGTTATATCCTCTTGTTGGACTGTTCTCTTTATCATTATGTGGTGTCCTTATTTGTCTCTTACTATAGCCTTGGTTTTAAAGTCTGTTTTGTCAGATATAAGTACTGCTACCCCAGCTTCTTTTTTTCCTTTCCATTTGCATGAAATATCTCTTTCCATTCCTTTACTTTTAGTCTGTGTATGTCTTTCGATCTGAGTGGGTCTCTTGAAGGCAGCAGATACATACTAATAGAGAATTGAGTAAGGTGACTGAGTTAACATACATTACACAAATTAATAGCTTTCCTCTAGTAACAGTAGCTACCAGTTAAAAATGGAAATGTTCACACTAACAGGAAACTTTAAAATACCTAGAAAAGACCCACATGAAAAATATAAAATTACGAAAGGACGTAAAACATGACCTTAAAAATAGAGAAACCTCAGACAGTAACTAGACTTATTGTGGTAATCATATCACAGTATACACAAATATTTAATCACTACGTTGTACACCTAAAATTAATATGCTGTTATATTTCAATTATACCTCAGTTTTTTGAAAAAATAGAGAAGCTTGGCCCTAGCTAGTGTGGCTTAGTTGATGGTAGCATTATCCTGTAAACTGGAAGGCTGCGAGTTCAGCTGCTGGTCAGGGCACATGCCTAGGTTGTGGGTTCGGTCCTCGGTCGGGGTGTGTTCAATAGGCAACTGATCAGTGTTTCTCTCCTCTCTTTCCCTCCTTCCCTCACCCTCTAAAAAATCAATAAGTATGTCCTTGGGTAAGGATAAAAGAAAAGAGAGAGAGAAGCCTTGGTGAGAAGATTTTAGTGTTCTTTTTTTCCTCTTTTGTTTTTAGTTTTTCTTGGGTTTTTTTTTTTAAGATTTTATTTATTTATTTATTTTTAGAGAGGGGAAGGGAGGGAGAAAGAGAGGGAGAGAAACATCAGTGTGTGGTTGCATCTCAGGCTCCCGCTGGCTGGGAACCTGACCTGCAATCCAGGCATGTGCCCTGACTGGGAATTGAACTGGCGACTCTTTGGTTCACAGGCTGGCACTTAGTCCACTGAGCCTTACCAACCGGGGAGATTGTAGTATTCTTAAAACATCTGTATCTTTAAAATTAATATATAAATACAATACCATTGTAATTATAATATAAATAATTTATATGGAACTTGGAAAAACAATTCTAAGGTTTAAAATGTAAACATTTTCAAAAATGTTTAAGAAATTAATTATAATAAGTGAGGGTTTACCATTTGTTAAAAATTATTCCCTCCCTCCTGCCCCGCCTGCCCCCTCTGCCCTTCCTCTCTAAGATCAATAAACACATTCTTGCATGAGGATTTTTTTCAAGTTTTCCAAAAAGTTTTAAAAAATACTAAAACGTAAACTGTACATTAAACTGTACGATAAACTGTAAAACGTAAGGAATAAGTGATTTAATACATGTCAAAGCACTTAGAATCTTGTACGTAATAAACACACAGTAAATATTAGGTATTGTTATTAATTTTATATCTCTATTCATTTAGGTCTTAAGATATGTCCTTCAATAAAGTTTTGTAATATTCTTCATAAAGCTATTACACATTTTTAAAAGATTTATTCCTAGGTATATTATACTTTCTGTTGCTGTTGTGAATGGGATTTTCTTTAATTGCATTACTAAATTATATTTAAGTGATGTGTCCAGGGATCTTCCTGAACTCTCTGATTGTATTGTCTCATAAGCTTAAGAGTTAAAAAAATTCCATATAAACTGTCATAGTATTTGCAAATAATGACAATTTTATCTTTGCAGTACTGTGTTTTTTCTTTGTATTATTGTGTAAGATATCTAATGCATCTTTGAATAAGGAGCACTGATACTGATCTTCTTTGCTTTGTCTTGACTTTAAAAGGGATTCTATAATTTCACTGTTAAGTATTTTGTTTACACAAGGTTTATGCTAAATATCCTTTATCAAATTAATTTATTTTCCATTCCTAATTTGTTGAGGTTATCCTGAATCTGTAATGAACTGTATTACTATTGTAATTTTTAAAAATTTGTTTTTCAAAGTCATACCAACTCCATACCCTTGAATAATTAATCATTTTTTTATTAAACATCATTGTATAAATATTCAAGATTGTCATATAGGAAAAGAAAAATACTACTGTCTTCTTCTATTTCCATGTTGAGGAACAGAAGCACAGGGGTTGTTATGTCGGAAATCACCCACCTCAGTGGACATTAAGACATAGACTGACTTCAGGATTTAGTGACATATTGGCAATAACAGAAATGTAGTGTTATGGAGAAGAATATTAGATATAATTTCCATTTTCATCCTCTAAATATTAAAATTTTAAATTTAGGACTTTATTGGTGGAGGGGAGCTAGCTAATCAAATATTACAAAGTCAATAATTGTGTGTGTTTAGTAGTTCTGTAAAACCAGGAGATACCATCTGGTTGTAAAAGTGATCACTCATCTTTGCAGTACTTTTGGAAAGCTACCAGAAGTACAGGCACATCTCCTTCAGCATGTTTTCATGACGTAAATTAAATTAGATAAGATTTGTTTATTAGAGAATATTATTTACCTTAAGTTCATTATTTTCTGAACTGTGATAGAGAGTATCAGCACAGCTGTAGTGTTACAAAGGGATGGGAAGGAAGAAACAAGGATTTTTGTGTGTGTGAACGCTTCTTTGAATTTTCCTTTGTTTTTCATAACATTGGATAATAGCAGCAATAAGCATTTTTATGATGGTATTAAGAAAAAGAAGACATGGCTATTTAAGTAAAACTAGGTACAATCAAGGGTAAGTTTTGTTTATAAGTTTTATAGCAATAGATACTTAAAGCTATTTGTTACAGTACTTCTGTTTATCTGTTGGGGTATACATGTTCAGAAATCTTTTATTGAGGGGACTTATAATCAAAAAAATGTTTGAAACAACTCCATCTAATTTATGACATTTTTCCTCCATCGAGACAATTGCTCTTATAATACAGTTTTTCATACCTCAATATTAGGATGTCAGCTAGAGATTTATTTCAGAAAATGATACAACATTGGCAGTACTTGTTTTTGAAACCTATATATTTGTTTTATCATAAAGCTAGTTAAAAACAATTTCAGTTTGCAAGGTTTTTATATATAAGTGAATGGGTTTTTCCCACTTCCACTAGTATTTATAAAAATTAAAGCAAAATCTAACTTTTTCTAAATGCGCTTAGTCCATAGCTTTAATTCCACATTGTTTGATCTGTAGTTACTGCTTTTTGTTCACTTGATGGTCTCATGATAGTGGGTAAACAAAAATTCAACCATCATTGTGATCCCAGTGCTGGGAATAATAATGTTTAGCTACGGTAGTTAATTCAGAAAGCTAAACCTGAAAATACTACTGACTTGTAATAAAAATAATTCGGGGACGGTTAATCCTACTGTTTAAACTCTGGTGTTTATTAAAACAAGTCAGATGCTTTTTTCCCTTTACGAGCATACTGTGTTTTATATAAATTTATTACATTATATTATCTGATTAATATAAAAGATTGATTTCAGGTATAATTTTCTCTTTGTTGAAATATTTTTTGAGAATAGCATAAACACCAAATTTTCACACTGTGTGCATTATACAGTTTACATATATTTGTATCATTTTGCTAAACAACTATCTATATATCTGTTGTGAAAGTTAGGTATATTAAAAAGTTGAACTGAAAAAGGACTCATGGACATGGACAACACTGTGGTGACGGCTGGGGAGTAGGGATATAAGAGAACTATATGGTAATGGAAAAAATACAATAAATAATAAATTTGCATTACTAAAGTACTGATTTTGGCTCATAAAAAAGATTGAACTGAACCTATTGTCACTAGTGTGTGAATATATATAAATATCTAACTTAAAATATAAGAATTGTCTGGCATGATCCTGAGATGTTAGTGGTAGCCATAGTATGATTATTTACACTAATGTCTTCAATAAAAATAGATCTAATTTAGTCACTTATTTTATTTTAGCGAAGAGTAACCAGAATTCAACAAATAGAAAAGGACATACTTCGTATACGACAGCTTTTACAGTCCCAAGCAACAGAAGCAGAGGTTAGTAAATTATATTTATTGTTTGTAGGTATAAATATAGGTAGTTATTCTAAAAAAAGAAAATATAATTAATGTGGCATCTTTGAAATACAGATATTCTAGAAAGTTGAGACAGTTTATAAGTTTTTTCATGAAATTAAATTATCAAAAACCTTGACTATTTTGATTTTGTTTTAACTTTAGAACAATTAAAAATTTAGGCACAGCGACATCAAAATTACAACTAAATTATAGAACCATCACTCAGACTGTCAAAACTGAGTTAAATGAAAATCTGACAACTGCAGAATTAAAGAAACCACATCCATTCAGAGTGGTAAAAGGAGCATGAATACAGAACAGGCTGTTCCCACGTCCACATGTGATTGATAAAAAATTTGGGAGGGATAATGGGAACAAGGAGTCTCAGCCCCACACCAGGCCTCCCAGCCCAGGGTTCCAGTACCAGGAACATAAGTTCCCATTAACTTCTGGCTTCAAAAACCAGTGGGAATTGAGTCAGTGGAAGAAACTGCTGAAGTCCCAAGGAGTTTCTCTTAAAGAACCCACACATGGATTTACTCAGACACATTCCACCTGAACCCCAGCACTGGGGTAGCAGCTTGAAAGACACCAGTGGCATACAGGGAAGAACTTAAGCTACTGGCATTGAGGTAGGAGCTGGGGGACAGCTTTTACCCAGACAGAGAGGCAGGCAGAGACCATGAAGCATTTATATTTTAAAATGTTTACGTTATAATAATAGTATGCACACTTTAATCCCATTTTTTAAAAGACACGAAGAGAAATACTTTGAACATGCAGGTAGCTATCTTTAATGTCTCCTTGTTTTTCTAGTTTGACCTTTTAATTATGTATAGGTTTTATAATGAGCAGAGAAAATTTTTGTATACAAAACAATATGACATGTTTTATCATCACCAGCTCATTTTTCTACCCATGTACACAGGGAAGACAACTGTTTCTAATGTTAAAAGTATAATTTTTGGAGTAGAGTCCAGAAGTTTATTAGCTCATTTGTTCTTTTCTAAAAATATTTTCGTCTATGCCTGAATTTTTTAATATCTTAGGAACTTTGTCTTCAGTACATCTGACTTTGGAAGATGTGGAAATATGTATTTATTAAGCAGTTTTAAGTACAATAGTCATATTCCTAAAGCAGTTTTACATGGCTGTCTTAAACCAATATAAACCATATTTGTAATATAAAGAGTAAGTGTCCATTTTGCAATATTAATTCTTAAGGACAAAACAAATAGAACAAAAACAGCATCTCTTTGCTCCTTGTTCAGTTCCTTTGGCATTACTGTATGCAGTATTCTGGTTGTTAGGAGCACTTTGACTTTCCAGTGTAGTTTATTTGTGTCCTTTTTTCCCCTTGATCAAACTTACTTCAGTATTATTTTATTTTATTTTTATTTTTTAATTACAGTCTGCATTGGATATTATTTTGTATTAGTTTCAGTAGTATAGCATATTGGTTAGACAGTCACATACTTCACAAAGTGTTCCCCTCAGTATTTTCAGTACCCAGCTGGCATCATACATGGTTGTTACCATATTATTGAGTACTTTTCCTATGCTGTACTTATTTATTTTTATTATATTTTATTTATTTTATTTTTGTATATTTTATTGATTATGCTATTACAGTTGTCCCATTTTTTTCTCCCCTGTATCCCCTCCACCCTGTATCCTGTCTCATCATCCCCATCCTTCTTAGTTCATGTCTATTGATTGTACAGATCAATTCCTTGGCTTCTCAATTTCCTATACTAATCCTTAACCTCCCCATCTATTTTTTTTTTGTTTGTTTTATTTTGTTTTGGTTTTTGTCAACATTTTCCCGCCACCACTTTCCCCAGCCCCACCCACCCCCACCTCCCACCCTCAGCCCTTCCCCCATTTGGATTTGTCCATGGGTCCTTTATGCATGTTCCTTGATGACCCTTCCCCTTCTTTTTCCGTTATCCCCCTCCCGCCTCCCCTCTGGTTACTGTCAGTTTGTTTTTTATTTCAATGTTGCTGGTTATATTTTGCTTGCTTGCTTATTTCATTGATTAGGTTCCACTTATAGGTGAGATCATATGATATCTGTCTTTCACCACCTGGCTGATTTCACTTAGCATAATGCTTTCCAGTTCCATCCATGACGTTGCGAAGGGTAGTTGCACTTTCTTTCTTTCCACTGCTTAGTATTCCATTGTGTAAATGTACTGTAGTTTTTTGATCCACTCATTTATCATTGGGCACTTAGGTTGCTTCTAGATCTTTGCTATTGTAAATTGTGCTGCTATGAACATTGGGGTGCATAGGGTCTTTTGAATTGGTGTTTCAGGATTCTTAGGATATAATCCCAGCAGTGGAATTTCTGGGTCAAAAGGCAGTTCTATTTTTAGTTTTTTGAGGAAATTCCAAACTGTTTTCCACAGTGGCCGCACCAGTCTGCATTCCCACCAACAGTGCACCTAGCGTTCCATTTTCTCCACATCCTCGCCAGCACTTATTTGTTGATTTGTTTATGATGCCCATTCTGACTGGTGTGAAGTGGTATCTCATTGTGGTTTTAATTTGCATCTCTCTGATGGCTAGTGATGCTGAGCATCCTTTCATTTGCCTCTGGGCGCTGGGTACATCCCCCTCAGAGAAGTATCTGTTGAGATCCTTTGCCCATTTTTTAATTGGATTGTTTGTCTTCCTGAAGTGGAGTCGTGTGAGTTCTTTATATATTTTGGAGATCAAACCCTTGTCTGAGGTATCATTGACAAATATATTTTCCCATACAGTTCCTTCCCTGTTCATTTTGCTGATGTTTTCTTTGGCCATTTAGAAGCTTCTCATTTTGATGAAGTCCCATTTGTTTATTCTTTCCTTTATGTCCCTTGCTCTAGGGGACATATTGGTGAAAATATTGCTGCATGTAATATCTGAGATTTTCCTGCCTATGTTCTCCTTTAGGACTTTTATGGTGTCATGACTTATATTTAAGTCTTTTATCCATCTTGAGTTTATTTTTGTGTGTGCTGTAAACTGGTGGTCGAACTTCAATTTTTGACATGTTGCTGTCCAGCACTCCCAACACCATTTGTTGAACAGGCTCCATTTTATGCTTCTTCCCCCTTTGTTGAATATTAATTGACCATAGAGATATGGGCTTATTTCTGGTCTCTCTCTTCTGTTCCATTGATCTGTGTACCTGTTCCTACACCAGTACCAGACTGTTTTGATTACAGTGGCTTTATAATATAGTTTAATGTCAGGTATTGTGATCCTTCCTACTTTGTTGTTCTTTCTCAAAATTGCTGCAGCTATTTTGTTTATGAAGCAGTGTGCTGGGAGTTTTTTGATTACTGCTTCATATTTTGTTTATATTTTTGTTTATGGTTCCATATAAATTTTTGAAATGTTTGTTCTATACCTGTATGTCATTGGTATTTTAATAGGGATTGCATTGAATCTATAAATTGCTTTGGGTCATATGGATATTTTGATGATGTTAATTCTTCCAACCCATGAACATGGTATATGCTTACATTTATTTGTACCTTCCTTTATTTCTTTCTTGTGTGTTGTATAATTTTCTGAATACAGGTCTTTTACCTTCTTGGTTAAGTTTATTCCTAGGTACTTTATTTTTCTTGTTGCTATAGTAAAGGGATTTTTTTCCCCTGATTTCTGATTCTGATATCTCATTGTTGGTATAAAAAAATGCCTTCAATTTCTGCATATTGACTGTGTATCCCAGTGTCTTGCCAGATTTGCCACTTATTAGGTCGAGTAGCTTTTTTGTGGCAGCTATAGGGCTTTCTATGTACATTAACATGTCATCTGCAAACAATGACAGTTTTACTCCCCGCTTTCTAATTTGGATGCATTTTATTTCTCTTTCTTGTCTGATTGCTGTGGCTAGGAGTTTCAATACTATGTCAAACAGAAGTGGTAAAAGCAGACATCTTTGTCTTATTCCCAGTCTTAGTAGGAAAGCTTTTAGTTTTTGCCCGTTTAGTATGATATTGGCTGTAGGGTTTTTATATATGGCCTTTATATGTTGAGGTATGCCCCTTTTATTCCCACTTTGCTGAGTGTTTTTATTATAAATGGGTGCTGTACCTTATCAAATGCTTCTTCCGCATCTCTTGATAGGATCATGTGCTTTTTTACTTTCCTTTTGTTTATGTGATATATTACGATTATTGGTTTGTGAATATTGTACCATCCTTGCATCCCTGGGATAAATCCCACTTGATCATGGTGGATAATCTTTTTAATGTATTGCTGGATGCAGTTTGCCAATATTTTGTTGAAGATTTTAGCATCTGTGTTGATGAGCGATATTGGCCTGTAGTTTTCTTTGTTGTGTCTTTATCTGGTTTTCGGATTAGGATGATGCCAGCCTCATGAAAAGACCCTGGGGAGTCTTGGATTTTTTGGAATAGTCTGAGAAGGACCAGAGGTTAGCTCTTCCTTAAATGTTTTGTAAAATTCCCCTGTGAAACTGTCTGGTCCAGGGCTCTTGTGTGCCAGGAGTTTTTTGATTACTGCTTCAATTTCACCAGCTGTTATTTGTCTGTTCAGGTTTTCTGCTGCTTCTTGATTCAGTTTTGGAAGATTATATTTTTCTAGAAATTTGTCCATTAGTTTGTAGTAATTTCTTAACAATCCTTCGTATTTCTGTGGTATCAGTTGTAATTTCTCTTCTTTCATTTCTGATTTTATTTGGGTCCTGTCCCCCCCCTTTTTTTTAATGGCTCTGCTTAAAGGCTTGCCGATTTTGTTTTATCTTTTCCAAGAACTAGCTCCTGGCTTTATTGCTCCTTTGAATTGTACTTTTACTCTCTATGTCATTCAATTCTGCTCTGATCTTGATTATTTCCTTCCTTCTGCTCGCCCTGGGCTTTGTTGTTGTTTCTCCAGTTCTTATAGACATATGGTTAGGTCGTTTATTTGAAATGTTTCTGTCTTTTTTAGGTAGACCTGTATTGCTGTGAACTTTCCTCTTAGGACTGCCTTCGCTGTGTCCCATAGGTTTTGGCCTTCGCTGTACTTTATATCCCTGTGACTGTTGAGTAGCTACCAGTTTGTACTTCTTAATCTCTTCACCTCTTTTACCCTGCCCCCTCTGGCAACCATTGTTCTGTTCTCTGTATCTATGAATGTTTCAATTTTGTTAATTTATTTTGTTCTTTCAGTTTCACATATAGGTTAAATTATATGGTATTTGTCTTCCTCTGATTGACTTATTTCACTTAGCATAACAGTCCATCCATATACTGTAGCAAATGGGAAAATTTCATTCTTTTTATGGCCCAGTAATAATTCTACTGTATACATGTATCATGGCTTTTTTAGCCACTATTGGGTACTTGGCTATCCTAAGTAATGCTGCATTGAACACAGGGGTGCATATATCCTTTAGAATTAGTGTTTTAGATTTCTTTGGATATATATTTAGAAGTGGAATCACTGGGTCATAATGCAGTTCCATTTTTAATTTATTTGAGGAACCTCCATACTGTTTTCCATAGTGGCTGCACCGGTCTGCATTCCTGCCAACAGTGCACAAAGGGTTTCTTTTCTCCACATTCTTGCCAGCACTTGTTTGTTGATTTATTGATGATAGTTATGAGATAGTATCTCATTGTGGTTTTAATTGGCATTTCTCTGATGATTAGTCATATTGAACATCCTTTTATATGTCTACTAGCCATCTTTATGTCCTCTTTGGAAAAGACTACATCTTATTTTAAATATATTTTTAAATATTTTATTGTTTATGCTATTACTGTTGTCCTACATTCTCCTCCTTCATCCCCCTCCACCCAGCCCACCCCACTTCTATAATCAGCCCCTTTACCATTGTCCATGTCCATGGGTCATTCATATATGTTCTCTGACTAATAATCCCTTCACCTTCTCTCAGTGAGTCCCCACCTTCCCCCTCCCCTCTTACAGCTGTCAGTCTGTTCCATGATTCTATGCCTCTAGCTCTATTTTGGTCATTAGTTTATTTTGTTCATTAGATTTATCTGATAAGGGAGATCATACAGCATTTGTCTTTCACCTCCTGGCTCATTTCACTTAGCATAATAGTCTCCAGTTCCATCCATGCTTTTGCAAAAGGCAGGAATTCCATCTCTTTCTGTTGCATAGCATTCCATTGTGTAAATGTACCACAGGTTTTTTATCCACTCATGTACTGTTGGGCACTTAGGCTGTTTCCAAATCTTGGCTATTATAAATTGTGCTGCTGTGAGCATGGGAGTGCATAAATTGTTTGGAATTGGTGTTTCAGGATTCTTAGGTTATATTCTTAGTAGTGGAATTTCTGGGTCAAAAGGCAGTTCCATTTTTAGTTTTTTGAGGAAATCCCATACTGTTTTCTAAAGTGGCTGCACCAGCCTGCATTCCCACTAACAGTGCACTAGGGTTCCCCTTTCTCCTCATCATCTCCAGCACTTGTTGCTTGTTGATTTATTGATGATAGCCATTCTTATAGGTGTGAGGTGGTATCTCATTGTGGTTTAATTTGCATCTCTTTGATGGCTAGCGATGTTGAGCATCTTTTCATATATCTATGGACCATCTCTGTGTCCTCCTTGGAAAAGTGTCTGTTCAGGTCCTTTGCCCATTGTCATTATTCTCAGACGACATGATACTGTACATAGAAAACCCTATAGGCTCCACCAAAAAAGTACCTGACCTAATAAATTAATTTGGCAAAGTAATGGGATACCAAGTCAGTATTCAGAAATTGATGGCATTTTCATACACCTATAATGAACTGTCAGAAGGAGAAACTAAGAAAACAATCCCATTTAGTATTGCTGAAAAAGAAAAAGAAAAAGAAAAAGAAAGAAGTATCTACGAATAAATGTAACCAAGGAGGTAAAAGAGCTGTACTTGGAAAACTATAAGTCACTGAAGGAAGAAATTGAGGAAGATACAGGTAAGTGGAAGCATATACCCTGTTTATGGATTGGAAGAATTAACATCATTAAAATGTCCATATTACCCAAAGCAATCTGTAGATTCATTGCAATTCCTATTAAGATACTGATGGCATATTTCACAGAACTGGAACAAATACTCCAAAATTTTTTAGGGAACCAAAAATGATGCCAGATAGCCTCAGCAATCTTGAAAAAGAAGAACAAAGTTGGATTGATCACAATACCTGATATCAAACTATACTACGAGGTCACTATAATCAAAACAGTCTGGTACCAGCATAAGGACAGAAACATAAATCAGTGGAACAAAATAGAGAGCCCAGAAATAAACTCAGGTTATATGGTCAATTAATATTTGGCAAAGGATACAAGAGCATACAATGGAGTAAAGATAGCATCTTCAATAAATGGTGTTGGGAGAACTGGACTAGTACATGCAAAAAAGTAAAACTAGACCACCAACTTACACCATACACCAGAATAAACTCAAAATGGATAAAAGATTTAAATATAAGTCGTGATACTATAAAAATTCCAAAGGAGAAAACACAAGCAGTAAAATTTCAGATGCACAGCAATATTTTTGCTGATATATCCCCTAGGGCAAGGGAAATAAAGGAAAAAATAAACAAATGGGACTGCATCAAATTAAAAAGCTTCTGCGCAGCTAAAGAAACCATCATCTAAATATTAATTTTTAAGAGGTAACTTTTCTTTTTATTGAGCAGCACTACAGTTTATATTTTTGCTTGATATTTTCTGTTTTGAGTTTTTGCTCCTGTTGTTTTTCTAGCCTGTTTAATTATAGTCAGCCATCCTCCTACCCCCAATCTCATATTGTGATTATTACTGTTTGGCTGCATCTGACACTTTTTTTCTATTTGTAATTCAATAGTCATGTTTTTCCCTAGTTGACTGAATCTTTTATTTGTATGAAATATCCCTCCTTACTCCATTTGAATTTTATTTTATCTGCTGTTAATATTACTATACTGACTTTGTTATTGTTATCATTTGCTCAGTATAATAGATTCCCTGCCTGTTTCAAATTTTATCAACACTCCAGCCTCTGGAAATTCCTAAAAAATATTGTCATTTGTTAATAACAGCCCTTATTTTCCAGCATGGTTATAAGCTTATTGCAGGTTCAAGACTTTTTATTGGTTTTCATATTTGTTCAAAACTTTGACTCCTATCATTGGATTTGGGGCTATCATTGTGATCCAGTCTCCTCTTGCTTCCTTGTGTTGT
Source organism: Mormoops blainvillei (assembly GCA_004026545.1). Taxonomy (NCBI): domain Eukaryota; kingdom Metazoa; phylum Chordata; class Mammalia; order Chiroptera; family Mormoopidae; genus Mormoops; species Mormoops blainvillei. The sequence goes on along the minus strand of PVJD01000281.1, from coordinate 209,501 downwards.
AAAAGTGGTTATATAAGTCATAGCCTAAAGCTGTTACATTTAGTCTACTAGTTCAGTGACTATAAACTAAAGGAAGGTGGCATGTCACATTTAAGAAAGAACTAAAGCCCTCTTTTTTTATTTTGCTGTTTGAAGTTTCTTCATTCCATTATTGTCATTTTTCTAATCAGAGAGAGAATCTAGAAAATGGAGAAAACTGGGGATTTGACATTTATAAATTAGTTCATATGCAACATAGATAAGAAAACATTTTTGCCAAATAATTTCCCCACCACTAAGTGTATTGTTTATCACACTGTCTTTCTTTGTTTTACCTTTTAACAATTCTGAATTAGTGTCTAAATGCTGGCGATAATTCAAGGGGTGTAATTATTGCACATGATCCAAATTCCAAAAGTTACAAAATGATATATGAGGCAACCAGTGCTGCCACTTAACGTGTATTTTTTCTGACAGGTTATTTAAGGAACTGTGAGGAAAATTGTAATATGGTTTCTAAAAACTATAGATAATAACCAGTAAGAAATATTTTGTAAAATTCTATTCGGAGTATTCTTATAGCTCATTAATAAGGAGACAGCTCAGTTTAAAAATGGACAAAAAATTTGAAGAGACATTGTACTAGAAAAGATACAGGAATGGTTAATAAACACATGAAAATATGCTCAACATCATTAGTCATTAGGCAAAAACAAATCAAAACCACAGTGAGATACCACTTCCCATCCATTAGGATGGTTATAATCATAAAGACAGTAATAAGCATTGGCAGATATGTGAAATACAGTGTTGGTAAGATTGTAAAATAGTACAGACACTTTGAAAACTGTTTGACAGTTCCTCAGAATATTAAACAGAGGTACTACGTGACCCACTAATTCCACTTCTAGGTATCGGTCCAAGAGAGATGAAACATATGTCCATACAAAGACTCTAACTTGAATGTTTATGGCAGTATTATTCATACTAACCCAGAACAGAAACAGTGTGACTGCATATTGCCTGGTGAATGAATACAAATGATATACAAATGTGGTGTAGCCTTAAAATGGAATACTGTTTGGCAATAAATATAAACAAATTGATGACACACACCTCAAAAACATGCTAAGTAAAAGAAGCCAGACATTAAGTTCACATATTCCATTTGTAAGAAATGTCCAAAAAAGGCAAATTTATAAAGACAGAAAGTAGTTGCTAGGAACTGTGGGCGATAATGAGGATTAACTGTTAATGAGCACAAAGAATCTTATTAGAATGATGCAGAAACTGGATTATGGTGATGCTCAGTAAACTTACTAAAAATAATTGAATTATACACTTAACAAGAGTGAAATCTGTGGTATGTAATACCTCAACAAAAATATTTTTTAATCCTAGAAAACTTTGCATTCGTTATCCAGGAACAATAGAAATGAGGGGACTATAGGATTATTTTTTCACAGGAATCAGAAAAGCCTCTTCGCCTTCAGCGTTAGCACTAGTTTGGGACAGTGATCAGAGACTGCAGGCAGGGCAGTAGCCTAGGGTCAGTGAAAGAACAAAGGGAAGTAAATAAGGAAGGGGGAAAGAAAATAAAGGTAGTAAGTGTTAAATATTTATTATTTTGGGCCCTGGAATAAGATTACCTAGGTTGTGATCCCAGTCCTGGCTCTCTCATTTACTGTGAGACCTAAGGCCAAATATATATCTTCTCTATGTCTCAGTTTCTTAGCCTATAAACGGGATAATAATTGAACCTGCTTCATGGAGTTGGTATGAGATTAAATAAGTTAATCAATGACAGGTGGTAAATGCATAGGAAACACATATTTATCATCATCACCATCACAAATAGGCCTGGCAGTCCTGCATGCATACTCTGTTCCTCTGCCTCCCCCATTCTCCCTCTATTGGAAATAAGTATTTCAACCCTTACCTCCCTCACTCTAATAATTCCACCTCCTCCTTCACAGAGAGAACAGAAACTGTCATAAGAACTACCTCTCCTCCCTACCAGGAAACATTCCATCTTCCTTCGTGCACTTTGGATTCTCAACTCCTGCCTTCTCAGGAACTTTTTACTCATCTGTTTTCTCTCAAATGTTATATTTATCTTCTTCCTCTTTATAGAATCCTTCCATTGGCATTAAACAGGCACAAATTTTATGTTTAAAAATATAAAATAAACCTTCCTCAGTCCCACCTCTCCCTGCAACTTACTTTCTTCATCTGTCTCTCCTTCCCTCCCTCATTGTCTTTTCCCAATCCCCACTCCAAAGGTATTTCTAGACCCCAAGTCTGCATTGCCTCCCCACCATTCACTCTTAAGGCAAGCCAATCTACAGTAATTTCTGCTCCCATAAGTCCACTAACATGCACCATCAGTGATTTCCATATTGTTAACTAAATTGACATTTTCAGTCTTCACCTTGACACTTTTCACATTATTGAATACATACTGTTGTTTGAAATACTCTTCTCTTGGCATCTGTGTCAGTACTTTTTTTGGTTTCTGCCCATGTCTTTATTTAGCCTTTTAGGGCTCATGTTCCTTTATGTGGACATTAATTATAGGGATTCCTTAAGGCTTATTTCTCTTTTCTGTGGATTGTCTCCCCCTAGCACCATCTCATTTGTGCTTAGGGCTTCATTTACCACCTCTTGGCCCTCAGATTCATTTCTCTAGCCGTGAGCTCCAGACTTTTAAATCCATGTGCCCGATCTACATCTCCACTTAGCTGTCTCAAAGGCACTTTAAATCCATCATATCTAAAACATAATAAATGATTTTTTCTGCATTCTTCTTACCACCTTACTTCTTTCAGAAACCCATATTCTCCTTAAGTTATTCCCTGTCTTTGTGATTGACACCATTCGTATTCAGTTGTTTGAGCTAAGGAATGCAGGGGTAATTCTTGACACCAGATTTCTTCCTCCACTCACCAGATCCAGTCTGTCACCAAGTCCTTCAGCTTTGCCTGTCTCCACTCCTATTATCTTCATCACTGCTTCCCTAGTGCATAGTACCATCATCTCACACTTACGTTGATGCATTATCCTCCAAACTGACCTCCTCTGTTTCCTGTTTACCTAGACTATTTGACTGACTAAAAAATCTATTTACATGCAGCTTTTCTCATTAATATATTAGTATTAGTTATGTGGGGGCAAGAGTGCTGAGAATTACACTAAAATTCAACAAAATTAGTAAGATTATTTTATTATCTTTTTGTTTTACTTTCTGCACTATGATCCTCTGACATAAAGGAGAAGCCATGCTTCCTTCCACCTCAGGTTCTTTGCATATGATCTTCTGTTTATCTAAAGCCTTCATCCTCTACCCCTGTCCCTTTCCCTGAAACTCCTATTCTTCAGATAGTTCAAATAGCACTTCCTAAGAGAGCTGTTCCCGCTATACTAGTTTATTGATGGAAATGTTGCAGGGAAATTAATTTTTCAGTCACATTTTAAATGGTCTGGGAAAGCTTGATGTTTAAAGAAGTTTCAGTGGAAACCATTTTGTAAGATAATTATCCACTATTATGTCACATTTTTTTAGCATGATTTTTATTTCAGAGTGTCATTTTCCTAGAACAGTCACATTAGTAATTGTTTCTATAAAAGATAATGGGAAAATTATTTTCTTTGATTCTGCAGTGTTATTTTTACAAAGTGACTGCTTTGTACTGGATATAATCTGTCTTGAAATGACTGCTTTTACTGGATATAATCTGTCATTTTCATTTCATATAACAGATGGTTGTTACAGTAGAAAAGGTTTTTAGTTTTATTTATATCAGAATCTAAGAGCGTATATATTTGTTTCATATGATTTTTATTAGCAAATGTGTATATATTCTAGGTATAAGTATACTTACACAGAAGGTATTTATAAGCTTAGGTAACAGTTTAACTGTTATATTTGCAGTTCCATTAAATGCCAGAACCATGTGACCTTGCAGGAAAGACAGTTATTTGTTCTAGTTGGGTTATATTCCTGATAGTAATGTGAGCACAGCTGGTAGAGGATGGTGTTTCTGTGCGTCTCAGAAAATCCTTTGTCTTGTGCAGCCCTAATGCTCAAGGGACACACTTCACTTTCCTCTTACCGAAATTGTCGACTGCCAACATGCTGGAGGTTATAAAGCCAGAAGTGCAGTTCCATGCCTTTGTAAACCTGTATAATTGATACATTCAGAGCTTTAAAACAAGAAAGGAAAAAAAGTTGTGAGCTAAAAAAGCATACACCATTTTTGTATGTAATGATATTAACTCCGTATTAACAGAGGTCATCTCAAAACAAGCACGAAGCTGGCTCACATGAAGCTGAGCGGCAGAATGAAGGTCAAGGAGTGGCAGAAATCAACATGGCAACTTCTGGTAGTGGTCAGGTAAATAAATTATTTTATTGTGGTTTTTTTAATTAACTATTTAAATATTTTAAAAGGAATGTAGAGTGAGATGGTCCTCAGAATGATCTGTAAATCTTGTTTGTTTCCTAACTCCTGAATGGATATTTTCAGAAAAATTCAGTACCAAAATGCTATAGGAATTTTTCTTTATCACACCTAACAGTAATATTTTCAAGTTACTAAGTATATTTTATAGTCTAAATTGTGTGTTTCTCTTTTAGTCTAAAATGATTGATGTGAGTAGAGTTTTTTGAAAAATAAATACTAAGATGCATTTTGGTTATATGTGTGATTTGACCTAGTTATTACTGCTTGCATTAAGTAGGTTTGCTCTTTCTCTAAGTCATTCTTTGCAAAGACATTTCTATGTTTGTTTTTTTAAAGCTACTAAGAACTTTGTTACAGTTCTTGTTTTCTCTTGTACTTCAAGATTACATAAATCTATAAATCCAACTCTTATCTTTGAAAAGATGATTCTAATGCTCATTAAAAGAGTCATAGCCTAGTTATGTTTAACTATTAACACATTGTTTTAAGGAACATGATGGAAGTCAACTTGATTTTTTTAATATAAAATTATTTTCTTAATTGTGCTGCCATCAATTTGCTATTGGTTTTATTGGATGCATCCTAATATGACAGAATTTTTCTTTGGGACTTTCTGTATGCTCTATATTTTTTCAATAAATTTTTTTTGCTGTAAAAAATAATTTTTTAAAAATTGAATTTTACTAAGCTGGTTTTAAGGTAATTTTCCTTTTGACATAAACTATTTCTTTAGTGTCTATAGGTTACTTTTGATATTATTTATAAAAAAATAATGCTTCTGTTCATTAAAGCTTAAAACATCTCATACTTAAGTATTTAAATTTGTTTTACTAAGTTAAAACAAAGAGATGCTTCATTTTAGTATTACTAGTTAGCATTGCAGCAAGGAAAACTAAATTATAGGTAGTAAATTAGTACAAAAGAAATTATATTTAAATAGCACATTTGAGTTATTTCTTTCTTCTTTAGGGAATTATTTGGGAAGCTTATGTGTTTCTGCACAAATGTAGAAAGAAAGTAAGTTTCTTCTTGGCAGAAAAATATTCTCTGCTTAGTATTAGGCTTACCATTAGTGCTTTGGATCATATTGCATTATTATATACTTTAAAGTCTTATTTATCCAGTAACCTGAGTAGCCATTTAAAAAATAATTGAATTCCTTACCATACTTCCTTCATCAGAATTAATCCTAAATAGATTAGATTTAATGGTAGAAATGAAAACTATTAAAAATACTAAGAGATTAGAAGAAAATGTGGGTTGAGTTTTTATAATCTTAAGGTAGGTAGGAAACTATAAAAAAAAAGGATCAATAGGTTTCACATAAAAACATAAAACTTCAGTGTACCACGAAATCATAGCAAGGTTTACACAGCAAACAAAAACTAAGATCACAGCCCTGGCCGGGTATGTCAGTTGTTTAGAGCATTGTCCCAATATGCCAAGGTTGTGGGTTCAATCTCTCATCAGGACTGATACAAGAAGCAACCAATGAATGCGTAAATGAGTGGAATAACAAATCAATGCCTGTTTGTTCTCTCTCTCTTTCTCTCTCTCTTCCCCTCCCCCTTCTCTAAAATCAATAAATAAAAATTTTTTTTAAACACCCAAGATCATGTTATTTGTAAATGTTTACAACACTGAAAAAGTTAAAATTCAAAATACATAAAGAGGAGGGGAGTGTAAGGGGACTAAATGGTAATAGAAAAAATATAATAACAATTAAATTTAAAAATTTAAAAATTAAAATAAATTACTTAAAGACTTAAAACATGGGCAAAAGACATGAACAGGAAAAAGAAGAAATTAAAAAGAAATAGAAACGACTTGTAAACATGTGAAAAGTACCCAGCCAGTGTGACTAACTTGGTTGGAGCACCATCACTTGCACCAAAAGGTCTCGGGTTCGATTCCTGTTCAGGGCACATACCTAGGTTGCAGGTTTGGTCCCTGTCCCTGTTGGGGCGTGTGTGTGAGGCTGATCAATATTTCTCTGACATTGATGGGAAAATCAATCTGTCTCTCTCTCTCTCTCTCTCTCTCTCCCTGAAATCAATAAATATATTTTTAAATGTTTTTAAAAACATGGAAAAAGTATCAATTTTAATAGCAATGATGTGTAAACTACAACCAAAATGAGATATTTTTGGAGGCCACTGGGTTGGCAAAGATCAATAACACTCAGCATTGGTAATGGTTAACAAATGTTCTCACATACTGCCTCTGTGCGAAATTGAACAGCCTTTCTGAAGAGCAATTTTGTAATATCTAAATTTATAATGCACCAGGTCTGTGGCTCATAATTGCATCTAAGATTTTACGCTGATGAGGTAATCAGTACAGAGTACTCAGACATGTTTGAAGAGATTCATCATAATATTACTGATAATAGCAAAAATAGAAAGAGCCTGAATGTACATTAATCAATAAATAGTTAAATTATGAGTGAACTGTGGATAACTGGTCAAGTGGCTCTGGTGTCAGCAGACCTGGTGTTAAATCCTACTCCCCTCACTAACTTGCTAAGAGACTAAACTTAGACAGGTAAACTCTGAGCCTTAATGTTTTCTCTTTATAAAATAACATAATATAGTTTTGAGAATTAAATGCAATATGCATTTAACATAGTCCTTGGCATACAGTAGTCATTAAAGATAACGTTGTTATTAATAGTTATTTTTAAAGAAAGAAATATTTTGTGCCAGATAATTGTATTAAACTCTGGAGATAGGGAATTGAAGAAGACAGACAGTCCCTGACCTTATAGAACTGATACAGTGCATCCATGTAAACGTTAAAAATGACAAATTACTTCTGTTTATATTGAGATCTAACTTTTGTTTTAGTCTTCAGCCTTGCCTTTTCTAATATATTTTTCATATTATAATCAGAGTGATTCTTCTAAACATAAATCTGATCATATCAATTATTTGTTTAAACAATTCAGTGGCTACCCACTGCCCATAGAATAGAATCTAGGTTTTTATGTTACCTGCTCTTCCAGCAGTATGTCTGCCCTGTTTCTTTTCCCTCCTTCAGCTCAACTTTTTCAGGTCCTTGAGTACAGTATGTGCAGGCCTTTCACATGATGTTCACTGTGCCTTGAACTCTCTTCTACTCTGGTTGACTTGTATGTTTTACTCTTGGTTTTACTCATCCCTCCCCTCAGTTTTAAATGGCACTTCTCTCAGGATGTTTTCCTTGTTCCCACCTCCCCAAAATAGGTAAAGTGCTCTCAGTTGGTCTCTACTGTTCCCATGACATTAAGCGCAATTTGTTGGTTTAATTATCTACCTGCCCTTTTTAAGTCCTTTATGTGGGACTGTATTGTCCTTGCTCACCATTTTACCCCAAACAACTGTGTGTGTTTAATAGATGCTTTTGAATATTAGTAAATGTTATTAATTTAGAAAAATAATTATAAATATTTTTTCTTTATTGTAGGACCTCTCATTGTGTGTGTGTGTGTGTGTGTGTGTGTGTGTGTGTGTGTGTGTACACACAGAAGTGATACATGCATAGAGAAATGTCTGGAAGATATTCTTCAAAATGTTACCAGTGTTATCTCTTAGTATTGGGATTTCTATGGTTTTTACTTTTTTGCTTATGCTTTTATGTGTTTGGATTTTTGTAATAGCACGAGATCTACTGAAAATAGTAAATCAGCCAGGCCCAGTGGCTCAATTAGTGGGAGAATCGTTCCATACGCCCAAAGGTTGCGGGTTTGATTCTCCGTCAGGGCACATACCTAGGCTGTGGGTTCAATCCCTGGCCAGGCAACCAATTGATGTTCTCGCTCATATCAGTGTTTCTCCCTCTGTCTCTCTAAAATCAGTGAACATATCCTCAGGTGAGGATTAAAAACATTGTAAATCAGGAGTACATATTCATTCTTCAAATGATGAATTCTGATAGTGTAGTGGATTCAGTAGTAAACATGACAAGCACATTTGCCAGTATCATAGATTTTCCAACCAAGTCAGTGTTTTTATGACATTAATGCTACTAATGCCATTTATTTGATTACTTTTACTCACTTAAAAACAATGCTGTATCGTATCCACAAATCAATTAATGTGATACACCACATAAATAAAATGAATGATAAAAATCTATGATCATCAATGGATGCAGAAAAAGCATTTAACAAAATCCAGCACCCATTTATGATAAAAACTGTCAGCAAGTGAGAATAGAGGAATCATACCTCAACATAATAAAGGCCATATGTGACAAGCCCATAACCAACATCATACTCAGTGAGGAAAATACTAAAGCATTGCTGTTAAGATCAGGATAAGCCCTGATTGGTGTAGATCAGTGGATTGAGCGCTGGCCTGTGAACTGAAGGGTAGCGGGTTCAGTTCCCAGTCAGGGCACATCCTTGGGTTGCAGGCCAGGTCCCCAGTTATGAAGGCAACCGATCAATATATCTCCTATGCGTTGATGTTTCTCTCCCCCTCCTTCTCTCTCCCTCCCCTTCGCTCTAAAAACCAATAAATAAAATCTTTTTTAAAGAAATTTTTGAAAGATCAGGAACAAGATTGGATGTCCACTTTCACCATACTTATTCAACATAGTACTGGAAGTCCTAGCCACAGCAGTCAGATAAGAAGAAATAAAAGGCATCCAAATTGGAAAGAAAAAGTAAAATTGTCATTATTTGCAGATGGCACGGTACTATATATTAAGAACCCTAAAGATTCCACCTAAAAGCTACTAGAACTGATAAATGAATTCATTAAAGTAGCAGGATACAGTTAAATATTCAGAAGTCAGTTGCATTTTTTATACACCAATAATGAACTATCAGAAAGAGAAATTAAGAAAACAACCACATTTACGATTACATCAAAAAATAAAAATAAAATACCTAGGAATAAATTTAACCAAGGAAGTAAAAGACATGTACTTTGAAAATTATAAGACATTGAAGAAATGTAAGTATACCGTGTTCATAGGTAGGAAAAATTAATGCTGTTAAAATTTCCTCATTGACCATAGCAATTTATAGATTCAACAGAATTCCTAGCGAAATACCACTGGCATTTTTCACAGAACTTGAACAAATAATCCAAAAATTTATATGGAATCACAAAAGACTCTAAATAGCTTCAACAATTTGTTTTTTTCCCTATCCTTCTCCCTCCTTTTATTCTCTCTAAAAATGAATAATTTTTTTTTTTTTAAAAGAACAAAGTAAAGGAACAAACAAAATAGAAACAGACTCATAGACCGAGAGTTGCCAGAGAGGAGGGTTATTAGGAGACTGGCTGAAAAAGATGAAGGGCTTAAGAAGTACAAATCGGTAGTTACAAAATAGTCACAGGGATGTAAAGTACAGCATAGGGAATATAGGCAATAGTATTGCAGTACCTGTGTATGGTGTATGATGGGTACTTGAAATATTGGGGGTGGTGGTGGTCATTGTCTAACATCTATGATGTATACCTGAAACTAAAACAAAATAATATTGAGTGTAAACTGTTACTGAAAAATATAATTTTTTTAAAAGTACCAACAACTATTTAAAAAATAGTGGAAAAAGGGAAACAAAGCTGGGGGTTATCATGCTCCCTGATACCAAACTTGGCCAGCATGGTACCGGCATAAAAGCACACATAGATCAATGGAACAGAATAGAAAGTCCAGAAATAAACCTATGCCTGTATGGTCAGTTAATATTGGACAGTGAAGGCAAGAATATAAAATGGGGTAAAGACAATTTATTTAATATAAATGGTGTTGGGGAACAGATGCATGCAAAAAAATGAAATTAGACAACCATCTTACACCATACACAAGAATAAACTCAAAATGGATTAAAGACTTACATGTAAGACTCAAAACCACAAAAATACTAGAAGAAAACATAGGCAATAAAATCTCTGACATTTCTCTTAGCAGTATTTTTTCTGATACAGCCCCTCAGGAAGGGAAACAAAAGAAAATATGAACAAATGGGACTATATCAAATTAAAAAGTTGGCACAGCAAAGGAGACAGTCAACAAAATGAAAAGATAACCTACTGAGTAGGAGAAGATATTTGCAAATGATGTAGCCAATAAGGGATTAATATCCAAAATTTTAAAAATTCATACTCAACTCCCAAAAACCAATCCAATTAAAAAATGGGCAGGGGACCTAAATAAACAGTCCTCCAAAAAGGACATACAGATGGCCAACAGTCATGAAAAAAATGTTCAGTGCCACTAATCATCTGAGAAATGCAAATTAAAACAACAATGAAATATCACTGCACACCTGTTAGAGTGGCTTTCATCAATAAATCAATAAACAACAAGTTCTGGCGAGGATAGGGAGAAAGGGGAACCTTTCTACACAGTTGGTGAGAATGTAGATTGGTCCAGCCACTGTGGAAAATAGTGTGAAGGTTCCTCAATAAATTAAAAATGGAACTGCATTATGACCCAGAGATTCCACCCCTGGGTATATATCTAAAGAAACCCAAAACACTAATTTGAAAGGATATAAACACTCCTGTATTCATTGCAGCATATTTACAATAGCCGAGATATGGAAGCAACCCAAATGCCCATCAATAGATGAGTGGCTTTAAAAAAAAAAAAAAAAGCTGTGGTACATATGTACACATGCAATGAATATTACTCAGCAGTAAAAAAGAATGAAATCCTAATATTTGCAACAGCATGGATGTATCTAGAGGGTTTTATGCCAGGTGATATACATCAGAGAGAAAGACAGATTACCACATGCTTTCACTTGTATGTAGACTCTAAAGAACAAAATAAAGGGCCCTGACTGGCATGGCTCAGTTGTTGAATGTCATCCTTCAAAGCGAAAGGTCACCAGTTTGATTCCTTGTCGGGGCACATGCCTGGGTGGCAGGCCCCAGTCCTCAGTTGGGGTGCATGTGAGATGCAACCGATTGATGCTTCTCTCACACATTGATGTTTCCTTCCCTCTCTTTCTCCCTCCTTTTCTTCTCTCTAAAAATAAATAAATAATTATTTTTTTAAAAGAGCAAAATAAAGGAACAAACAAAATAGAAACAGACTCATAGACTGAGAGTTGCCAGAGAGGAGGGGTATTGGGGGAGTGGGTGAAAAAGATGAAGGGCTTAAGAAGTACAAATTGGTAGTTACAAAATAGTCACAGGGTTGTAGAGTACAGCATAGGGAACATAGGCAATAGTATTGCAGTACCTGTGCATGGTGCATGGTGGGCACTTGAAATATTGGGGGTGGGGGGGTGGTCATTGTCTAACAACTCTGATGTATACCTGAAACTAATATAAAATAATATTGAAAGTAAACTGTAAATTGAAAAATATAATTTTTAAAAGTACCAACTATTTAAAAAAATAGTGAAAAATATAAAAAATAAAGTAAAACAATGCTACAGCTACTTCCAGATCCCAATGTAGATGAATGATACTTATCTGTGGAACTGTCAGTTATACCAAGATTCCTGTAACGTATCTTAATAGGATATGCACACATGAACAACTCCTTGGGGTTTTTTGTTGTTGTTGTTGTTTTTTGTTTGTTTTTTGGTTTTTTGGTTTTTTTTGCTCCAGAGACAAAAACCATGAATATTAATTGAAAGTGAAAACCAATCTCTTGGACTTTCTCAAGATCACCATAGCAAGATCAGCTAAAACTTCTATCCTGCTGCACGTTTCTCTACCACCGCTTGGAAATTCATTGTACCCGCTCTTTAACCTAGTTTCCTGTTTACTTCCACTCTGCCAGAATGATCTTTATAAAGAGAAAATCACCTTCCTTTGATTCTTAGAATAAGATAACCATTTCTTATGGCCTATATAATCTGGCTCCTACCTAACTCGTCAGCTTTATATCATACTTTGCTCTCATCACTTCAGCCACACTGGCCTTTCAGTATCTCAGTCACTGGACTTTCTCCTCCTACACCCTGTACACAATCTATTTCTGCTCTTTTCATCCTATTTCATTCAATTAACATTAGTTCATATGTGCCTGAGCTTAAGCATGACTTTCTCAAGAGGTTTAAATAGTTCACATCCCACTGTTACAGGTTGTCCTAGCATGCTTCTCTTTTTCAAAGATGACCGCATTTGCACTTTTACATTTATTTGTGTGATTCTTTGATTAATATCTATTTCTCCTACTAGCATAAACTCAGCAGGGCAAGGACTCAGTCTAGTTTTGTCAGTTTTCATACTCCCACCTGATAGAGTAGATAACCATACGCATGTGTTGTTTGGAAGGACTGACATCCCTCCTAGATATAAGGTTTCTTGACCTGTAATTAGCCTTCCTGAAAATTAAAGAAAGAGAAAGATAGAAGTAAACTATACAAGTCAGATCCCTGGTTGCTTAGTAGTTAACTATGTGTTCAGTTATTTATGAATTGGTTCTAAGCTTTTCTCTTTCAAATTTAGAATCAGGTCTCTGGCGACAGCTAGTAAGTAGTGATGAATTTCAACCAAAAGTGGGAAAAGATGAAATTGACAGGAGAATCTTTTCTGCTGCTAATTAAGTGTTTTTAAATTTTTAGTGTGGGAAAAGCCAAATATATACAGTGGCAGACAGAATGATACAGTAATCCACATGTACCTCATCTACCTTGCCCTTTCATTTTATTTTTGAAGAAGATCCCAGGCATCGTCATTTCTTCCCTGGATATTTTGCTGTGTATTTCCAAAAGATAACACTTTTAAGATACATAACTGTAGGGCCATCATTACACTCCCAAAGAAGCTATCAGTAAGTTTTTAATAGCATCAAATATCCAGTCAGTATTCAAATTTGCAATTTGTTCATAAATGTCATGATTTTTCACAATTTATTTGACTCAGGATCAGGTAAGATTCATGCACCGAGATTGGTTAATATAGCTCTGAAGTCTCGTACTATAGGTTCCTTCTTCATCTCTTTTGTTTTCTTGCTATTTATTTGTTAGAAGAACCAAAGTTGTTTGTTTTAGAGAGTTTTTTGTAATCTGGATTTTAGTGATAATGTCTCCATGGAATAGTTTGACATGTTTCTCTGTCCTCTGTATTTCCTGTAAATTGGTAGTTGGATCTGGAAATGTCAGAGTTGGGTTCAACACTCTTTTGGGGATGGGGAGCAACGCTTTTTCATAGGTACCATTGTGTGGTTTTCCATCAGGAAGCACATTAATGTCTGGTTGTCTCTCCATTTTGATATCAATAGCCATGGTATAAATGCCTAGTTCCAATAATTCATTAGGAGTTATAAAATTAGCTGGAACACTTCTGTAAAGAGAAACTTCCCCTTACCTACTATTTGGTTACTCCCAAGTACAGTTTGTACAAAAAAATAATAATAAAATGGGAAATTATTGATTCTTTCCTTTCTTATGCCAGGTTTCACAATGAGTAGGAGATGCTAACTTATAGTAGAATCTTTTCCAAAGTGAGCAAGCAGAAGGATATGAGAGGTTCCCACCCAGCAGGTATAAGAGAAATTGTACACCAGCTCTGTTAAACGTAACTGTCAGGCATAGTGACAGATAGTATGCTTCTAGGCCCCCTCAGCAAACATTTGAAGGCCTCTACTGGCAGTGGATATTTTGGGATTAATAAGGGGAAAGCAGAAAATAAAGAGATGCTTGACTCTAATATGTAATGAAAAGGAATTGTACTTACTTGAAGGATAAGCGCTCATACATTCATCTGTACGAGCTTGTACATTCATCTGCACCTCTCTACTCCCCAGCCCATTTTTCACTTACTCTTAACCTCTTCCCTGACCCTTTTCCCCTGAAAGATAATATAAAACTCAACATCAATGTTTAGCACATGTTCACTAAGCATGTACATTATGCCAAGACTATTCTCAACCCTAGGATATGGTAGTGAGCTGAGTAGATGCTATTTTGTTCCCAAGAAATTTGTGACCTCGAAGTAAGATGTGAGCAGTTTCCACAAAGTGTTTTAAGTACTGTGAGAGGGCAAGTACATAATGCTACAGGAACACATATTGGAAGCGTTTTGCCTAGTTTTAGGATGAGATTGGTTGGCCCTGAAGAAAATTATAAGTTAATTTATTATGGCTCTTCAAAAATGTTTGGGTAAATTAGGTATAGTAATCTGGTTGAACTATGATGGTGGCTTGGGGTTAGGGAAGAACTGGTAAATTCTAGAGAGCCCTTTACTCAACAAATAGATATCTGAGTATCTGAAACCTTTTAGGAAATAAAATCCATAAGATTTAGTGTTATATGTGAGGGTTGAGGGGAAGGAAGTCAAGAATGACTCCCAGGTTTCTGCCAGGGTGGTGATGCAGTTCATTGATACCACCAGATGAAGAAGAGCAGGTCTGTGGGAGGTAATAATCTAGTTTTGAAAAGGTTAAGTTTTAAGGTGCTAAGACATTGAAGTAGAAATGTCGGGTAGGCTATTTGGGTTTTGAATTGAGGGAATAATGTGATAAGTAAAGGTATGAAAGATTTTTTACATCTTTTGTGATTATAAAGTGAAATGATGAAGACCTCGGATAAAATCCCAAAGCAAGGGAATAACACTGTTCCAAAAAAAGAGTAAGTAGTTAACAGTATCCATAGTCAACCATAAGGACTGAAAACTCTTACGTTTTTTTAAAAAGAGGGAAGTTCAGTGCTGACCTTGGCAAAAGCAGTTTCATTGGCTTTCCTCCCTACCATATCATGTTAGAGTGAGTTAGCCTTTAAATGAAAGGTTACAAAGCACTGTAAAGAAAACGGTTTTAGCTAACTCAGAAAGTCTGGGTGTGAACTGCCCGAGAGAAATAACCATTAACTGATGCAAAGTAATATTGGAAAGGAAATTTGGAGATTAATTTTTTTTAAAGTAGAAGAGACAAGCATTTTTGAATGATGATGGAAGGAGCCAGGACAGGAAAGGATCCAGAGCACGCATGGAGGGATGGGCCCAGAGAGGAGAGGGGCTGCATCTGGTGCAACGGAAGGGGAAGATGGAAAGGACATGGAGGCAGGTAATTTGGTTGGTTTGGTAGCAGGAAGCTGAGAGAGTTTTTTTCTGATGCTTCTATTTCTCTGTAAATTAGACGGTAAAATTATTTGTGGGAAAGGAAGGAGAAGAGCCACAATTTTGTACAAAACTAGGCATGTCTAAAATAGTCACTGTGAAGAAAGATAGGAGAGCTAACTAGGGATACACAAGGATTACAGGTACAATACTGAGGGCCCAGGCGTGTTGGTGACCATAAAGTTATATGGGCAACATGCTGAAGAGTTGCATGATTTTCTCACATGTTCAAATTTCTCAGATATTTCTCAGGAGTTCATATCAGGATGTAGAGAAAACAGACAGTTGGTTTCATCTACAGTTGCAGCATTTCCCAGCAGGTGGGGCAAAACTGTTGAAAACTAGCAAGAGAATTATGGAAGTGATAGACCACAAGAAATCCAAATTAGAGTATTTAGAGTGATCCATGCACTGGATATTCCACTCATTTCAAAAAAAAAAAAGCTTGGAAGGGTAGGCGATCAGAGTTACAACAGGATATGTAAATGCATTATTCAGAGATGATATATTTTGGGGTGATGGAAAATTATCCAGAATGTGGCCATGATGTCAATGGCTAAAATGGAGTAGAAGAAAAAAGTGTCATTGGAGATCATAGAACTAAAGGGCTATAGTTTTGAATGGGTCATGTGCCTGGATGTTGAAGTTACTCAGAATGATGGCAGTAATTGAAGTGAAAGGAAGTTAGTGACCCTTGTACCAAAGTATTTAATGATTGAGGACAGTGATTGGGAGGTTAGTAGGTGACAGCACTGGGGAAGGGGAAAGGTGATTATAACACAAGAAGATCTGGGATGTTACAGGAAAGTGGAGACGTAATGGTTTCAAAGTGGTATTAAAGAGGTAGAAGAACAAAGACGTATGCTACCTCCTGACTCTGAAGTATGTGGGATGTAGGAAAGAGTGCCGTAAGGGGAAGTGACGTCCTGTGAGAGCTAGGTTTCAGTCCAGGCCAAGAGTAAAAGGAGTATTAAGTGAATAGTTGAGGATGCAGGGGTATTTATGAAGCATGGAACCTGGATTCCACAAGGAAGGTTAGCTAGGAAAGAGAACAGGGAGAAATAGGGTCTCACACATTTTAGGGCTGAGAGTGGGAAATGATACAGAAAGAACCTATTATCTTTGGACAGTGGCAGGGCTGATTCAAGGAATGTGCATCATGACCGATTTTCAGTAGGTCTTGCGGTTGTGAGGAGTTAATCACACTCAAATTTCTTCAGAATTGAGTCATGAGTTGGGCAGAAATACTTCTTAAGATGTTACTACTTCTTTCAGTAGAGAGACTTTTTCTCTCTGAAAAATGTTGGCTAAGGTCTAGCCATAATAAAGGGACCCAGAAAATATCCTCAAGGCCCAAGTTCTTGACTTACAGTTAGTGTGGGCATGGAAATATTCTCTTGATGTCTCTATAATAAATGAATCTGGATTCCTAGCTAGATATATTGGGAGGGCAAGATTGCCCCCAAATCAGGGAACTATAAAGGAAGATACTAAGACCAAACCTTAAAGAGTATTTGAGGTCTATACTGAGGTGAATGTCAGAACATTTTATTGCAGAACGAATTTTTCCCTTGTTTCATATTTAACCCTTAGTTTCTCTTTTCTTTCAAATGGTGTGTTAGTTATGGATTACTACTTAACAAATATAACAGCTTAAAACAACAAACTTTAGCAGCTTACAGAAAACATTTGTTGTTGTTTCTGTAGCTATGTACATCTAATTGAGGGTCTCTCACAAGGATGCAGTCAGGTGTTACCTGGGACTACAGTCGTCTCAAGGCTTGTCTAGCGGAAGATCTACTTCTAAATTTACTCATGCTGTTAGCAGGCCTTATGTCCTCATTGGCTGTTGGCCAGAGATATCAGTTTCTTTCTATGTGGGCATCTCCAAAGGGCAGTTCACAACATAGTAGCTGGCTCCCTCAGCAAGAACAAGAGTGGGTGCCCAAGGTAGAATCCACAGTCCTTGTTACATTATTTTAGAAGTGACTTCTCATCTCCTCTACTCTTGACTAGAAATCAGTCATTAAATCTAGCCAATACTCAAAGGCAGAGGGTTACGTAAGGGGATGAATACCAAGAGACAAGGACCATTAGGGGTTGTGTTATAGCCTACCTACCACAAACAGTAAAAATTAAGATGGTTTGCTTACTTCAGGATGAATTATTCCCTTTAGACCAAGAAAGGCCCCTTTGCCTGAATTACTACAATAAAAAAGCCGTCTGGCTATTTTCTTTACCCCAAGTCTTGGTCCCTCAGATCCATCTCTTTATTGCACCCAGAATGAGCTCTTTATCTCCAAATTTCTCTCCTCCTTCTCCCCCCACCCTTCCCTCTTCCCCCTCTTCCCCATCCCCTTCACACAAACACACACACACACATACATGTTCTTTCTGACCTTTGCTTCTGCTTCTGCCTTACCTGGGCTGCCCTGTGGCTAATCCCCCTCCTTTTTGTTGGTTAAACTCCTTCCCGTAGTTCAAGTACAAAATCAGATAGCACTTTTTCTAGGAAGCCCTCCCTGTGCTCCCAAACTGAGTATATGAGTGTGCCCTTCCTGTGTGTTCACTCAGCCTCTATCAAAGGACTTACCACTATGTATTTACATGTCGAACTCAAGATTGTGCAATGAGAGTAGACCTGTCTTCATTCATATCCCTAGTGTCTAGCACTGTACCTAGGAAGTAGCAGAAACTCAGTAAATATTTGTTGTTTGGTTGCATATGAACAACCATTATAAAAGCACCCAGCAGCTGGTGCCAGTGGAAAGAGACTCAGAATGAATCTTTCTCTGTTGCCCCTTCCCCCTGCTCTGAGGAGTGCTAACTAGCTACTCCAAATTGAGAAGTATTCCTGGAGGACTAATCAACATAAAGCATCCAGACCCACAAAAGGAGTAGAGATTGAAAAGCATAGACACTCTGGAACTCTGTACTAGTATTCTTACTCCAACCCTAGATGTCCCTATGTGCGGGAACGTAAGTGGGCCTTCGTGCTTTTATGTGAAGAAACATAAAAAAGACCTCTCGAGTAGGCACTTTTTTTTTAGATTTTAATTTTAGAGAGAGGGGAAGGGAGGGAGAGAAGCATCAACATGGAGAGAAGATCAGCTGCCACATACTTCCCCAACTGGGGACCTGACCAAAACCCAGGCATGTGCCCTGACCAAGAATCGAACTGACCACCTTTTAGTTTTCAGGACAGCGTTCAACCCACTAAACCACACCAGGCAAGGCTCAAGTTGGCACTTCAAAAATCACCTTCATTGAGGGAAGATTAACATACAATAAAATGTACCTATTTTAAATATACAGTTAAATGAATTTTACCTTTACAATTAAAAAAATTTTTTACGATCAATTTACAAATGTAATTTTGTCTTTAAAATGTTTCTGAGAATGATGGTCTTAAATATGCTTTTGTAAACTAGTCAGAAAATGATAACTTTGACCTGTAATATGGCCTCCTTTTAAAAATGAGCTTTGTGGCCCTGGCTGGTATGGCTCAGTGGATTGAGCGCTGGGCTGTGAACCAAAGTGTCGCCGGTTCGATTCCTAGTCAGGGCACATGCCTGAGTGGCGGGCCAGGTTCCCGGTTGGGGGTGTGGAAGAGGCACCCGATCTGTATATCTCTCACACATAGATGGTTCTCTCCGTCTGCCTTCCCCTCTCTCTAAAAATAAATCTTTTCAAATAAAATAAAAATGAGCTTTGTAGAATTACCTATTTAAGGACTTTTAATAACAAATTCAGAAATCTCTGTAAAAGAATTTAATTGTTGCACATTGTTGGAATGCTGATTAATCACTTAGGAATACTTGTTAACAATTTTCTGGGTTGTCTACCACTGGAATTTAGCAGATGAACAATAAAGGTTGCTAGCCAACAGGGAAGTTTTTAACATGTCATCAAATGAACTTTATGCACAAGATCAGTTGATTCCAAAATTTAGGGAAATGGGGTACATTCAGATATATTGATTCATTCTAACCCTTTGTACCTTCCAGGAGACATCAACTTCCAATCCTCAAAACCTATTATTCCCTATTTCCTTTTTTGCTAACTCCCCCTCTCCAATTAGCATCTATATCTGAAGGACAGACCAGCAATGGTGTCCCTCCGTGTTCTAACAGATTTTACTACTAGCTCTTCATTCATTCATAATTTGACAAATATTTTCTGGGTACCTACTAGGAGCCTAAGACTACCCTTGGTACCAAGAATACAGCAGTGAACAGAATGAGTTTTCTACCCTCAAAGAGCTTATGTTCTAGTTTTTTCTTTTGAAAGGTTGAGAACCGCAGCAAATTACCTACCAATATTGCTTTCTAACTGTGAACTATTCTAACTATTTTTATAATTATTATTCTTAATTATTAATGAATGCCTGTCCAGAGTTGCATCTTATGTTTTCAGATGCCCATTAAACATTCTTACTGGATGTCACTATAATCAAAGGCAACCTCAATCTCTACACTGAAAGTCATCATCTCTTTCTGGTTTTCAATGTATTCATTAATGGCACTGTTATCTACCCCATAATCCAAGTGCCAAGCTCGGCACTTCCAAGTTGCCCTTGACTCCCAACATCTCTTTACTCACATCCAAAGTAGTTAGCAAAACAACTGATTTTATCCCCTAAGTACAGGGCATCCCCGTTTCCCTATTCTAACTTCCTGACTTTGGGCCCTCAGAACCACTCAACTATTAGAAACATCCACTTCCGAGACAGTGGCGCCAGACTCTAGTTCACAGGATGGCTCACACTTTGAAACCACTGGCAAAGAATATCTTTAAAGGAGTTTTAGTGGCTGAACTTTTGGGCATTTTTGGAGTGTATATTTATTTAAAAATATGAGCACAACCCAAGATTTCAGGCAAACAATGAGCAAGAAATTTCCCTCCATCTTAGAATTTTATTACAAATCCAGTGAATATTCTGGAATGTATGGAATCAGAGAGCAAGATAAAGAAAAATGGTTGAACCACAAAAGTTAGGACCAGTCATCGCATTCAACCTCTCATCTAAGCTGTTCAAGACCTTTGGTGAGCAGAAGAAGTATGAACACACCACATTGTGGACTCTTGGAAGCCCCACAGAACATCCAACTGAGTAAGAGAAATTTATGGTCTGCAAGGGCCTGTAGTTGCTTCCCATCCACTGTGCAAATCCCCTGCCAGCTGTTAATTTCCTTCCATATTTAATATCAAATATTAACTTCCAACCAAAATGGAGGCTTAAAGTAGGTACACTTTGCCTCCTTGCACAACCAAAAGAAAGACAACAAATTTAAAAACAAAAAACCACCAGAACTGCCAGAAATCAAACTGTGTGTAAGGCTGACAGCCAAGGGGTTAAAGAAGAAACATTCATCCAGATTGGTGGGAGTGGCAGAAATGGGCAGCGGAGGCAGAGAGGACATGCATCAAGGCAGCGGCTGGCAGACTGGGCAGTCCCATATTCGCGTGCAAATAAACCAGGAGGAACAACTGAGGAGCGAGACAGACCACACAACTCAGGGTTCCAGCATGGGAAAAGAAAGCCCCAAAACCTCTGGCTATAAAAACCTATGGGGATTGTGGTGGCGGGAGAAACTCCCAGCTTCACCAGGAGTGTTTGTTGGAGAGACCCACAGGGTCCTAGAATGCACACAAACCCATTCACCCAGAAACCAACACCAAAAGGGCCCAGTTTGCTTGTGGGAAGCGGAGAAAGTGACTGAGAGCCTGCGGAGAGCCAAGCAAGCAGCTCTGACTCCTTCCCCACATACAGCTCCACAAGGCAGCAACATGAGCTGCCCTGCCCTGGTGAACACCTAAGGCGCTGCTCCTTACAACACAACAGGAGTGCCAAGACAAATAAGGCCCAAATGAAAGAACAGATAAAAACTCCAGAAAAAATACAACAAAGAGATGAAGCCAACTAAGCCAGCCTATCAGGTACAGAGTTCAAAACACTGGTAATCAGGAAGCTCACAGAAATGGTCAAGTACAGACACAAAATAGAGGAAAAAGTGAAGGCTGTGCAAAGTGAAATAAAGCAAAATATACAGGGAACCAACAGCGAAGAGAAGGGAACTGGGATTCCAATCAACGATTTGGGGCAAAAGGAAGAAATACACATTCAACTGGAACAGAATGAAGAAACAAGAATTCAAAAAAATGAGGAGAGGCTTAGGAACCTCCAGGACAACTTTAAACGTTCCAACATCCGAATCATAGGGGTGCCAGAAGGAGAAGAGGAAGAGCATGAAATTGAAAACTTACTTGAAAAAATAATGGAGAACTTCCCCAATCTGGCAAAGGAAACAGACTTCCAGGAAGTCCAGGAAGCTAAGTCCCAAAGAAGTTGGACCCAAGGAAGCACATACCAAGACACATCATCCATTACATTACCCAAGATTAAAGATAAGGAGAGAATCTTAAAAACAGCAAGAGAAAAGGAGACAGTTACCAGACAGGAGTTCCCATAAGACTGTCAGCTGATTTCTCCAAAGAAACCCTACAGGCAAGAAGGACTGGAAAGAAATATTCAAAGTCATGAAAGGCAAGGACCAACATCCAAGATTACTCTATCCAGCAAAACTATCAGTTAGAATGGAAGGGCAGATAAGATGCTTTCCAGATAAGGTCAAGTTAAAGCAGTTCATCATCACCAAGCCCTTATTATATGAAATGTTAAAGGGACTTATTTAAGAAAAAGATCAAAACTGTGAACATTAGAATGACAAAAAAAAAACCTCACAACTATCAACAGCTGAACCTGAAAACAAAAACAAACTAAGCAAACAACTAAAACAGGAACATAATCACAGAAATAAAGATCACATGGAGGGTTATGAGTGGGGAGGGGGAGGAGGGAGAATGGGGAAAAGGTATGGGAATAAGAAGCATAAACGGTAGGCACAAAATAGACAGGGGGCGGTTAAGAATAGTATAGGAAATGGAGAAATCAAAGAACGTATATGTACAACCCATGGGCATGAACTAAGGTGGGAGATGCTGGTGGGGGGTGCATGGTAGAGGGGAATAAAAGGGATGAAAAAATGGGACAACTGTAATAGCATAATCAATAAAATATACTTAAAAGAAAAAATAAATGAAATACCCACTTCTCATTTCCCACCTGTGATCTCATCATCCTGTTCTCCATACTCTTTTTAAGACATAATTCTGGTTGTACCATTCCCCTGCCTAAAGTCTAGTGACTCTGTAACATCCACACCTTGAAAGGAACACCTTTAAAATGGCACATGAGATACTTAATAGTTTAATCCAACCTGTATTTCCCACCACACACCTAGTGTTCTATTCGCAGTAAGGTGGAATACTCGATGCTTTTACATTTATACCTTTACACAGGCTCTTTCATCAGTCCCCTATCCCAAAATTCAAGGCCTATCTCCTATCTTAAATGTTACATTTTATGCAGCCTTTAGTAGTTTCTAAGCAGCTAATAGTCTCTATTTTCCCTTAGTACTTTATACATTCTTATATGATAGTGCTCATCATATCATACTCCAATTATTTTTTTTCATGTCTTTCTCAAATACAAGTTTCAAGCAGTCCTTTCAATACTGTAAGCTCCCAGAGAACTTGGACTATACCAAATGCAGTCAGTATCTTTTTATACAAAAAAGTGCAGACACAAGGAAAATAAGGATTATAAAATTTGGAGCATTTGGAGTAAGAATTTGGAGTAATTTGGAGCATTTCCTCAATCAGAATGGAGCTTTTTATCAATCAATTTCTGTTTAACTGAATGTGGTTGCATGTCTTTGGATCTGTGAAAAAATATTACTTTTAGAATTTCTTCAGTGTTTGGTTACTTCCATCGTGTAGTTTCACTGCCCTTTGCAACAAATCTCCCTTCTTCAGTTTTTCTCTAAAAAAATTTACTTAATAAATATATAGGTATAAACATTCATTTTGAGCCCTTACAATGTTCACACTTTTAATGGTATATTTAGCCATTTACCCTAAAGAGTACCTTAACATGAAGTTAGCTGTATTTATCTACAATCTAAATTACACTGTCTATAATTTGCTTAATTTCTAGGGCTCAACTACACGAGTGGATCATGAAACAGCCAGTGTCTTGAGTTCTAGTAGCACACACTCTGCTCCTCGAAGGCTGACAAGTCATCTGGGAACGAAGGTAACAGAAGATTATAAATCGGGTCCCTAATACTATGAGTACCTGTAGTATTTGTTAGATATGTTGCTAAAAACATTCATCTATTACATAGAGGAGAATTCTGATTCTATCATCACAGTCTCTTAAAGAAGTAACAACTTTTTCTACAAAGAAGTGCAGGCAAAGGGAAAATAAGGATTATAAAAAGTACCAAGTTAGCTAGTTGGTTTTTGGGTTTATCTTCGTTTTTGTGGGCTTTTTTTTTTTGGCTTGTTTTTCATTTTTTTTCCAGCCATATCCACCTCTTAAGTATCCAAAGCTCCAGCCTTGCTGGCTTCATTGCTGCCTCCCGAGCTCTCCCTGTGACTTTCTGCCTCCCTGCCTTCCTGCAGTGGCACACACTTGCACTTGCTACCACACCTCAAAATAGCTGTCAGAGCTGTAGCCGGCCTTCGCAGCTCTTCTCAGGCTTTACTTCTTTACAAAACATTTTCTGATGCCCTTGGTCCTTTCACTTCCCCATGTGGTCTCTCTCTCTCCTTTGAATCACTACAGCTTACATGAAACTGCTTTGGGAAACAGGGACTGTTTCTTACATATTATTTTTGCTGCCTCTGGCACAGAGCCTGCATATAACAGTGTTCAATAAATACTTAAGTAGATGGAAAAATTATTAAAGTTGAATGTTACCAATGCTGATAAGTAAGCTTTCTTAGGGTCTCTCAGTTGTTAGCAAATATCTCAGGACTTGGGAATAGTATGTTTGAGAAGAAAGTAATTATTTTATTATTGTTTTAAAGCCAGAGATTTTAATATTATATTGACAAAGGATGAAATTCTAATATTACTTAACAACATATTTTTCATTAAATCTAAATAATTTCATTGTTTTCATTACATACTCTTATATATTCTTTATTTTAGTAATATAATGTCTTTTAGGAAAAACATTACTGCAATAACTAATACTGATTTAAGAAATTAATTTTAGAGCAGTCCATGATACTGTTAATATAAGATTTAATTCTCCCAATAACTCACAAGAGCCATGACTTGGGACCTCTGGAGTGCTAGTAGCTGTGCTAGGAGTTGTGTGCGCATGTCTGTGATCTTCTCGGAGCCTCTCTGAGATACTCTTGTTTCTCCTTTTTAAATGAGAAAACTGATTTAAAAAAAAAAAAAGACTCAGGCAGCTGTTGTGTAACTAAATTGGAATTCAACTACCAATCTCTCCAACATCAATAAGTAGTTTTTACTATAAAGAAAACCTCTAATATTCAACATTATTGTTGGGTGAAGACTGGCAGCTGGAATACCTTTTCCTTTTTGAAATAACTTTTGCATACTATTAAGACCTTCCTACATTTTTTAATGAGAGCTACTACCCTGTATATGTATTACTTCATTTAATCTTTACAGAGAAAACCTCATTAGGTAAGTTCCTCCATTTTGCATCTGAGAAAACAGGCTCAGAGAAATCCGATAACCTGGTAGTGACATACAGCTTGCTCATAAATGGTGAAGCCAGAATTTGAAAGCCCATTTATTCACAGTTCCACACTGCCTTCCTGTATAACGTTTACATCTAAGAGTAGTGTGTGTTTGCACATTTAGAACTTCTCAACCTAAGCACTATTGGCTGGATAATTCTTTGTTGTGTTGTAGTACGTTTAGCAGCATCTCTGATCTGTACCCACTAGACACCCATAGTATTCCATCCTACAGTTGAGGAAACAAAAAATGTCTCCAAGGTATTGCCAAAAGTTAAGAACCTCTGATTTATAGACATGACACATTTCTTCATATAATAGCCTCTACTTTTCTGTAATACTGTTGAGCTTTAAAATGAAGTTGATCACAGTCCAGGATAACAGGGTACTGTTTCCTGTTTCTAACCTGCTTCTAAGTAAATCCTTAGAATTTACTGTCAGAGAGTAATTGATGCTTGGAAACTGCTTAAAAAAAGTATTGTATAAGAATCCTGGCCTTGTACTCTTTATGTGATCATGACCTTCTTTTTATGGCAAAGTATTTTTATATGTGTAAGTAAATCTTATAATTTTAATAATACTGTTATAATCTGATGAGGGCTAATGATTCCTGAGAACTAGTACTTAGTGAATAATGATTGTCAAATAATGTTTCCTATTTATTCATTATAGTTGTAGATTTAAAGAAGTAAATTTTTTTAATTGTGCAAAGAATATAGATAGACCACATTCCTCATTATGTGTGAGTGAATTAGTTGGTTTTAATTTGTTACAATCAATGATCCAGATAAACAGCAATTTAAGTATGTAAGAACCTACTTTCTCTTTTAGCCCCATATACTACCACTACTATTATTTACTTATATAAATGAATTGGTGATGATTTTATATAGATTTTGAAATAACATTCATTACTTCATCCTGAAAGGGGTTTTTTTAGTGAGTTACAATAAATATCCCATTCATCACTTCATTGGGGTTGGCTTTTGGATATTAAAGTTATAATTTTGTTTCTAAACTCATTTGGCCCACAGGTGGAAATGGTGTATTCATTGTTGTCAATGCTTGGTACTCATGATAAGGATGATATGTCACGAACTTTGCTAGCTATGTCTAGCTCCCAAGACAGCTGTATATCCATGCGACAGTCTGGATGTCTTCCTCTCCTCATCCAGCTTTTACATGGCAATGACAAAGACTCTGTGTTGTTGGGAAATTCCCGGGGCAGTAAAGAGGCTCGGGCCAGGGCCAGTGCAGCACTCCACAACATCATTCACTCACAGCCTGACGACAAGAGAGGCAGGCGTGAAATCCGAGTCCTTCATCTTTTGGAACAGATACGAGCTTACTGTGAAACCTGTTGGGAGTGGCAGGAAGCCCACGAACAAGGCATGGACCAGGACAAAAATCCAAGTATGTTCCCTGTAGTGTACATCATAGTGCATGTTATAAAACAAATGTAAGTTTTTTCAAAACTTTTTTAGTTAGTATGTTGTCTTTATGAATAAGAAAGGGAAATGCATATTAGCCATCTACACTACTAACATAGTTTAAAGCTGTAAGTCTATTTTAAAGTCTAAAAATAAGAAAAATTTAGCAAAGAAAAATGTTATATGCACTGCTGTGCAGCCAGAAAAGAACAGGAAATCAAGAGAGATGTGTAGAGTCATAGCATAGTAGATCTAGAAAGGACTTGAGCAATTATGTTGCCCCCGTCTTTTATTTTATAGATAAAGTTCAGGAAAGTAACTTTATATAAGTTTTTTCAGCTATTAGTGACCAAGCCATTATCTTCTACATTTGCATATCACTCTACTCAGTGGATACAGAACTGTTATATCTGTTGTTATTTGATCCTTACAACAACCGTGTGAAGTAGGAAGGGAAGGCATTATAATTTCCATTTTACAGATGAAGAAACTGAGGCTCAGAAAGGCTAAAAGATTTACCTGTGGCCTCACAGCTAGTAAGTGGCCAGGAACGGAAGCCAGATCTTCTGTTCTCAACTCAGTGCCCTTCCTGCTGCACCATCCTGCTCCAGGCGTTGGGCCCCTATTGCTGAGGGTGATCAGGCATTCAGCTCTTTGCTCAGGAAGAGACCCTTGGCCACCAGCCCCGCTCTCTCAGGAGCAGGGAACATGGGAGCTGGGACCCTTAGGGATATACTCTAACTTCATTCCTATAGCAAGAACCAAAAGCAGTAAGTATATAAGGTAAGACCTTCCTTTCACCTGATAAGAACACACACATACAGAAAGCACAGTGTATCAACCTATTGATTTGAGAAGCAGGAGCAGAGTGATGGTGAGAACATGACCTATGAAGCTTTAGGAGAATTTTTCTTTTAGCTTAGTTACAAAGTGAATTTATTTAAAATCTAAAAAATGTCAAGAATAAGAAAACATCCTCGGCCAGGTGTCTTAGTTGGTTGCAGCATTGTCCCGTATACCAAAAATGTTGCAGATTTGATCCCCATTCAGGGCACACGCCTTACCTTGAAGGTTCGATCCCTGGTTGGGGCATGTACAGGAGGCAGCCAATTGGTGTTTCTCTCCCACACTCATGTTTCTCTCTCTCTCTCTCTCTTTCTCTTTCTCTCCCCACTCCCCTAAAAAAATAGAATAGTCCTTTATATCTGTTAAGATACTTTACTGGGAGATTATTGTCATTCTAGATTGTTTTCTTTGGCTGTTGACAGTTATGTAATGACCACTTTTGTGTTCTTGATAACCTCTTCTTAAAAAAGTTAAATAGAATAAATTTATATTATTGATTCTGAAAAATACTTGCTTTTTAAATTTTCAGATAAGTTTTGAAACCTTGTGTATAGTTATTAAATGTGGAGGTAAATTTTCTTAGATGCCTTTTCTTTACATTTTTGTTTACTGTCTAGTATCTGTCAGTATAAGAAGTAAACTTTCTCTTCTAGGTTTGTACTAGATTTCTCTACTACATTTGTATGCAGCAGTGTGCTTCTGACCCACACTCATGACAATAGTTTAAATAGAAATTACAAATAAAATTAACAGTTTTATACCAAATTGTTTTTGTTTTTTCATATAGTCAGCATAATTTTGAATTATTTGAGTTATAGCATAAACCTGCAAAGGACTTATTCTAAAAGACTTGGTTAAGGGCAGATGAGTGGTAAACATTTTCTGGAACCAAGAAAAGCCCTTTACTCATATTTTCTTTTTCGTGCTTGTAGTACTTATTTATTTGTTGAGCAAATATGTGTTGATCCATTAAACTATACATTAGGGATGTGTTGGTGAGCCCTGCATATTTTTTAAGTATAATAAACATCATTGCTTTTGAGGAAACAAAGCATTGTGGTTTGTGTCAATTTTATTTTTCAGTGCCAGCTCCTGTTGAACATCAGATCTGTCCTGCTGTGTGTGTTCTAATGAAACTTTCATTTGATGAAGAACATAGACATGCAATGAATGAACTTGGTAAGACAAAAATGTTTCTTAATGCCATAGAAGAATACTAAAGATTTCTTCATTGTTGAAATGGAATTTATGGCCACTAACTTCTATTACCAGCTGCTTCCTCCTTGTAGCAGATGATTATACTCTTGTTTCCAGAAGAGAAGAGTTCTAAATAACAGAAACTGCTACCCTAAACTAACTTGGATTTTCAAAATCTCAGTTGTAAATTGGAAAAATTACCAAATGGGCCGCTCCTCGCCCTTATTGCCAAGGTAGACTCTGTATGACAGTTGACAGGAAGGGTAATTGGAATCATTTTGAATCATGGAGCTACTTCCTTATTCCTGACTCAGTCACTTCTGATGGCCACCAGAAGGAATTATTATTAAGAATCTCATTTACCTTTGTGGTTATCAGTACTTTACTGGATTTTCATGATAAGCAGCATGGTATCTTTAAAACCAATTACTTTGGAAAAACATTATGCTCCAATTTAAATCAGAAACATTCTATTAATTTTGCAAGGATTACTCTTAGGAATGTGTTATCACACACTCTAACCCTTATATGACCTGCATTTGTGCACCCCATTTTTCATGTAACGGTTTTTCTTTGATTTCTAGGTTCATGTTGCACATGTGGTATTTATAAATTGCATCATGCTGAGCCATCTCATGTGAACTGGATCTCTCTAGTGGTGCCACCAGGAAGACCGTACTGAGTCCCCCCATCTTAGTGTAGCTGTGCCCTGGCTTTTTGTGCTGTTATGTTATATTGCATTCCAGCTTCCACTTCGTTTTCCTGTCACCCTCATCGTCATTCATCATTTACCTTAAACATGACAAAGTCATGAGATGTAAACAGAGAACCTGAACAGCCAAAATGAGTGTTGTCTCCTTCAGAGTCATTCCTTCGGGAGGCTGTGTTCCTCTGATTTCAGCCTGTCCTCCAGCCGTGCTTTTCTTCCCACAGGCCCTAGCAGTTGGCCCACCTGATTCTCTTTCCTTCCCCCACCACCTCCCTTGGCCTCCTATGGAACTGACTGTAATCTTAAGAGTTCTCCTTTCCTCAATACAGCCTCAACATTTGTGAAAATGTTATATTTGGGTGGGGTTTTTTTAATACTAGTAATAATGGTAAGGGGATAAAAATAATGAATAAACAGGAAAATTAATCCAATTTTAAGCTAATGCGAAGATTTTTCTATAAATGTCCCTGTGTTCCAATGGACTGTAGACTAGGACTGACACATTAATCATCTGAATTTGAAAAACGTAGACTCAGTATTTGTTCCTCTTCCTTCCTCAGGTAGGAAGGCTACCCGGGGCATTTCACCACAGGAGCTAGGGCAGGGGCTTTCAGGTGAGGAGCAGGATGGGGCCTCTGGGGTGTGACTGCCGGGGACAGAGCCACAGGGGATTGCCTTCTTCTCATTCCTAGCCTCCGAATTTGCACTGGAACAAAAGAAGGATTAAGGTTTGTGGATTGTGGAGAAATAGAGAGCACAAAGTGCCTGACTGTGAGGGATAAGGAGGAAAAAAGTCCCCAGTAGGTGAGGGGAAATCCCTCAGCCCAGTAGGCTGGGACTGTCATTTTTCTATACAAGAAGATTTTACAGCTATCAGGGTCATATAAGTTTGCTCCTGTTAGTACCTCAAGTGTTAGACTATAATATTAGTGATGTATTTATTAATTTATTAATTCTTAGCTCTGTCCCACAAACTTTGCAAGGCACTAGATATAAAAAAAGATTAAGCTATA
Source organism: Mormoops blainvillei (assembly GCA_004026545.1). Lineage (NCBI taxonomy): Eukaryota > Metazoa > Chordata > Mammalia > Chiroptera > Mormoopidae > Mormoops > Mormoops blainvillei. The sequence goes on along the minus strand of PVJD01000281.1, from coordinate 179,219 downwards.
GTCCTGACGTTCAAGGGACTCATGATTTATTCATATTAATGTTTCCAAAACCATATCGTAGTGGTCACTAGAGGTGCTTGTCAGATCATATAGGTTCCCTGGCCCTGTGGCAAGCAGGCTTAGTAAAACAGAATCTCCAGAGGGGGAACCTAGGAATAATATTAAATAAATGACTTAGGTAATTCTTCTGATCAGGAAATTTTGGGAAACACTGATATATAGAATATTGATATTGAGCCCCTAATATTTATTTTAGAATGAGGCATGTCATGCTAATGGTGACTATCTAAATCAAGTATACACACACACACTTTTAAAATTGTGTCATCTTTCTATCACCTTTTTTTTTTTTTATTTGAATTAAGGATTCTGTTGAATGTCACCCGAAGCTGTTAGCTCTTTATCTATAACATTATGAGATACCATTTTGGGTAGTATTTGCTCCATCTGGATCCCTGTTTTCTAACATAGGCACTATGAACATGTTCATTACTTTTGCATTACTTGGAAACTTTCTATTTTTTCTCAGCGCAACCTATTTTTAATTCTAACAATCATTAATTTTTATCATATTCTTTATTTGCCTGAAAACAGAAAGGACTCTCTTATATCTGATATCCTAAATTCTATGAATATTCTTTTTTTCATTAGCCATGTTCTTTATGGTTTTGTTCACATTGGCCATTGACCATATCCTTCTTTAAATTTTTTTTCCCCAGAATCAGATCCTAAGATTTTTAATTTCTGCTTACAAGAGTACTCAACTCTTTCATCACTCAGTGCCTTCTTGGAATCTTTATTACAGACACGACTACACCAGGCAGGATTTTATGCAGGCACAAAGCAGAGCATGTTTTGTTTTGGTATTCATAGTGTTCTTTATAATGCTCGACAATGTGGTGATCTCATCAGCACGCAGGGCCATTGTCTTCAGGTCAGTTTCCGGGGTCAAAACTCTCAGTTCCTTACTGGTTTCTTCTCCTTTACCCAAGAAGCATGTGGTCAGATTCCTCAAAGCTCTGTCCAAGGCTCTCTTCCTCTCTCCCTAGGTAGCAGTATCCTCCACTCAGTTACAGTGTTTTTCAAATTTACATCTTAATCCAAGTTCTCTCTCCTGAGTTTTAAATATATTATCAGACTGTTCATCTGACATCTTTTCTTGGATGATTGTACAGGCATTTCTAATTCAGCTGCCACAAATGAAATTTTTATCTCCTCCATCTCCAGATCTCTACCTCTTGCCAGCAGGTCGGGATGGGGGCGGGGTGGTATTTTCCCAGAAAATGGCATTCCAGTCAAGCCACTTGCTCAAACCAGAATTTTGAAAAATTTCCATGACCTTATCCTTATCTCCTACATCTAGTAACTGAGTGCTTTAACTCTGCTTCTTAAATACTCGTATATCTCAAATCACTGCTCTTATTTTCATCCCCAGTTCAAGTCACCATCCTCTCTTCTGTTCTGCAGTACTTTGTTGTATTTCTCTCAAATTCCAGTCATGATCCATTCTGCACCCTGCAACCATAAGAATCTGTTTAGAACACACATGAAATCATTCCTTCCTGTGCCTAAAGTCCTTAGTGTAGCACATAAAGTCTTGCATCATCTGGCCTCTACACATTTTTGTATCCTCGTCTTACAACCTTTATGCTGTATATTTTAGTCCCAGGGGCCCTCGCACATGCTATTTTATCTCCCTGAAAAGCTGTATTATTCCTGCCCTACCTTTTTTGGATACTCCTTCATCGCCTAAGTCTCAACTTAAATATTACTTCCTCAGCCTTTTTCTTGATGCCCTCAGTCTAGGTAAGACCACCTGTTATCTTGCCCTGAACTTACACAGTCCAACACACTTTAATTAGTTATTCAATGACTATCTTTGTACTTATCTGTAAGCCCCATAAAGACAGTCAGTGTGTTTTGAGTTCACTGCTATGTATTTTCCATCACCGTGTGTAGAGGGAAATCTTCCTAAATAGAATTTGGATTTTCCTTAACTAAATTAATTTTCACTTATCTATACTTAAACTCATCTGTCATTTCTACTAATCATAAAAATTTGTGTGAATCTTCCTATACAGAAATGCTCTGGCCTCGAATTCTTGACCCAAGGTAGAACTTTGTCTGTTTTGCAAACTTGCAGATTCCTTTACATACTAACCCTTCTAGATTATTTGCAAAAATATTAAATGTACAGGTTCTCTCAGATTAATAAGCTATTTAGACTTACAGTATCCAAGAATTGTCTGTTTATATTGATCATCTTTTTTTTGTCTAAGCCACTTCTCTGGCAAAACAATATTCTCAAACCCACAGTGATTAATGTTGGTGATGAATAATATGCGTTTTATTCCATATGCATTTTTATTTTTCTTTTTGTTCACTCCCTCACTACTTTGTGTCGCCCTTTGTTTGTTTTTCTACTGCCCCTTCCTCTATGTCTTTCCCTTTCCTTTCTCACCCTTTCTCTCCTTGCCTTCCTAGTGTTGACCACTGTGGGCATCGTTGAGCGTATCCAGTGGTAGGGATCAAGGGGAAAGAACACACTAAATCTTAGTATAGTTGGTATTTGACACCTGTGAGTATCAAAAAAAGTAAGGATTTTTTTTGAAAAACATAAGTAGTGTTATAGTAGCAAGTTGAATAGACAATTCTTTTTCATCAAAAAAAAATTAGCTTTGCTTTACATACAGTTTCATTTATAACTTTGAGTATTTCTAAGGATAATTATTCCGCAGGTAAAAAACAACATTGAATTAATTAGGCCACAGTGTGCAACAATGAAGAGTATAAAGCCCTAACAATAAAAACAAGTTACCTTTTTCTGCCTACATTCAGGGAATACCTAGTGTTTAAAAATAGCTTTTTCCATCATTGACAAGATACAGTGTATGTGTAGTAAAGAGAGTGTAATGCTCATTTTACTCAGTAGGGCAAGGGCTGGAGGGTCAAGAAACTGGCAGAAAATGGAGTAGTTGTCAGTTGTACTTTATGAATGTACTAGACAAAAATCCTGTATAACCGTGTTTATAGCTTGTAATTCTAAAGACAAATTTAAACCATATATTCTCATTCTTGAGATTTTTTTCCTAATATTTAAGTTATAAACTTGGTACCAGTTAGTTTTATTTTAGATTATTGTCTTTTTCCTCTTGCCCTTTTTAAATTAGGGGGACTACAGGCCATTGCAGAGTTATTGCAAGTGGACTGTGAAATGTATGGGCTTACTAATGACCACTACAGTATTACATTAAGACGATATGCTGGAATGGCTTTGACAAACTTGACTTTTGGAGATGTAGCAAACAAGGTATGTTTTATAAGATCCATTTCTTAAGACATCTCAGGTATGAGTTAGTTTACTTTCATACAAACTACTTTTCACCAATTTTCGTTTTGTCACTCTCCTATTAAACACTAATAAAAGCCTGTACTTCACATCCCACAGTATATCCTTATTCATTTGGTTGTCTTATGATTAAACAAAAGCAAAAAATAGAACATAATAGTGAATTTGTTTAATCATATTTAAAACACCGTTCCTAGGAACGAGATCAAAAATCTAAAAATCCTGATGACCAATGCAAACGTTACACACATATTGGTTGTATCCAAATAAAAGACCTCACCTTAAAACCCTTTGCTTCTCATTTCTTACCATTTATTCACTTTAGTTTTCCAATTTGCCAAGAGTAGAACAGATGTAGCAAAGGATTAGGAGGGTATTTGTCTTTCATTTATGTTATCTGGTTCTAAACCTTGTATGAGTAAAATATTAGCTTTAATTAACATGTGACAATTAAAACTGTATTTGAAGTTTAGTAGTAAAAAATAAAGCACAACTTTGGGTTACCTTGTTATTGACCCTCTGTTCCATATCTGATTTTTGCAGGCTACACTGTGCTCTATGAAAGGCTGCATGAGAGCACTGGTCGCCCAACTGAAATCGGAAAGTGAGGACTTACAGCAGGTACTACTTAGAATTTCAGATGTTTTTCTAGGATATCAGCTGCCGACTATCCTGATTAAGATTAATCTGTGTCTCAGTATTTAGTATTTCATGTTTAAATTACAGTTACATTAACACCAGAATAAAGGATAATAATTATATTGTAGGAATTCCTTTGGGTACCATATTGGGATTTAAGAGGAATTTCTTAATAGATTTCTACTTTTACCTCTGGCATTAAAAGCAAAAAATACGACTAGTATAAATTATTTCATATTCAAATATTCTAAAATTGAATTCATTTGCAGGTTATTGCAAGTGTTTTGAGGAATTTGTCTTGGAGAGCAGATGTAAATAGTAAAAAGACATTGCGTGAAGTTGGAAGTGTGAAAGCATTGATGGAATGTGCTTTGGAAGTTAAAAAGGTACCTTTGAAAACATTTAATACTGTAATGTGATTTCACCTTGAGATACTCTTGCCACTCTCACACCATTGAGAGTCCCTAATTCCTGACCTGTTTATCTCACCAACTGCTAAAGTATTCAGATGGAAAAGATGGTACTGTGGCCTAGTGTAAATCAGGGTTTCTCAGATCCAGCACTATTGACATCTTGGCACAGATAATTCTTTGGGGGAACTGACCTGTGCTTTGTAGGATGTTTAGCAACATTCCTAACCTTTGCCCACTAGATGTCAGTACACCCTCCCCTGAGTCGTGACAGTCAAAAATGTGTCCAGACATTATCAAAGTCCCCCAGAAGGGAGGAGGTACAGAATCACCCCCAGTTGAGAGTCACTGGCATAAGTATCGCCTCCATGCTCTTAAGATCTGAATCCCCTGAAGTCCTCAAATTTTCGTGGTCAACTTATCAAGAGGTGATCAAACTCAAGAGTGAGGACTCTCCAAATAATAATTTGTTTATAAGAGGAAATATGTCTAGGTGGAATATCTATTTCAGAAACTAAGCTTTTTTATTTTTTAAATTAAACTTGAAATTTGGCAGGGACAAGCAAGTCTTCTTTGCCAATCCAAGCTTCCTTTCACCCAACCATTCCTCCTAGAACCACAGTCTACATTTTTTTTTCTTTAAAATTTTCTTTTCAGAAAAGACAAAAAGTTTTGTTTTTTATTGCTTATTTATGTATTTTGCTAAATTATTTTATACCTGGAAAACCCAGTAAAATCTACTGAAAATTATTAGAAATAAGAAATATTTTTAACTAAAAACTGGCATAAAGATAATATGCCGTATTCAGATATACTTTAGGTCTGCATAAAGATAGCTTTAAACACTACTGAATTGGCAGAACACTTGCACTGATGCTGTAGAAAAGAAATTTGAATGGCCAATAAGCACTTGAAAATAAAGTCAACAACACTGGTCACCAGGAAAAATATAAATTAAAACTACAGTGAGATGCCATTACATATGGTATATTGGTTAAAATTTAAAGATTGACCAAGTGTTGTCAAGGATGTTGAACAGCTAGAATTCCCATGCGCTGCTGATGGGACTGTAAAATGGTATAACCACTTTAGAGAACATTTGTCAGTGTATTAAAAAGTTAAACATACACCTACCTTACAACATAGACATTTTACTCCTTAAATATTTACCCAAAGGAACAAAAATTTCCATTCACACAAAGACTTACACACAGATGTTCACAGCAATATTATTTGTGGTAGCTAGAAACTAGAAATAATTCTAATGTCCATGAACAGGTAAATGGGTAAACAAATTGTGGAATATCCAAAATGGAATACTATGCAGCTATAAAAAGAATGAACTATTCATGCAGTAATCTGTAAAGACAGAAAACCTGTCAGTACTTGCCTGGGGTTGGGGTTGGATTACAAAGAGTTACTAGGAAATCTGGGGGGAAGAAATAAATGTTTGTTATCCCAATTGTTGATGGTTTCATGGTATACAGATACATCAAAAGGGATCAGATTGCACACTTGAAATGTGTGCAATTTATTGTTCTCCAGTTATACCTCAATAAAGTTATACAAAGAAATTAGTACTGTACACTTTTTAAGACTCCTAATCTAATTAAACCTGCATATTTTCAGAAAGATTTAATGGTTTGTATGTATTATGGGAACTTGTACTGCTGCTGAATAGCTTTTGACTTTGTTTTCTCTAATGAACCTTAGAGATTTACATACAAACTAATTGCTGCAACCCAAGAAAGCTAGATTAAAAAACACATCTTATTGGGGAACACGAAAGAAGACCATAGTAAATGGAAAGACATACTCTGTTCCTGTAACGGAAGAGTAGTATTTTAAAGGTCATTGCTCCCTAAATTCAAATATAAATTTCAAATGCAAGTGCAATCTTAGATAAAAACTAGCCATTAGAAATTTATATACCTGATTCTGGTTTGGGCCTGCCTCTGATTAGCAGTATTAAAATTGATTTGTTTCCTCTTTTTCTCAGTGCCATAGTCATAAACATTCTCTTTCTCAATTCATCATCTTTTCCTCAACTTCATTTACTACTAATGACCAAGAGAATCAGAACTACCTTCCATAGGCCTCATACATTGGGTCATTTTAACTTCATTCAGCTGGTTCTTACTCTTCTACACAATAGAACCTTTCTTTCACCTGTAGCCTGTGCCCCAAGTATTGCTGTTCACTCAAAGGTCAAGTCCCTTACTATTGTCTTTTATGTGGTCTCTGCTGGATAGAAAGAAGAAAACCTTTTATGTCTCAACTACCTATAGGAAGCCCAATATTTTGAAAATTTTTAAAAATCCTGTTACTTCTAATTCCTGCAGTTTCTCTTTTTTTCTGTTAACAACCAAGACCCTGAACAAGTCACTAGCTCCATTTCTTAACTGGTATAACTTCTTCAGTCCCTCTTAATTTTGCTTCTAACAAAATCTAGATTTATACATTAACTTGGCTTTTTATTATCTCCCTTTACCTGTGTTTAATACTTTTTGATGACACACCTCATTAAAACTCCTCCCTTTGTTTTTATCACCAATACTTTTCAGCCTGCAACCATTTCTTCATTTCCCCTAATTCTAACTGTAAAGCTTCTTTGAAACAAAACTCTCATTCCAGCTGGTGTAACTCAGTGGATTGAGCATTGGCCTGAGAACAGAAGTGTCGCTGGTTCAATTCCCCAGTCAGGGCACATGCCTGGGTTGTGGGCCAGGTCCCCGGTAGGGGGCACGTGAGAGTCAACCACACATAGAGATTTCTCTCCCTCTCTTTCTCCCTCCCTTCCCCTCTGTCTAAAAATAAAATAAAATAAATAAATCTTTAAAAAAAACAAAACAAAAAAACTCTTGTCCTTATACAGGTAGTCTTGTAGAGAACAACTTGTATTTTCCTACCTTTAACTCTCCCTCTGGGCCAGTTGCAGTATAAAAGCTCACTTCTCTAAACTCTTACCGTTTTTCCTGTTCTCAGGATACTTTGAATGTCCCACCATTATGTCAAACATAAAACTGACCTCTTATATTTTTCACATCTTGATTGGTCAAGGCACTTCTTCCATGCCTTTTCATAAATAGTATTTAAACCTGTTCCTAGATCGTTTCATTCATTTCATGTCCTGAAGAAGAAAATACAGTGGGTGTTTATTGGATTAGACCCAACATGCCTGTGACATTTAAGACCTTCTTTGACCTCTCTGATCTTAATTCTCACTACTCCCCAGCATAGACTTTGGTCTCCTCTCTGTCTTCTCTCTATTCTTCAGTTTTCTCTTGCTGAGTCCCACTTCCATGCCTTTCCTCATTCTGATCCCCCTACCAGGAGAAACTGTCTGCGAGTGCACAGGCCTTCTACTAAGCTGCTCTCCTCCATGAAATATTTTATTTGATTAAATTTAGGTGGCAACTTTCTTTCCTTAAAGCACTTTATTTCACTGAAGTGTGATTTTGCATCTTTTTTTCCCCCAAAGTAAATTGTTGGCACCTCCAAGGCAGGTATCAGTTTACTGTGTTTGTGTCCTCTGGAGTACCTCTAATTGTGAAAGGCACAGAGTAGACTTAAAATAGGTGTTTATTCCTTGATCGATTTGTATTAAGAGAAAAGACTGGCATCAGGGTCATGACAGGTTTTTACCAAATATCTTTAATTGATACAAAGTGTTTCTGTAGCAGTTACAGTTTGACAGTTTACTATGGTATTGTATACCAGGGAGTTCTGGTTTTGAAATTACTGTGTTTCTTTGGGAGTTTTAAGAACTGGAGTTTTTCAGTTATGCTTTCTTTTTAATAAGTTGTATTGTTACTTTTGAATCAACTATATATAAATATGTGGGGTTTTTTTTTAAGATTTTATATATATATATTTTTTTAGAGAAAGGGAGGGAGAAAGACAGGGAGAGAAACATCAATGTGTGATTGCCTCTGGTGCACTCGCATCTGGGGACCTGGCCTGCTACCCAGGCATGTGCCCACTGGGAACTGAACCAGCAACCCTTTGGTTCTCAGACCAATGCTCAATCCACTGAGCCACACCAGCCAGGGCTCTATATGTGTTTTATACAAACAATATGGTACATACAGCTCTGCAACTTGATTTTTTCATTTAATAACACTTCTTAGATATCTTTCCATATCAGTATATAGAGGGTTTTCTGTAGTTTCTGTTATCCTCATAGTGTTACCTTTTTAGCATGTATATCAGTTCTATTCATATTCTAATAAGCTCTTGTAAGATATGTGTATGTCATCTAAACACTTAGAATATATTTCAGAAAGGTAATTAGTTTAATACTGTGTTCTGTATATTTTATGAGGATATCAGTGACACAAGTTTCATTCGTTATTTTAATGAAAGTTTTTCTAAATGGGGAATTCCTAATCCCCATTTAGGGATTAAATAAGGGGTGAGCAGCAAGGGAGATTTTAAAAAAATAATCATTTACTCAACAGAAGTAAACATAGAAGTTATGAGAGACAAATTCCAGCCCTAATTAGATGACATGTAATTTATTTCTTAATAGGAATCAACCCTTAAAAGCGTATTGAGTGCCTTATGGAATTTGTCAGCACATTGCACTGAGAATAAAGCTGATATATGTGCTGTGGATGGTGCGCTTGCATTTTTGGTTGGCACTCTCACTTACCGGAGCCAGACAAATACTTTAGCCATTATTGAAAGTGGAGGTGGGATATTACGGAATGTGTCCAGCTTGATAGCTACAAATGAGGACCACAGGTAAATACAGAGTTTTATTTTACCTTTAAATGAATTAGTGTAGAATTCATTTCCTCCAAAAGATCCATTGGTTTTGTATAATTATGCAATATCTAAACCAAACTGTATTTATTGTGGTGAAAAGATAACTATTAATTTCTAAATTCCCCATTAGTACATTCTAATAAAAGTTCATAATATCCTACAGATGTCTAGAAATGAACAAATGATCGCTAAGAGTTATAACTCATATGTAGAGGAAAAAAATTAAAGGCACAAAAACAAATCCTATGGATATAATCAAAAGAATACAGTCGTTTACATTTTTCTAATGGTGCCTTAGTATCAGTAATCGTATTATTTAGCCAACACCCACTTACCCAGCCTACTAGAGCTGTGATACCTAAGAGAGCACCTCAGACTCAGGGCGCACATTTTTGGAACTTGAACTCTACAGCGTGCCAACAAAAATATGAATACCTCCATAGCATATTCATTTTATTGACTGTTCTTCCTCTCTCATTTTCAAAAAGACCATATGGTACTTTTAGTAAAAAAGCCTGTAAAGAACACAAACATCTTTTCTGTAATTTTTTGATGTATAAATTATAAGCCTTATAGCCCTTTCTGCTATGCAAAGAAGACTTTTTAAACTCAATGAGCACTCAGGTGTCTACTCCACTGCTAAGGAAAGACCACCACGTTAAAGCTAACTGTACACCCTTGCCAAACAATGTTAAAGTCTGCTAAAGCAGAATATGTTGTCATTAACTTCAGCTTACCCTACATTAGGCAAGCTGTAGCTCTTCAGGTCCCAAAGTTCATTATGTTGATTCTCAACCCTTGTTTTTATAGTTAAAAATGTTTGAAAACCTTTCTTTTACTTATTATTTAGAAATAATGACTACACATGCAGTTTGCCAGAGAGCACTGGAAAAGAGGGTGGCAATATCCACAGAATCAAGCCAGAGAGACATAAGTGATTGTCTAAAAGTCAGTTTGCTAATCTAGGCACTTACAGTATGCTTCTCAACTACAGAAAGTTCTACCAATTGATTAAATTACCCAAAGTCCCTTTCAGCAAGATACATTTATAGTCCTTAAATTGGGACACTCTGTCACCATGTAAATAAAGTAAATGTATCTGCTGAAGAAAAAATTTTACAGGGTATCAGGTCAGATTTGGAAATGCAGAATACGTTAAAATGAACTTCGTACTTCTTTTAGTCTGACAGAGGAGTACTTTAAAACAATAAACCTTAAATGAACTAAGACCAAAAGGAGATGTGAATTGCTTGTAATTTATAGCATAATTTGGTAAAATTTTATTATCCCTGTTTTAGTAGTTTTCTTTAGATTTAAATTTGTCTTCTGTCTTTTTATTTGCTATTACTACAAACAGATTTTGACCTTAATTTTGTGATCTTATTTTTATTTCAGGCAAATCCTAAGAGAGAACAATTGCCTGCAAACCTTATTACAACACTTAAAATCTCACAGTTTGACAATAGTCAGTAATGCATGTGGAACCTTGTGGAATCTCTCAGCAAGAAATCCTAAAGACCAGGAAGCATTATGGGACATGGGAGCCGTCAGCATGCTCAAGAACCTTATTCATTCAAAGCACAAAATGATTGCGATGGGAAGTGCTGCAGCTTTAAGGAATCTCATGGCAAATAGACCTGCAAAGTATAAGGATGCCAATATTATGTCTCCTGGTTCAAGCTTGCCATCTCTTCATGTAAGGAAACAAAAAGCTCTGGAAGCAGAATTAGATGCTCAGCACTTATCAGAAACTTTTGACAATATTGACAATTTAAGTCCCAAGACATCTCATCGTAGTAAGCAAAGACACAAGCAAAGTCTTTATGGTGACTATGTTTTTGACACCAATCGACATGATGATAATAGGTCAGACAATTTTAATACTGGAAACATGACTGTCCTTTCACCATATTTAAATACTACAGTGTTGCCCAGCTCCTCTTCATCAAGAGGAAGTTTAGATAGTTCACGTTCTGAAAAAGATAGAAGTTTGGAGAGAGAACGAGGAATTAGCCTAGGCAACTACCACCCAGCAACAGAAAATCCAGGAACCTCTTCAAAGCGAGGTTTGCAGATTTCCACCACTGCAGCTCAGATTGCTAAAGTCATGGAAGAGGTTTCAGCCATTCACACCTCTCAGGAAGACAGAAATTCTGGGTCTACCACTGAATTACACTGTGGGACAGATGAAAGGAGTGCACTACGAAGAAGCTCTACTGCTCACACACATTCAAACACTTACAACTTTACTAAATCAGAAAATTCAAATCGGACATGTTCTATGCCTTATGCCAAATTAGAATATAAGAGATCTTCAAACGATAGTTTAAATAGTGTCAGCAGTAGTGATGGTTATGGTAAAAGAGGTCAAATGAAACCTTCAATTGAATCCTATTCTGAAGATGATGAAAGTAAATGTTGCAGCTACGGTCAATATCCAGCTGACCTAGCCCATAAAATACACAGTGCAAATCATATGGATGATAATGATGGAGAACTAGACACACCAATAAATTACAGTCTTAAATATTCAGATGAGCAGTTGAACTCTGGAAGGCAAAGTCCTTCACAGAATGAAAGATGGGCACGTTCCAAACATATAATAGAAGATGAAATGAAACACAGTGAGCAAAGACAATCAAGGAGTCAAAGCACAACTTATCCTGTATATACTGAGAGCACTGATGATAAACACCTCAAGTTCCAACCACATTTTGCACAGCAAGAATGTGTTTCTCCGTATAGGTCAAGAGGAGCCAATGGTTCAGAAACAAATCGAGTAGGTTCTAATCATGGAATTAATCAAAATGTAAACCAGTCTCTGTGTCAGGAAGATGACTATGAAGATGATAAGCCAACCAACTATAGTGAACGTTACTCTGAGGAAGAACAACATGAAGAAGAAGAGAGACCAACAAACTATAGCATAAAATATAATGAAGAAAAACATCATGTGGATCAGCCTATTGATTATAGTTTAAAATATTCCACAGACATTCCTTCCTCACAGAAACCATCGTTTTCATTCTCAAAGAGTTCGTCTGGACAAAGCACTAAACCTGAACACATCTCTACAAGCAGTGAGAATACATCCACCCCTTCATCTAATGCAAAGAGGCAGAATCAGCTCCATCCAAGTTCAGCACAAAGCAGAAGTGGTCAGACTCAAAAAGCCACCTCTTGCAAAGTCCCCTCTATCAACCAAGAGACAATACAGACTTATTGTGTAGAAGATACCCCAATATGTTTTTCAAGGTGTAGTTCACTATCATCTTTGTCATCAGCTGAAGATGAAATAGGATGTGATCAAACAACACAAGAAACAGATTCTGCTAGTACGTTACAGGTAGCAGAAATAAAAGAAAACAGTGGGACTAGATCAACCGAAGGTTCTGTGAGTGAAGTTCCAGCAGTGTCACAGCATATCAGAACCAAATCGAGCAGACTACCAGCTTCTGGTTTATCTTCAGAATCGGCCAGGCACAAAGCTGTTGAACTTTCTTCAGGGGCCAAATCTCCATCAAAAAGTGGTGCCCAGACACCTAAAAGTCCACCAGAGCACTACGTTCAGGAGACTCCACTCATGTTTAGCAGGTGTACTTCTGTCAGTTCACTTGATAGTTTTGAGAGTCGTTCAATTGCCAGCTCCGTTCAGAGCGAACCCTGCAGTGGAATGGTAAGTGGCATTATAAGCCCAAGTGACCTCCCAGATAGCCCTGGACAAACCATGCCACCAAGCAGAAGTAAAACCCCTCCCCCTCCTCCGCCACCTCCTCAGACAGTTCAAGCAAAACAAGAGTTAACTAAAAATAAAGCACCTAATGCTGAAAAGAGAGAAAGTGGACCTAAGCAAGCTGCTGTAAATGCTGCAGTTCAGAGGGTCCAGGTTCTTCCAGATGCTGATACTTTATTACATTTTGCCACAGAAAGTACTCCAGATGGATTTTCTTGTTCATCTAGCCTTAGTGCTCTGAGCCTCGATGAGCCATTTATACAGAAAGATGTGGAATTAAGAATAATGCCTCCAGTTCAGGAAAATGACAATGCAAATGAAACAGAATCTGAGCAACCTGAAGAATCAAGTGAAAATCAGGAAAAAGAGGCAGAAAAACCTGATTCTGAAAAAGATCTATTAGATGATTCAGATGATGATGATATTGAAATACTAGAAGAATGTATTATTTCTGCCATGCCAACAAAATCTTCACGCAAAACCAAAAAACCAGCCCAGAGTGCTTCAAAATTACCTCCACCTGTAGCAAGGAAACCAAGTCAACTGCCTGTGTACAAACTCCTGCCATCACAAAACAGGATACAAGCACAAAAGCATGTTAGTTTTACACCAGGAGATGATATGCCACGGGTGTATTGTGTAGAAGGGACACCTATAAACTTTTCCACAGCTACATCTCTAAGTGATCTAACAATAGAATCCCCTCCAAATGAGTTAGCTGCTGGAGAAGGGGTTAGAGCAGGAGCACAGACAGGTGAATTTGAAAAGCGAGATACCATTCCTACAGAAGGCAGAAGTACAGATGAGGCTCAAAGAGGAAAACCATCATCTGTAACTATTCCCGAACTGGATGACAGTAAAACAGAAGAAGGCGATATTCTTGCAGAATGCATTAATTCTGCTATGCCCAAAGGAAAAAGTCACAAACCGTTCCGTGTGAAAAAGATAATGGACCAGGTCCAACAAGCATCTATGTCGTCATCTGGAACTAACAAGAATCAATTAGATGGTAAGAAGAAGAAACCTACTTCACCTGTAAAACCTATGCCGCAAAATACTGAATATAGGACACGTGTAAAAAAAAATACAGATTCAAAAAATAATTTAAATGCTGAAAGAACTTTTTCAGATAATAAAGAGTCAAAGAAACAGAACTTGAAAAATAATTCCAAGGACTTCAGTGATAAGCTACCAAACAATGAAGATCGGGTCAGAGGAAGTTTTACTTTTGATTCACCTCATCATTACACGCCTATTGAAGGAACTCCATACTGTTTTTCACGAAATGATTCTTTGAGTTCTCTAGATTTTGATGATGATGATGTTGATCTTTCCAGGGAAAAGGCTGAATTAAGAAAGGGGAAAGACAATAAGGAATCAGAAGCTAAAGTTACCAGTCACACAGAACTAACCTCCAGCCAACAAGGTAGTAAGACACAAACTGTTACAAAACATCCAGTGAGTCGGGGACAGTCTAATAAACCCATGCTACAGAAGCAGTCCACTTTTCCCCAGTCATCCAAAGACATACCAGACAGAGGGGCAGCAACTGATGAAAAATTACAGAATTTTGCTATTGAAAATACTCCAGTTTGCTTTTCTCGAAATTCTTCTCTAAGTTCTCTTAGTGACATTGATCAAGAAAACAACAACAAAGAAAATGAACCTATCAAAGAGACAGAGCCCCCTGACTCACAGGGAGAACCAAGTAAACCTCAGACATCAGGTTATGCTCCTAAATCATTTCACGTTGAAGATACCCCTGTTTGTTTCTCAAGAAACAGTTCTCTCAGTTCCCTCAGTATTGACTCTGAAGATGACCTGTTGCAGGAATGTATAAGTTCCGCAATGCCGAAAAAGAAGAAGCCTTCAAGGCTCAAGGGTGATAATGAAAAGCATAGTCCTAGAAATATGGGTGGCATATTAGCAGAAGATTTGACACTTGATTTGAAAGATGTACAGAGACCAGATTTAGAACATGGTTTATCCCCTGATTCAGAAAATTTTGATTGGAAAGCCATTCAGGAAGGTGCAAATTCCATAGTAAGTAGTTTGCATCAAGCTGCTGCTGCTGCATGTTTATCTAGACAAGCTTCATCTGATTCAGATTCCATCCTTTCACTGAAATCAGGAATCTCTCTGGGATCACCATTTCATCTTACACCTGATCAAGAGGAAAAACCCTTTACAAGTAATAAAGGCCCACGAATTCTAAAACCTGGAGAGAAAAGTACATTGGAATCTAAAAAGATGGAATCTGAAAATAAAGGAATCAAAGGAGGAAAAAAAGTTTATAAGAGTTTAATTACTGGGAAAGTTCGATCTAATTCTGAAGTTTCAAGCCAGTTGAAACAGCCCCTACAAGCAAACATGCCTTCAATCTCTCGAGGTAGGACAATGATTCATATTCCAGGAGTTCGAAATAGTTCTTCAAGTACAAGTCCAGTTTCTAAAAAAGGCCCATCCCTTAAGACTCCAGCCTCCAAAAGCCCTAGTGAAGGTCAGACAGCCACCACTTCTCCGAGAGGAGCCAAGCCATCAGTGAAGTCTGAATTAAGCCCTGTTACCAGGCAGACATCCCAACAGGCTGGGTCAAATAAAGGGCCTTCTAGATCAGGATCTAGAGATTCTACTCCTTCAAGACCCGCCCAACAACCATTAAGTAGACCTATGCAGTCTCCAGGGCGAAATTCAATTTCTCCTGGTAGAAATGGAATAAGTCCTCCTAACAAATTATCTCAGCTGCCAAGGACATCATCCCCTAGTACTGCTTCAACCAAGTCCTCGGGTTCTGGGAAAATGTCATACACATCTCCAGGCAGACAGATGAGCCAGCAGAACCTTACCAAACAAACAGGTTTATCTAAGAATGGCAATAGTATCCCAAGAAGTGAGTCTGCTTCCAAAGGACTAAATCAGATGAATAATAGCAATGGATCCAATAAAAAGGTAGAACTTTCTAGAATGTCTTCAACTAAATCAAGTGGAAGTGAATCTGATAGGTCAGAGAGACCTGTATTAGTACGCCAGTCAACTTTCATCAAAGAAGCTCCGAGCCCAACCCTAAGGAGAAAATTGGAGGAATCTGCTTCATTTGAATCTCTTTCTCCATCTTCTAGACCAGATTCTCCCACTAGGTCCCAGGCACAGACTCCAGTTTTAAGTCCTTCTCTTCCTGATATGTCTCTATCCACACATTCATCTGTTCAGACTGGTGGGTGGCGAAAACTGCCCCCTAATCTCAGTCCCACTGTAGAGTATAATGATGGAAGACCAGCAAAGCGCCATGATATAGCACGCTCCCATTCTGAAAGTCCTTCCAGACTTCCAATCAATAGGTCAGGAACCTGGAAACGTGAGCACAGCAAGCATTCATCATCTCTTCCTCGAGTAAGCACTTGGAGAAGAACTGGAAGTTCATCCTCAATTCTTTCTGCTTCATCAGAATCCAGTGAAAAAGCAAAAAGTGAGGATGAAAAGCATGTAAACTGTATTTCAGGAACCAAGCAAACTAAAGAAAACCAAGGATCTACAAAAGGAACATGGAGAAAAATAAAAGAAAATGAAATTTCTCCCACAAATTGTACTCCTCAGACCACTTCCTCAGGTGCTGTAAATGGTGCTGAATCAAAGACCCTAATTTACCAAATGGCACCTGCTGTTTCTAAAACAGAGGACGTTTGGGTGAGAATTGAGGACTGTCCCATTAACAACCCTAGGTCTGGAAGGTCTCCCACAGGAAACACTCCCCCGGTGATTGACAGTGTTTCAGAAAAGGGAAATCCAAACGCTAAAGATTCAAAGGATAATCAGGGAAAACCAAATGTGGGTAATGGCAGTGGTCCCATTCGCACTGTGGGTTTGGAAAATCGCCTGAACTCCTTTATTCAGGTAGATGCCCCAGACCAAAAAGGAAGTGAGGCAAAGCCTGGACAAAGTAATCCTGTCCCAGCGTCAGAGACTAATGAAAGTTCAATAGCTGAGCGTACCCCATTCGGATCTAGCAGCTCAAGCAAACACAGTTCACCTAGTGGGACTGTTGCTGCCAGAGTGACTCCTTTTAATTACAACCCAAGCCCTAGGAAAAGCAGTGCAGATAGCACTTCAGCCCGGCCATCTCAGATCCCGACGCCAGTGAATAACAACACAAAGAAACGAGATTCAAAAACTGACAACACAGAATCCAGTGGAACTCAAAGTCCTAAGCGCCATTCTGGGTCTTACCTTGTGACATCTGTTTAAAGAGCTTAATTAATGAAACTAAGAAAAGTATGTGTTAATTACAACTGCTATGTAGAAATTTTGTTTCAAATGAAACTTTAAAAGACTGAAAAATTGTGTAAATAGGTTTGATTCTTATTAGAGGGTTTTTGTTCTGGAAGCCATATTTGATAGTACACTTTGTCTTCACTGGTCATATTTTGGGAGGCACTCTCAATAGTTAGGAAGAAAATGGTAAAGCCAAGTATATTTGTAAAGTATGTTTTACATGTATTTAAGTAGCATCCCATTCCATCATCCTTTAATTATTGCTTGTCTTAAAATAATGAACACTACAGATAGAAGATATATATTGCTGTTATCAATCATTTCTAGATTATAAACTGACTAAACTTACATCAGGGAGAAATTGGTATTTATGCAAAAAAAAACAAACATTCTGTTTTAGTCCTTGTGAGTCCATCTAACATCATAATTAATCATGTGGCTGTGAAATTCACAGTAATATGGTTCCCGATGAACAAGTTTACCTAGCCTGCTTTGCTTTACTGCATGAATGAAACTGATGGTTCAATTAACAGTTCTGTGGTCACATGATGTGCATTAGATAGCTACAGTGTAACAATTTACACTCTTGTGCTCAAAAAAATATATATATGTGTTCATTGTAAAACATTGAATGAAACTATTTTACCTGAACTAGATTTTATCTGAAAGTAGGTAGAATTTTTGCTATGCTGTAACTTGTTGTATATTCTGGTATTTGAGGTGAGATGGCTGCTCTTTTATTAATGAGACATGAATTGTGTCTCAACAGAAACTAAATGAACATTTCAGAATAAATTATTGCTGTATGTAAACTGTTAATGAAATTGGTATTTGTTTGAACGGTCTTACCACATTTGTATTAATAATTGTCAAAAGGGCCTCTTTTAAAAACTTATATAAATTTTTTCTTCAACTTCTATGCATTCAGAGTAAAATTCCTCCTACTGTAATAAAAACAATTGAAGCTGACTGTTGGCATTTAACCATTCCATGCATTGGCACTTAACCATTCCTGAAATTTGTTTTTCTTATATGTGATTAGCATTTTCTAATATTTAATAGTTTTCCACTTAACGTTGTTTTTCTTACTCCGCTGGAGTTGATTTAAAACAAATTCATTTAATAGCAATGTAAATTGCCTAGTATAGACTAGGCATTGAACATAATAGGCCCACATCAAATATTTCTTTTTTCTTAATACAATTCTATACTTGAAAAATTAATTGATGATTCTTAGGTATATGTAGTCTCTTCCAAACCTGTCTTGGAATGTAACTGTCTTGTCCCTTCATCTTCTCCCTGTTGCTACTGACCCTGGAATGAACACCTTTTATCACCCTATATGTTACGGCAAAATTCCAGCAACCAAATATAATGAGCACATGGCCATGTTCAGAAACTGCAGATCACGTGGAACCTCAAAGGTAGATGTAATACATTAGGATATTCAAGTTGATATTTAAATACCACCTGCCTGCTGAGGAAAACTTTCTTTTTGACAGGTCAAGTTGTGGGGTAGATGTGTTCTAGTGCCCCCTTCTGGACATGGCAGGGAGAATCATCTTCATGAAGGAAGACAAACATACATTTATTAACAAAGATAACTTACCTTCCCAGCATTTGTTCTAAAAGACCAGAGGGTATGGAACATGATAAATACATTTGTTGAATATATGAAGTTTTATTTTTCAATAAAAAAAGTCATGCATTCTGCATTTGGAGAAGGGAGAACATATTTAGGTATGGTGGGGCACTGGGAAAAGGCTGAGGAGGAGTAAGCACATGTAGTACCCTTGAAATCACATCATGCAATTAGTTAATTACCCCTTACCTGTGTTTATTACTTACAGATAATAAAGCCGATTTTTTTTTTAAATAAAACATGCCAGTAAATAAAGTGCTATGATTAAGGCATTTTACTCCACAGTCCATAGTCTTCACTGCACCACTTTACAGACACCTCGTTTTCCTACTCTTTGGACTATATCTACATTTAAATTTTTGTCAGATTTTATCTAAATGAAATAGTTGTGAATAATAATACTAATTTATTCTATTTGTATTTTTGTTAGTCTACCTTATTCAATGGGGATATCTGCATATAGATCATATTTCTTCTAGTCCTGACTTTCTGTTTGTTCTGAATTATTGCATGCCAGTTTTTATAAACCACTTTGAACACTTTTATGGAAAGGAATGGGATGTAAGCCAATTAAAATTAAATTGCCCTTTTCAAGTAAGGAAAAAAAATGTCTTTTTCAAGTAAAGCAAAATATTATCAGTGCTGGAAATGAAAAGAAGGGTGCCTTCCGCATGCCAGAAAACTCAGGAATTCCTGTAGGCAGCACCTACTGGGAGAAGAGCCAATCAGTCTGTGTTGTCCATTGAGGGGAAAGTTGCTCTTTGAGACCCTCTAGTTAGAGAATTAGTAAAGGGGCCAATCTCAGTTTTACTTTTAGAAATTCACAGGATGGTGCCGTAACACCAGATACTCCCAGTTTATTCTTGTTACTTAAATGGCATACTGAGCTCAGTGTTGGGCATTTGTTGAGAGGTGTGATGCCTGTTGAGAGAAATATCTAGCTTTGGATGGCAGCAGACAAGGCAGTGGTTTTCAAGTGAGTGCATTTGACTCACCAGAAGTGCTTATTTAAACAGCTGGACCATATTCCCATAGTTTCTGATTCTGAGTGGGGTCCAAGAATTTGCAATTCTAACAATTCGATGGTGATGATGCTGGTCTGGAAACCACACCTGGGGAATGACTGCCCTAAGTTATCACAACGAAGCATTTTGAATGATTACATTCGGTTCTAGTTGTTCCTCTCAACAGCTGGACCTTTGATCTGGCAATTATACTGAGAAATAAACTTCCCTCTCCTTTAGGAATCAAAGACGAATATTGAGCTATGCAATCTGATATAGCCCATTTCAACTCCCAGTAGTGAACAAATTTACCAGACAGGAGTGAACAAGTAATTTTAAAGATGATGACTGTATCTGAGGGGTCAGCTAATGTTCCTGTTGAAACAGTTACTGTAAAGACAATAATTTCAGCAATTACCTAATTTGGATTTGCAATAAGAAGAGACTATGAAAAGGAACTTTGAGATGGGGGAAGACTGATTTCAGGTGAAAGGAAAATGTGCCAAATTTGTTAATATATAGTGCAAGTGATAACCTATCAGCTATGGCAAATCAGATTGGTATTTGAGAATAAACTATACAGTTACATGGGCATTAAAAGAAAGTTAATAAGGGGGAAATAATGAAATAAAAGATAAGCCCATAAGGATCAAATAGTACTGTAAGTACAGTGAAAAAAAATTGACAAATGTAGGTCGTGCTATCACAAGGTTAAGTGGATGGGAGCCAGTTGCACTATATCTGAATTTATGTTATCACTGGGTTTCTTTGTATCTAAGGAAAAGAATAGAGTGCCAGAAATACAAAATATATTGAGTAGTCAAATTAAAATTTACCAAGCAAAAGTAATTTTTCAAAAGTCATGGTTGCTAAAATAGAATATATAAATTATTTTTAAATTTCTTATAAGCATATGTTCCTCATAGTATGCTGGCTTGAAAATACTGCTTTGTAGTGTTGAGACCTATGGACTTGGACTCCTGTAAAAACCAGGTCATTTTTTTTTGCCATTCTCCTAACTCTGTTCTGTGGTCTATAAAATTACTCTGGTTTTTGTTGGGCCATTGATACTTCTTTCAACCTGTATGTTCTATATGTATAATATTGTTCTTGGTGCTAAATATACTTTCTTTCCTCTGATATTCAGGATAATTCTCTATATTTGTGACTATTAGCTCATTTTCTTGAAGTTATGTGATTGTTACTATTTTTAAATTAAAAATACTAATAATGTCTACTAATGAAGGTGACCATTGAATATAAAGCACCACTAGTGAAAAAAATAACTATTGAGAAGCGTCAGATATTACCTGCTCCACTTATACCAGCTTTTGGAATCCAAACACGTAGCCTCACTAATTGGTCACTGAACCATGTACCCAGACTCATCATCGACTGACCAGTGACCAAATACTTACATAGCCTGGCTTTAAAAAAAAAAAAAAGACTGGGTCAATCAATTTGAAGTAAAAGTCACAAAGGAAACTTCTGGTTGGTGACTGAGGACTGGAAATGAAAGATCTTCCAGAGTTAAGGCTCAGGTTATTATGTATGATTGGCATGAAGCTAAAACTAAGGGAAAAGCAGCCAGTAGAAAAAGAGAAGGGTACATGGGAGGGAGGCAGAGAGCAAGTGAAAGATGAGTCACTAGGTCTTGGTTTAACGTCAGTCTCTGCCATTCCTGAGATCTAGTTCCACTTTTCCTTATGTTTGAGGGCATTTGTGAACTTCTAAGCCAACTTTGTCCCTGAAGTTACTTTGAACTAACAGAAAACTGTATGAGGTCTGTCCAAAAGGTATCCACCTGTATCATATGAAAAATAGACATTTATTGAAGAAGATACAGGAAACATTGTACATAAGACAGTGACACCTCAGTCCCCTTCACAGTAGGCACTTTGGGTTTTCACAGAATTTTCCCAATCGCCTTCAGCTGCCCAGTTGTATTTTCCTGAATCTCATCGACAGTCTGAAATCCCTTCCCTTTCGAAAGTGCTTTTAGTTTGGGGTAAAGCCAGAAGTCACAGGGCACCAAATCTAGGCCGTAGAGGGGCTGAGTCACCTGGGTGATTTGGTATCTCGTCAAAAAGCTCTGCATGAGATATGATGCATGAGTTGGCGTATTGTGGTGAAGCTGCCAATCACCATTTGCACATAGCTGCAGACTTCCGAATTATCCAAATAGTTTCCGCAGAGAAACGTTCAAACTTAACACAAAATTTGATGCAGATCCATTGTTCTACTTGCTCAGTCATTTTGAAAGTGATGGCCACACAGTACACATGCCCACCCACAGGCGTCTACCGTCCCCACTGAGTAGTACAATAAAGTCGTTATTGTTCACACATGCACATTCCAGTCTACTCTCCTTAGCTGCTAAGTTTTATCAATGTCACCCAAACAGTTACCATGTTAACAATGGCTGAACTTTTTCACAGACCTCATATTTAGACACATCATAGTGAGTTGTTTGTTTTTGTTTTGTGGGGTTTTTTTTTAATTTCAAAGCGACAAAACCTAAAAACATCTGTGGGAAGAGAGGAATAGGTTGCCTACAAAACAAAACAAAAAATTAGGTTGGCATCAAATTTCTCCTCAACAATACTAAATACCAAAAAAAGCAACAAATCAATAGAACCATATATGCAGCATTTGGAAGGGAATAGAACTATTACCTAAGAAATCTGAAACCAGCCAAACTAGCATTTATCTGAAGTACTTGTATCATTCAGAATTCTTCGAGTTATCAACAAGACCTTCTCTAGAAGATCAAATAAGATTTTCACTCATATAAAGAACAAGGTAGCTCACAGGATTCATATATGGGCCAGAAAATTATTTTTGGAAGTTGGACAGTGGAAACAATATCCAAACCAGACCCTGAGTCTTCTCCAGTAAAGATTCAGTTGCTGCCTCTAACCACCAGAACCTCCTAACACATCCTTGCCATTCACTACGATGACCTGCGGCCTTACTTCCTCACACTGCTCACTTCCTAATCCTTGCTCCGGTAGAAATGATTAACAGAGGCTATGTCACGTGCTTGTACTAGATCCATAACACACGAATTCCCCAAATCTATGAGGAGCAATTCAAAAGCACTGGGCCACCAGAAACCATGATCTGTTTCTAACCCAGTATTCCTGCTTCCCACACAATTGAATAGAAAGGTATGAAGGGAATGATCTGAGCAATAAAACTTTTGAACTTGAATAAATGTGTAAATGTGGTTAATCTAATAACGAGTCTCAATGTGAATGTCCAAGTAACTCAAAAGTGAAAAGATGAAATTCTTAATAATTTAATATTAAATTTGAAGTATTCCAACCCAACCTGGGAAACAATATATAGAAGACAGGTAAGGTGTAAAAGTATGCTAAATTCCTAATCTTACAAATGCAGGGTTAAGAGGTACTATTTTACTTTTAATTTAGAAAAATATAAATTAAGATTTTAATTTAGTAGTAACTCCAATGTTAAAAAATAAAACTTCACATCCAAATCACTAGCTAACAGGTAACAACTAGGAATACTTGAACAAGATATCAAAGAACAGGAGAAGTGGCAGAGAGAATTATCCACACAAAGAAACATGGAGTGACAGAGTAATACCAAATAATTACAAAGATGTCCAACCTTTTGGCCTCTCTGGGCCACACTGGAAGAAGAGTTGCCTGGGGCAACACATTAAATACATTGCAACACATAATACATTTTTTTTTCATAATGTTTTGAATAAATTTACGATTTTGTATTGGGCCACATTCATAGCCATCCTGAGCCACATGTGGCCTGCGGGCCACAAGGTGGACAGCCCTGATCATATAGCAAAATAACCACTCTCAGACTGGAGTCAAGTAAAAACAAAAAATTCTCCAATGATATGCCATTAACAAAAGACGAAATGATCCAGAATGGATAAAACTAAAAGTACAACCACACTTGCACAGGCAAATGCAAAGAGAGCACTGATGGCAATTTACGACAAAGTATCATTCTGGACAAAAACATCAAATAGAATGAAAAGAAACATCAGTTATGATCTGTGTATATGTCAAATGATATAGCATCAAATGTATGAAAATTACAAATATAAAAATTAACAAAAACCATGGAACCAGTGACTATATTTGGAGATGGGCCTCTAAAGAACTAATTAGGGTAAAATACTGAGTTGGCCAAAAAGTTTGTTTTATTCCATGAGATAAGTCTAGTAGCACTTAGTTGTCTTTAACTTCATTTTGAAACAATTTTGTTAGCCTGTATTGTGATAGCTGTCATATCAGGGAGCCCTAAAAACACTTAACAACACTGATGAATTTTTGTGTAGCCATTTTAATATTGAAGATGGAAGAAAATATGCAACATTTTTGGCATGTAGTGCTTTATTATTTCAAGAAAGATGAAAATGCAACTGAAATGCAAAAAAAGATTTGTGCAGCATGTGGAGAAGATGCAGTGACTGATCGAATGTGTCAAAAGTGGTTTGCAAAGTTTCATGCTGGAGATTTCTCACTGGATGATACTCCATGGTTGGGTAGACCAGTTGAAGGTGATAGTGATCAAATCGAGACATTAATTGAGAACAATCAACATTACACCATGCAGGAGATAGCCGACCTATTCAAAATATCTATATCAATAAAGTTATTGGTGAAAATGAAAAATGTGTCTTTTATTCTATGGCAAAAACTAAACAGATTTTTTGGCCAACCCAATAACATGATAAGAATGAGGGCTTAACACAATGCAATATATAGGTGTATCACAGAAATGTACACTTGAAACATATGATCTTATTAATCAATGTCACCCCAATAAATTTAATTTAAAAAAATAAAGAATGAAGGCCTGATCTGACAGGATTTGTGTCCTTATAAGAAAAGAGCCCTGGCTGGTGCGGATCAGTGGACTGAGTGCCAGCCTGCAAACCAAAGGGTTGCCAGTTTGATTCCCAGTCAGGGTACATGCCTGGGTTGTGGGCCAACTCCCCAGTAGGGGGCACACAAGAGGCAACCACACACTGATGTTTCTCTTCCTCTCTTTCCCCCTCCCTTCCACCTGTCTAAAAAATAAAATATTTTTTTTAAAAGAATAACCAAAAAAAGAAAAGACATGTCTCTCACCCACCCCCATCCCAACTTACCCATGAAGAAGAGGTCATGCGAACACACACCAAGAAGGTGGGCTACCTGGAAGCCAAAGAAGGGCTTCGGAATGAAACCTACCTTGCCGGACCCTTGATCTTGGATTTCTCTGCCTCCAGAACTATGAAAATAAGTTTCTGTTGTTTAAGCCAAAAAATAAAAAAAGGTTTTCTTTAAAACCACAACTTCATTCTAAAAAGGATGGATCTTGAAGGTTCTTAGAAGGTCCTTTCCTCTAAGACCTTTGATGGGTTAGGGATCTGAAAAGCTAAGCCTGGGATTTAGGTGAAAGGAGGGTTAGGGAAAATTTCATGCGTTTTCTTAAGAGAGGCAAGAATTTGGGATCCTTGGGGTATTCTAGCGTGGGGGCGCCGAGGAGCAGAGATAGGAGAGGACACAAAGGGAAAGAGGAGGAAGCTAAGCGGTGAGAAGTCAAAGTCCTTTGTCAGGTGTCATGGTTAGTAAAAATCCTAGTGATGCAGTGGCTAAAATGAATTTAGAAACTGAGACATGCTTGTTAGGTGACCCCCTCCGTTTTTTGCAAAATCTCTGTTCCAGTATCAATGTCTTCACTTGTTTTTAATTTTCAGAATTTTTTTCTTAATTGCAATTAACTTCACCATTACATCAACAATTATTTAAATCTAAGTGTAAATTGAAGTATTCATAGTGATGAACTTAGTGTTTCCTATACATTACACATCTTTCATTTTCTTCAGTTTTTCATGTTATTATAATTTGGCTTAGCCGGAGTATGTCCTTTAAAAGTTTTTTTCTGTTTTTTTTTCCCAGAAAAAGGTGGGCATAAACTTTCTAAGTCTTTGCTTCTTTATTTTCTTTTTTACTTAAAAAATTTTTTTAAATTTAATTTAAAGATAGTGGAAGGTAGGGAGAAAAAAAGGGAGAGAAACTTCATTGTGTGAGAGAAACACCAATGAGCTGCCCCTGACATATGCCCCAGTTGGGGACCAGACCCACAACCCAGGCATGTGCCCTGACCAGGAGTTGAACCAGCAACCTTTGGCCTTGTGGGATGATGCTCAACCCACTGAGCCACACTGGTTAGGGCTATTCTTGCTTCTTTAAAAATTGTTTTTATATACCCTCATTCAAAGGAAAATTTGGATTACAACTTTGGTCATAATTCATTTTTTCCTCAAAACTCTTAACTTCTAGTGTTTACTGTGGCTAAGAAGTTAAAATACCAGTCTGACTTTTTTTCCTTTAGAGCTAACTTTTATTTCCTACCCAGGTGTTTGTAGGATTTCATTTTTATACTTGAAATAAAGAAATTCTATTGGCATGAACCCTGCTGTGTCTTTTTCCCACAACCTTGTCTTTTAATATTGAATCTTCTCCATCTTGAGTTTTCATCTCAGTAAATGTCCTCAGGTTACTGCTACTCCTCCATCACTTTCTTTCCCTCGCTTTGCAGGATCAGAAACAAAACCATAATATAAGGAGTTTGGAGTGGATGCCAAGTTCAAACGAAGCAGATCTACCGAAATGACCTCTATCAGAGACCAGCCAGCATCTTGGTGGGGACTGTATTGTCAGGAGCTCTTGATGTCTCGAAGTTGCATTGCATTGTGTTCCTCCAGAAGTGGGGAGAACACCTGTCTTCCAATTTGGTACTAACACTTTCTGTAAGAGTACTGAAGCAATACTGCTTAGAGGGTTTTTCATGAAGCAATCTTATTAATCAAATTTTACTTATCATCTACTTCACACCCCAAGATAGAGATATGAATCTAACAGAGGCTGTGTACAGAATGTAGATAAATCACAGCCATAAACACCGTGTTGTACTCTGAAACAAGTTGTAAACTTGTCTCCCTGTTGTGAAGTCAAGTAGTTATTCTAAATTCTCAGTACTATGTAGAAATTGACTTCCAACGGTATGGGAGATCATATTTCCAAAGAAGGTACAATATGTCCCATCCCACATGCTTGTTGCAATATGAGTCTATTTACCCCTCCCTTGAATCTGAGCTGGCCCAGTGACTGCTTTGACCAATAGCATGTGGAGGAAGTGAAAAGCCCAGGCGTTAAAGAGGCCTGGCAACTTCCACACTGCAAACTGCAGGGAGCCAGCCACCATGTAATAAGTTGTGAAACTACCATGCTATGAGGAAGCTGTTAAAGGAAACATTATTCTAGAAATAGACTTATAGATACAGAGAAGAAACTGAGAGTAGCTAGATGGGAGGGGGTTAAAGGGCTGGGTGAAAAGGTGAAGGGATTAAGAAGTACAGATTGGCATTTACAAAATAGTCATGGGGATGTAAAGTACAGCATAGGGAATGTAGTCAATAGTATTGTAATAAATCTGTATGGTGCCAGGTGGGTACTAGAATTATCAGGGGTATCATTTCGTAAATTATATAAATGTCTAACCATTATGCTGTACACATGAAACTAATAATAGTGAACATCAACTGTAATTGAAAAATAATAAAAATAAAATTGTACACTTCAAATATAAAAAATGTTATTTGACTTTTGTTAAATAGTAAATAAGACTTTATTCAAGGCTATTGTAGTAAGGCCCTGGCTGGTGTGGCTTAGTGGATTGAGTCCCGGCATGCGAACCAAAGGGTCTCTGGTTCAATTCCAGGTCTTAGGGTCTAGGGCACATGCCTGGGTTGTGGGTCAGGTCCCAAGTAGAGGTGGCTCATGAGAGGCAACCACACATTTGATGTTTCTCTCCCTCTTTTTCTCCCTCCCTTCACCTCTCTAATCTAAAAAAAAAAAAATATTGCAGCAGGGATATTGCAACAGGGGAGAGAGATTGGCTCACCTCTGAATGCAGCAAAGGCAACTG
Source organism: Mormoops blainvillei (assembly GCA_004026545.1). NCBI lineage: Eukaryota > Metazoa > Chordata > Mammalia > Chiroptera > Mormoopidae > Mormoops > Mormoops blainvillei. The sequence goes on along the minus strand of PVJD01000281.1, from coordinate 151,432 downwards.
GAGATTTATAATGAAAGAGCAAAATGAGGAGGTCAGTGCATGAAAAATTACTAAGAGGGAATGTCAGGAGTATGAGGATTCTTGGTAAACTGACCTAACAGGATTCTTGTTGAAGTTAGGCCAAGGCCTTATACAGATGATCCCCAACTTATGTGATTCACAACAATTTTCGACTTTGCAATAATATGAAAACAATCCATGTAATAAGTTACAAGATATTATTTTTTAAACCTCACCCAAAGACATGTTTATTGAGAGACAGGGGAAGAGACAGAGAGAGAGAGAAACATCGATTGGTTGCCTCCCATACACGCCCTGACCAGGGATTAAGCCTGCAACCTAAGTAGGTACCCTGACTGGGAATCAAACCCAAAACCTTTTGGTGCATGGGACAATGCTCCAACCAACTGAGACACCCAGCCAGGGTGAGATTTTTAACACCCTATAAAATAAGTTCTGTATTAGATTATTTTGCCCAACTGTAGTCTAATACAAATGTTCTGAGCACGTTTAACGTATGCTAGGCTAAGCTGTGATGTTCAGTAGATTAGGTGTATTAAAGGCATTTCCTACTTATGATACTTGCAGTTTATGATGGGTTTATTAGGAAGTAACCCCATTGTAAGTGCAGGATCATCTGTATATCAGAAGTAAGGAATGAGGAATTTGATCACATAGTGAGGGTGATCAGATATCAAGAGTGAGAGGACTCTTGCTAAACTTATTAAGATAGCTAAATTTATGTGTCAACTTGACTGTGCTACCCAGTCAAGTTGATAATACCCAGATAGCTGGTAAACATTGTTTCTGCCTGTGTCTGTGAAGGTATTTCTGGAAAAGATTAGCATGTCAATCAGTAGGGACTCAGTACCGAATATCTGCCCTCACCAATGTGGGCAGGCATCACCCAATTCACTGAGGGCCCAAATAAAGCAAAAGGGCAGAAGGAGGGTGACTCAGTCTCTCCTCTTGACCTGGGATAGCCATCTTCAGTCTTAACTGGGAGTTACAGCATGAGTTCTCAGGCCTTTGGGAGCAGACTGAATGATCCAGCTTTCCTGTTCTCCAGCTTGCAGATGGCACATCGTGGTATTTCCCAGCCTTCATAACGGCGTGAGCCAGTTCCTAGAATAAACTTCTCTTGCATATCCTATTAGTTCTGTCTCTCTGGAGAACCCCACTACCCTTAACTTAATAGGTTTCTTGCTAAAACTAATCTAGGGAAGCTGAAGGCAGAATGGGGCCAACGTCAAGGCCTGGTCAAAAAGAGGACTCAGAGGAACCTGGCTACAGTTTGGTCAAGGAGAGAACCTTTGTTGGAGTTCAACCTGGCCTGATGGAGAGGCTGTACCACAGGGAGAGGGAGGTGCCCAGCCGTCCCAGCTGAGGAGAGACATAGGAGCAAAGAAGTCAATTTGGATGGTCTAGCTCCAGCACATGCCACATAGAACTGGAATAAGCTACGTGGCTGAGCCCTATCCAAACTGTAGCTTTATGAATACATAAATTATTGTTCTTGTTTTAAGACACTGTTTCAGAATGACGCTTTGTCACATAGTTGTAGGCAAGCGAAATAGGCAGACTATTTCATTAGTTAACCAAATACACCCTGGCACGCCTAATGGATCCAACTCACCCTGGCTAGGTCCACCCTGCTATAACCGTAGCTGTATGCATGTCAGTCTCATCCTTTAGACTTACTAGAAACTTGAGCAGGAGTTATTTTATTGTCTATATCTGTATCCCTAGCACCTCTCAGGGTACCTGGCACGTAGTAGCTTCTCATATGTTCTTACTGGATGGGTTAGAGGCCATGGGGAACTGTAGCACAGATATTATGTAATCTGCCAATTTCTTCCCCTTGCCACTTTTTCTGTCAAAGCTCACAGGTTATTTTACTTACATACCCAGCAGCCCCCTCCCACAAACATACACATATACATCACATCTCTTCATTAACCTGTTTCCTCCTGCTGCTTTCAATTCTTACTCAACTATCTTTGGAAAATTTCTCTTGTCAACCTCTGTCTTCTCTTTCCACCTTCATGAAACCCTCCTACCCAAGAGCCTCAAGCAAGGTCGATAGGTTGAATTTAATGGCATGAGGAAAAAGAACACAGTTTGATAAAAATGAGCTTTGAAAACAAGTGCCTTCGATTTCTAAAGCCCTTTCATCATCTCCACAATTTTCTATGTCCAACTTCATCCCTCCTTGATCAACCTGCTTTTCCACAAACAAAAGCATTTAAAAACTTTATATTTGGTTACTGTTTTTTTAATCATCAGTGTAGTAACAACACTGCTGTCCCCCCACACCCCTTTTTCTTTGTATTTGTACGCTATTTCAACAATAGTGTAGAGTTAAATAGGAGTTATTAATCTAGCATTGAATAGCACTAAAAAATATTAGTTCCATCATTAACTCAGTATATATGAACCAGAAAATATAACCAATTTTAATATTGGCCTTTCAAATTTCCAATTACTTACATGGCTCTAAGAAAACAACTCCATAGTAAGCAGGCTATTACATGTATTAAACCTCAGACAACCTTGATCGTTTCCCCCTTTTCCCATATGCGTATATAAAATGTTAATAGTCTAAAAAGTATTCGAATTTCTGTGGTGCAGCTAAAGTATGAAAGGAGAGTCCTAAAACAGGTAAACTGTATTTTTTTAAAGTTTGGATTCATTTCGTCCCTAAATGTTTGGTTTGGTTTGGTCATTGAATGAAGATCTTTGTACAGGAATCCTGTATACTTTTTTTTTTTTTAAGATTTTATTTTTTAGAAAGAGGGGAAGGGAGGGAGAAAGAGAGAGAGAGAAATGACAATGTGTGGTTGCCTTCCACATGCCCCCTACTGGGGCCTGGCCAGCAACCCAGGTATGTGCCCTGACTGGGGAATCGAACCAGCAACCTCTGGTTCGCAGGCCGGCACTCAATCCACTGAGCCACACCAGCAGGGGCGGAATCCTGTATACTTTAGAAATAATATTTATTTATTTACAATAGCGCCAAACTAACCAGGTACTAATAAACTACCAGGAAGATTCAGAAACAACATTTAGGGCACAGAGAAAAGTCAGGGGCTCACTGTTAGACTAGTTCAGCATCCATGCCCAGCTGTCATTAGCATGAGTGGGTAAATTACCTAACCTGAGTGGAACTAAGCTTTTTGGGGATTTTTGTTTGTTTAGTTTGTTTTTCCCATCTGTAAAAGAGAATACAGGACCGATCTTACCCTGCCCTGTTTTTTATAAAGTACCTTTGTAGGTGTGAAATAAGCAACAGCTACTAAAATAGAAATTGAGGCAGGATAGTAAGAACTTAGGACAAACCCTTGGCAAGTGGAATAGGAAAACTGAAACAAACAGCTAAACAAAAGGGCCAAGCAATTTATAGCCAGATACGAAAGGTCACCTCCCTAGGGATAATATCTAGGCCTCAGTTGTATTGGGTTGGCCAAAAAGTCTGTTTAGTGTTTTCTGTAGCTTTTTCATCTTCACCAACAACTTTATTGATTTGGATATTTTATGTCTACTATCTCCCTTATGGTATATAACGTTGATTGTTCTCCATGAATGTCTCCATTTGATCCCTATCAATTTCAACTGGTCTACTGGACCATGGAGCATCATCCAGCGAGAAATTTCCAGCACGAAAACTTTGCAAGCCACTTTTGACATGTTCGATCAGTCACAGCATCTTCTCCATACACTGCACAAATCTTTGTGTTTCACTTGCATTTTTACCATTCTTGAAATAATAAAGCATAGCATGTCTGAAAATGTTGCTTATTTTCTTCCATCCTTAACATTAAAATAGCTACCCCCAATTCACCAATTTTGATAAGTAATTTTTAAATGTACACTGATATGACAGCTGTCACAATACACTCTAACAAAATTGTTTCGAATGAAGTTTAAAGGCAGTTAAGTCCTACTAGAGCCATCTCACAGAGTAAACCAAACAAACTTTTTGGCCAACCCAATATTTAACTCCAGGCCCAGAAAAGCAGCAAAACCAGGTGGGTGATGCCAGGACCAGCTGCAATGACTAACCACCATGACCCTGAAAGAACACACCTGGAAAACTGATTAATATTCTGCTGAAACCCACCCCTGAGACCTTCTCTTAAGGTTCCTGCCTGCAAGAGAAAGAGATCTCAAGACAAAGGACCCGGCAAGTGCAATCTCTCACTGGGGAGCAACCCAACCCATTCCCTTTCCCCTCCTCTTCCCCCAGGGGCATGCATCTTCTAAATTTCAAGGCAATGGGCAGCAGCAGCTTGTCCCAGGCTAATCCTCTGAACCTGTTCCCAAAGTCTCCTAGGCCTTCCTCTTGCTGCTTCTACCCTAAGTTCTTCCTTCTTTTGCTGTCCCCAAATTTAAGTCACCAGAACTGTGTCGTGAGGCCTTTCCTGCACAAAGTCAAAAACCCACACACTGTGGCCTGGCCCTAGGCACATTCCCTGCCAGGCCTCTGTCTGGTAACAGAAATGAAGGTGTGTTTAGAAGGCAACAATGATAAAACATAAAGGGTGCTCCAACAACCTTTTTGGGACAACACAGATTAACTCCGGGATAGAGCCCTCCTCTATTGGTGAGTGTAGCTAGCACTATACAAACTACTGCGAAATTCCATTATAGCGACGGCGCGTGCGCCTGGAAGTCTCGCTTTAACGACAGAAGGGACAGAATTAGAAGTGTTCGTGAATCCTATCGCGAGAGGATAGCGCCAAATGCCACGTAAGAAACTAGAGACCCTGGCGCCGAGCGACAGATGCCGGAACAAACGGACAGTGAAAAGCCGTGGCAGAGTAGGCGTTCTGGTGGGCAGGACTTCCGCCGGAAATGGGGTGGCCTGGAAAATCTTAGAGCCGAGTTCCGGTGGGTGTTTCGGCGGGGTCTCACCAAGTGGGCACCGGTGAAAATGGCTTGCGCGGCAGCGCGAAATCCGGCAGACCAGGACAGGTGGGTCCCGAGAAAGGGGCGGGCTTGGCGCGATCCTGCGGGCGCTGGGCCGCGTTCCCAAGCCCCGAGAAGGGTTCGCCGGTGCCGCTCTGAGCCCGTCTCCGCACGTTCGTTCCTCTGAACCAGGCTCTGAGCAGCGTCCCTGAGCTTCCAGCTTTAGACAGCTCAGTGTTTACCTGTATGTGACGCAGAGGACATTGGGTGCTACGTGGTCGTGACGTTAAGTAATAGAATCGCAAAGTGAGAACTCCGTTTTGTTGTTTTCACTATTGCGACGTTTCAGGAAGGCCCGCTTGGATTCCTTAAGGTTTTTAAGACCCCTGATCCCGTACTTTCTGCGTACGACAGTGGGGCCTGCCTCAGGAATTTTTGACAGCTGTATATAACTGAAGAATTATGACTTTTTTTTCTCTCAAGTGGTTTTTTTTTGCATCTAAAGTAGTGAGTTAAAGTTTCCTTTTTAAGTAAAAGGGAGACAATATAAAGAAAAAGTATTATGCGAATAATGGTATAGGTGTACCGGCAGTCGCGATAAAGATGAATGAATGAGTGAAGTTTTGGAAATACTGCTCTAGCGATACCAGCTCTTCTTCTTCTGTGGCAGGTTTATTTGTATATATCCTGCTTATTTAAATAACAAGAAGACCATCGCGGAGGGCCGGCGAATTCCTATAAGTAAGGTAAGCAGGCTGTCACCTTGGTCCTTCAGTGGAGGTTTTACGGTTAGGGCCACAAAGGCTTCTTTTTATTTCACTTCATTGGCGGTGGTGAAAGGGGGCGGGGAGGCTGAGGAGAACAGTAGCCAAAAATTGGGTGCTTTCCTTAATAACGGTGAAACCAGAAAGGCACTAATTCAGAGCTGAAGGAATTTTTTTAAGTGATTCTTCATGAACCTGTTTTTGAATGAGGAGAGGAGAGAATTGTAGGATTTGCACGGTTTCCATTTAAACCAAGGTTATGACAGTCTCCCTCTTAATAAAGGAGACCAAAACTATGTCCAAAACAGTGTAATGTCCAGAATGCATTGGAGTTTTTAAAGAAAACTTGCAGAAAGTTCAGAGTTGAGTTTTACAGTTTTATGTCAAGTACCTAATGCCAAGTGACAGGTCTTTGTTGAGGCTTTTTATTTTCAAAATTGATGTCATAATTTATTTTTAAGAATCACATTTTGTAATCTAACAACAGATTTCAGGTAACTTAATCTGAAGTATTGAATTTGTTATTTTTGCGTTATTTCATATCTCCCACTTTCTGCTTAAATGTGTTAAAGGAATGTCTATTTTGCTGCCTCAGGATAAAAGAGAAAATGCCAAAGTTCTGGTTTAGAATGCCTGACTCAAGCCACTGTAACAGAGGCCTCCCCAACATACTGCCAAACAATTTTCCAAAGTGGTTGTACCTGTATTAGTTGTTTAACCAGTATTCATTGAGCACCTACTATGTTTACAGTATCATGCAGAGTGCTGGGGAATGTACTGGTGAACAAAATAGTCCTTGCCCTTGTGAAGTTTATGTTCTGTTGGAAGGGAGGTGGACACAGAGGAAAAATCAGTGTTCTTCCTGGGTTTTTGTTTGTTGTTGTTTTAAATGTTTTATAATTATAATGGAAACAACTGTACCTAGTAGAAAAGGAAACCTAGGATTTGGTGCCTGTTTTGATTATAGAATTTAATTTAGACATACACAACGGTATTACAGTATTCACTTAAAGCTAAGCTGTTTAGTGTTTTTTTAACTGTTCAGGCTGTTGAAAATCCTACAGCTACAGAGATTCAAGATGTGTGCTCAGCAGTTGGACTTAACGTATTTCTTGAGGTATGCTGTGGTTTTTTCCCTTCACTATCTTCCATACTCATTTCATTGATAGAACTTTTTTAAACAGAGTCTGTTTTGTTTTGTTTTTTATTTTATTTTAGAAAAATAAAATGTACTCCCGAGAATGGAATCGTGATGCTCAGTATAGGGGCAGAGTCCGGGTCCAACTTAAACAGGAAGATGGCAGCCTCTGTCTTGTACAATTCCCATCACGTAAGCATTTTTTAAATGAATGAATAAAGTTTGGGATAGGTTATTCCTCAATACTGCAAAAAAGGTTCTGATTTTTTTGAAAGGTACAAATAATGTGTGTAAACAGATTAACTTAACAGGACTACCACTTATGGAGAGATAAACAGTGATTCTAACTTCTTTAAAGTTAAGGACCTATATGATAATGTGATGAAACCTACTAATGGTTTCTTAAAAAATACTGTTTTGTGAACATTTTATAAACATCTGGAAGTCCATCATTGCTCCCAGGCTAAGAGTGCAAAATTACCCTTGCTGGATAGCTCAATTAGGTAGAGGATTGCCCCAATATGTCAAGATTGTGGGTTCAAACCCCAGTCAGGGCACATACAAGAATCAAACAATGAATGCATAAGCAAGTGAAATAACAAATCAATGTTTCTCTCTCTCGCAAATCAATTTTTTTAAAGAGTGTAAAATTATTAAATTGTCAGTTGTTAATTGCCATTTCGGATCCAAGAGATCTTGAGGTCTGTTTATAATTTCTATCATTAATAAATCTAAAAAGCTATACTTAGTGGAAAAAAGCAATAGATATGCATAGCATGGTACCACTTAGGTAAATTTAAATACGAAATAAGAAAACACCAGGTCTTAAGATTGTAGTTAACCTAATGGCAAGCAGGGCAGGGGATGGGGAGTGAGGACAGGCGCTTATGGTGAGGGAAGACTGTAGCATTATCCCTGGCGTTTTATTTCTTAAAAAACAACAATAACTAAACAAAGCTGGACATCCATATTCCCAAAATACTAATTCTGGATATTGGAAAGAGAAGTATTTATTTACATGTTATTCATTTCTGAATTTTTTTATTTCTAAAACATTTTAATTTTTTTAAATGGAGCCTGTGTGTGTGTGTGTGTGTGTGTGTGTGTGTGTGTGTGTGACATAATAACTCCAGACTGACACCTCGCTTTTAGTTGGATTAAAATAGGTTGGTTTCTGTATACCAAAACCTTTCAGGATTGGTAGATATTTCTAGAAATTTAAGATTCTGACTCAGGAATGACAGAGAAGTATATTCCAGTGTTTTGTTTTTTTCCATTTGACATCTTCCTATACTATATCTTAAAAGTCGAAAGACCAAAAACACCCCACAAACTTTTGATTTAAAAATTTTAGCTGAAAAAAATGTTGCTTCCTGTTTGCAGAAAGAAAACAGACACAAAGTTTTAAAGAAAAGCTGAGGGCTTGGGGTGTTCCGGGTGAGGAAGGCAGCTTTTGGAACTGGGGGAGGTGGTTGGTGCACACAGCAGGGTGCCTGTAATCATAGATCATCTGAGCAGATGAGTGACATCTTTTGTAGCTTAATGGCATTGGATTTTTATTGTAAGGCAGAGGTCCTGTGTTCCCATAGCTTAAAAGTTATAATGATATATTGATTGTTTCCAGTTTGTTACATTTATATATGTTCTCCTTTGAACTTCAGGTCACTAGCCCAAGACCAAAGTTTTTATTTTATACTTAGTGTTTTAAATTTTGATTGTGTTCATTTAAATATTTCAACATTGTTCTCAGTAATTTTCCCCACCAAAGGCCCCTGCTTGAATGAGTCATTGTCTTCATAGTCATTTATTTTTTCTTTTTATTTTTTTTAATTTATTGATTTGAGAGAGAGAGAGAGACATCAATTTGTTATTCCTCTTATTTATGCATTCATTGGTCCCTCCCTGTATGTGCCCTAACTGGGGATTGAACCTGCAACCCTGTCACCTTGGGACAACACTCTAACTTACTGACCTACCTGACCAGGGCTATTTTTTCTTGTTAAATCTTTCTCATTTTCTTAATGTGTGATAATTTCTTCAACTTTGCAGTATTTGAGTTAATGACCTTCTGTCTTACCTCTCAGATTATACACTAAACTTAACCTCTGGTTCCTAGGTAAATCAGTAATGTTGTATGCAGCGGAAATGATTCCTAAACTAAAAACAAGGACACAAAAAACAGGAGGTGGTGACCAAAGTCTTCAGCAAGGAGAGGGAAGTAAAAAAGGGAAAGGGAAGAAGAAGAAGTGACCTGGTATGAGAAGCAAGTATGTGATACTACTGTAAGGGACATGAATGGAGGTTTCTAATTTGTATCCGGGAGACACGGGAGCTTTTGTATCATCTGACTGAACATTTGTGCCTCCCAACTCCAGCATCAGAGTTGACAGTGAAATACATTTACATCAGAAGTTTGCATCTAGCTCTTACGCAGTTTAAAAGAAAAAAAATTTTTTTGCCTTTCAGTGCAAAGGTTTTTTGGAAGAGAGAAGCTTATTTTTAAATGAATAATGGACTCTACCATAAGTTATTTGAAATCCTGTATCTGTCCTCTGTGTAAAAACATGTTCGGATAAATGAGTTTAATAAGATTTGAAACACGTTTTGCTTGCCTTTTAAGTTAATGAAATAAAATTTGAAACTGACTTCTGTAGCTTTTGCTTACAAACTAATCAATGCTAGTGGGGGAGACAATTAAGAAAATAAAATGGGTAGTGGAAGTTTAGTATGAGCCTAAAACTCGGAGAAGGTGATTAAATCCTCTTGGAGGTCTGTGAAGAGCCAGTCTATAGATCATATTCTTTTAATTAGTTATTGTCATTTAATTGTTCGATTACTAGTTTTTTGACATGTGTAAAGTGCTTGAGTTTAAGGTTTAGATTTGCTTTTGTAGGCTTAAGAAGGTTGTTTCAATTGTAGTCCTAAAATTACCAATGCTTTAGCACCTTGAGATACACTTTTTCAATCATTTAAATCTTATAGGTGATTCTAACTATCGCAAAGCACAGTTTCTGAAAGTGGTAATTTTTTTTGTAAAATTCAAGAGAATCTCTATCCAGCCATATGTTTTCGTCCACTGAGACTCTTTTGGGGAACTGCCTTCTCTGACTCCATATACTTTTGGAAAGGCTGTTGCAGTCATGCGCTGTATAACATTTCAGTGAATGATGGGCCACATATATGACGGTGGTCCCATCAGATAATGGAGCTGAGAAATTCCTGTCACCCAGCGACATTGTAGCTGTTGTCAGTTTGGAGCAACACAACGCATCACTTGCATTTACGGTGATGCTGGTGTAAACAAACTTGCACTACCATCATATAAAAGGATTGCACATAAAATTATGTATATACAGAACATAATACTAGATAATGATAACAAATGACTTACTGGTTTATGTATTTACTGTACTAAACTTTCTATTGCTATTTTAGAATGTATTCCTTCTACTTACAAAAATAAGTCTGCTATAAAACTGTATGCCATGTTCTACCAACAGCAGCCTTGTATATCTTGTGCTTACTGTTTCTCTTGATTGTGTCTCTTACTGTTGTGCTTGATTGAATCTCGTGTTGCATTATACATTTAGTGTAGCCTACATGTGCAGTGTTTGTAAAGTCTGTAGTAGTGTAGACCTATCCTAGGTCTTCACATTCACTCGCCGCTACATACCCACTGACTACCCCGAGCAACTTCCAGTCCTCCAAGCTTCATTCATGGTAAGTGCCCTATCCAGGTGTACCATTTTTTAATCTTTTATACCATATTTTTACTATGCCTTTTCTATGTTCAGGTATGCTTAGATACACAAATACTTAACCATTGTGTTATAATTGCCTACAGTATTCAGTACAAGAACATACTGTACAGGTTGGTAGCTTAGGAGAAGTAGGAGCATAGGTGTGGTCTCATTGTTGAGAACTGTGGTACATGTCTATCTTCAGCTTCAAAGCACGCTGGGAAAGTGGATATGTAGCTTCTTCGGTCCTGATAGTAGAGGCAGCAAAGAAGAAAGTAGTTGAGAATGGATATTGGGGCAGCCAACTTAAATGATTTGTCACAGAAAGATGGCTGAAGTCAAAAATTGCTTTAGTTCTGGGGCAATAAGAATTGCCATAGAGGTTTCAGAACTACTGCCCTAACATTGTATTGCTGTTTCTTCACATTGTTGTAACCAGTGCATAATTGAACTTTTCTTTGCCAATCAAGGGAAAAATGGAATCTTCTCTGATATGAGCAAGGTTGAGCATGTACTCGTATGTTGCATACCGTTTGTATTTACTTCAATGAATTATGTTAACATCATTTGCCCACTTTTTAAAGACTTTATTGTTATCAGTATTATACCTGTACATAATTAAAGAGCCAGCTAGTTTTAATAGTTTAAATTTTAGGCATTAATTTCCATCTTAGGAGGATTTAGTTTTCCTTCCTTTACCCCCACCACATGCATGCCTGCTTCCTACCTTCCTCCTACCAATTACCAATAGATCTCATAATCTTCACCACTATTCACACTTTACATTATTACCATGTCCATTTGTAGCTGGGCCATGTAGTGCCCTTGTCACTCGGAAATGTGACCAGGAGCCCAGCAACACTGGCCTCCCCTGGGATCTTGTGAGACATGCGAAATCTCTGATCCCAGCCCAGAATTCAGACTTTTAACAAATCCCCAAGTAGTTCTTATGCACATTTAAAGGTTTGTTGTTTATTCTTTCTTTTTTGCAGATGACTTATTTTTCAAATTAATTAACTATATAGAAATATGGAAATGTAGATATGGAAAGCAGGGGCTTAGCTTTTATCACTGTCCCCACACACACATACACTAAGCTACTATAAATTTATTATTTATATATGTAGCACACATTAAGTTTTAAGAAACACTAAAGTATGCTGTAGATATTTTTATTTCCTGCACTTATGTTTTCCTTGGAGCTATTTTTTCATTTATTTAATTTTCTAAATATCACTAACTCAACCACAAATGACCAGTTGTCAAAATGTTTTCAAAAAGTTTGTTCACATCAGGCGGTTTATTAATTTCATTATTGAAATCTCTCCTGGATCCTCTAACCTGGCTCTAACCTGCTGGTCACCCATGAGGCCTAGTGCCCAGCTTCACTCTGAGCCCTCTTCGCCGTCAGCTGGAGTGTGACTCAACTGCTCTGTTGTTACAGATGTCTTGTATTAGTGTATCCTGTGTATTCCTTTTTTGGATGGTTGTTTTATGTAACCCATCTTCAGGCTTTTTCTGGGAAAAATGCAAGGGGGAAGGTAAATGTTCTTGGACCTTGCATATCTGAAAGTGTCGTCATTCTACCCTCCCACTGTTTGGCTGGGTATAGAATTAGCACTGGAAATCACATTTCAGAAGTTCAAGGGCATTACTTCATGGTCTTCTGACTTCGGTTAATAGTTGAAGGAAAATCCAACTTATTCTAGTTCATGGTCTTCTGTGACCCACAGTAATCTGTTGAAACCTGCAACATCTCAGGATTCTGAAATATCACAATTGTGTATTTCGTATGGGTCTTTTTTTTGTCCATTGCGCTGGGTACTTAATGGGCACTTTCAATCTGGAAACTTGTGTTCTTAAGCTTTGGGAAATTTTCTAGATCTTTGTTGGACTCCTGATTTGAACATTGGACGTAATGGACTAGTACTAGTCCTCAAATTTTCTTATCTTTTTCTTTTTTCTTTGCCTTTATGTTCTATTTCCTAGAATTCATCAGCTTTATCTTAAAACCCTTCTATTGAAATTTTTATTTTTCTTGTATTTTCAACTTATCTAATGTCTCTTGCCATCTGAGTGTTTCCTTTTCCTAAGCATTCTGTTATTTCATAGATGTAATTTATTTCTCAGGGTATGATTTGCATATTTTCTAAATTTTTTTTTTTAAATACTCACCCAATGATGTTTATTGATTTTAGAAAGGGAGAGAGAAACATCAGTTGGTTGCCTCCTGTATGTGCCCCGACTGGGGATCGAACCTGCAACCTTTTGGTGTATGGGACAACACTTCAACCAACTAAGCAACCCGGCCAGGGCTTTCTTTTTTTTATTTTTATCCCTGTCATGGTAAGTAGACTTCCTTAGATTTTTTTTTTTCTTTTTAAGTGAAAGATCAAAAAAACTAATTGGAAGTTCTGAGCACGCAGGGCTTGCATACTGAGCTTCACTAAAGGGATATCTGCTGAGATGTTTTCTGGGATACTTCCAAGATCAGAGGTGTTTTTCTCTTAAGCTGATCTGCTTCCACAGGAGTCTACCGAGTTCCAAGGAGATAAAGGATCTGGAAGCCTAGTAGGAAAAAGTAGGGTGAGGAAATGGGTCCCGGCTTTTAGTCAGTCAATCCTGTTTTTAACACAACTTCCCCCTCAGTCTGCCTGTGTTCCCCTGCTCCAAAGGTCCTCTTCTGTGCAGAGGATAAACCTCCAGCCTTTTACTTAAATAGGGATAGGGTAGTTTTTCACCAACCCTCCTTGTTTGAGTTGCCTTCCAACATTAAGATTGCCCTTTATAGTTATTTTGATATTGGGTGTGACTTTATAATGAAATTTCTATATCCAAGGAGACTGGGAAAGGTAGGCAGAATAATGCCCCCCCACAAAAAAAAGCCTGTGGTTATGTTATTATACTTTATGTGGCAAAAGAGGCTTTGCAGATGTGATTAAGGATCTTGAGCTGGTACAAGCATCTCAGAAATATTGTGGCTTCAGTTCCAGACCACCATAATAAAGTGAATTATAATCTTTTTGCTGGTGGAGGGTCTTGTGTTCAGTTTGTAAAAAACACACCTGTGAAGCACAAGAAAGTGGAGTGCAATAAAACAAGGTATGCCTGTCCTGGGTTGTCCAGCTGGGCCCAGTGTAATCACAAGGGTCATTATAAAAGGGAAGCAGAGTACTAGAGGGATAGAGGTAGAGGAATGCATGCAGTCTTCAAGCTAACAGAAGCAAGGAAATGGATTCTGTAGTGTCCAGAAGGATTGCAGCCCTGCCAATCCGTTTTGGGTGTCTGACTTCCAGAACTATAAGCTAATGAACTGTGTTGTTTTAAGCCAATATATTTGTGGTAATATATTACAATAGCAATAGGAAACTAACACATCAGGTGAACTATTGGGTTGGCCAAAAAAAGTTCATTTAGCTTTCTCCACATGATGGCTCTAGTAGTGCTTAATTGTCTTTAACTTCATTTGAAACAATTTTGTTAAGAGTGTATTTTGACAGCTGTCATATCAGCGTGCATTTAAAAAAAAATCAAAATTGGTGAATTTTTGTGCAGCCATTTTAATGTTGAAGATGGAAGGAAATAATGCAACATTTTTGGTGTATTATGCTTTATTTCAAGAAAGGTAAAGACACAACTAAAATGCAAATAAAGATTTGTGTAGTGTATGGAGAAGATGCTGTTACTGATCAAACATGTCAGTTTCTTGGTACTAATGACACTTTGGCCAAATAATTCTTTGCTGTGGAGCTGTCTTATGCATTGGGAGATGTTTAGCAGCACCCCAGCCTCTACCCAATAGAAGCCAGTTGTGGGAGAAAGGTGACATACTCAAAATCAGTAAGGTGAAAATGAAAATTGTCTTGTCTTTTACAGAAAAAAACTAAACGGACTTTGTGGCCAACCCAATATTTAGCTAAGACAAACTGTCCAGCTTTTGGAATCGTTGGCCTCATTAGTAGTCTCTACTTAGTGGTTCGAAACCCTAGCTACATGTTAGAATCACTTGAAGACTTCTGAGAGCATTCTGGCACCCAGGTACCACAGTGGACTGTCAGAATTTTTGGTAATGGAGTCCAATACCAGTGTTTTTAGAAAGCTCCTCAAGTGATTATAATAAAAACCTCTGTATACTAAATATAAAGATATCATTTACCCAATAGTGGTTTTATCTTAAAATGTGGTTCTTGGACCATCGACATCACCCGGGGACTTGGAAATTTAAATTTTTCAGCCCTGCCCAAGACCTACTAAGAGAAGCTTTGGGGGTGGGGCCAGCGATCTGTGTTTTAACAACGTGCACCCCCCCACACACAAGAAATTCTGATACATGCTAAAGTTTGAGAAGCACTATCTAACCAAAGAACCTCCTTATTGCTCTTAATCTCTGAAGTGTGTTATAAAGAGATGTTATAAGAATATTGTGGTGACTTTTAATTAAGGTCAGTCTTAAATATATTTACTTTCTTGCTGTACTGTATAGAACTATACTATTTGATGGCTAAGGATCTGGATCGTGTGTTATTCTTAAACACAAAGATTGTAGACATAGATATGTAAAGACAGATACAGGAGACAAAGCTAACACACCCTCTAGCAGTAGGTATTTTAATAAAATCCTCAAGTTCTTGGTCTCAAAGTACAGAATAATTTAGAGGCACATAGAAGCATTTTCTACATTAAAATATATACAACCTATGAGACGTGTGTGTAATACAGTGTGTCAGTAGAGAGTGGTATAGATTTCCTTTCAGTGAGAAATGGAATTATTAGACAGCAGTGTTTAAGGTTCGTTTATCTGTATTCAGATTTAGTCTAGATTTTTCACTAAAGCCCCACAAAATAAAGTGAAATCTTAACAGTTCAATGAGATCATGGAATTTTATTTACATCCATTTCCAGTCAGTATATCACATCTTCAGGACAGGCAGTGACTTATTTAAAGGCTGTGCTCACTTTCTTCAGGCCGTGGGCAGAAGACTCCTGAGGAGCAGTAATTACTGGTCTGAAACCTTTCAAGTGGAGGAAGAATTGCTGTTGGGATTCTCTAACTTTACATATCCCCCAAATACCATTCATGTACAAATAAATGCTTGTCTTCTAGCTAGACACAGGCTCAATTAGTTTTCAAACTCTAGCATGGCAAAATGTTACTTGGGAAATAGAAGCTGAGACAAAATTGTTCAACTCGTAACTTCTTTCTTTCTTTAACACGTATGCTTTGACTGCCAAAAACAGTAACAGTTTCTTCCAGAATGCACTGTAGGAGGAAACTATCAAGACAAAAAAAATGCACTCAAAATATATTTTCTTACTATAGTAGTTCTTAAACTGATATTAGCCTGTAAGTAGTCATGAGCAATAGTAACCTTTATATCTTGCCTGATAATATATTCTATATAGTAACAATCTGATTATATGTTTTGTATGCTAGAGATTGCTCATTTTTATTCTTTTGCCACTGAGAAAAGCGTACTTTACGGGGAAAGGGATTTAAATACTCCTACAGGGTTTGTTTTTTTTTTTAAACTAAGGCTTGATTTTATCCAAATAATTGCTTGCCTCCTAAAGGTTTTTAAAGTTAAATTTAATAAGATGCCATATGATCACCACTATTGTCCCTATAAAAAGATAAATGCCCTGATCCATATTGTAATATGCAGGTGATATTGACCCTTATTTTTGATATCTTTAATATTTTTTACATCATGGGACATCATTATGATCTTACCTGTTATTAAAAGGAGAACTAACTAATCATTTATTGGCCTTAAAATGCACTCTTATCGGGGACTGAGCCTGCAGCCCTGGCATATGCCATGTCCTGACTGGGAACTGAACCAGCGACCTTTCACTTTGCAGGATGACGCCAAACCAAGACACACTGATCAGGGCTAATCTTGGTAGTTTTGTTGTACTCTTTAGTGAGCTTAGTCTAATTCAGAAGTACCCTAGCACTGTGGTTGGTATAAAACTGTTTTTCTAGTCCAGACAAGCTATCTGGCTCATCAAACTGGAGACATTGATTTTAACTTTTTGTTATATACTCAAATTATGTAGTTATATGCAGTTTATCAAAATAAAGCCTAAAGATGACAGCATTTAAGCAGACTACAAGTGATTCTGACTTGCGAACTAGGGAGACCTCTCATGTCTGGCCTTAAAGGCCAGAGAAAGAAGGTGAAGGCAGTTTTACTTAACCACTGCCGATCAGACTACAGGTTATACCGTATTTTCTTTCAGTCTCCTAGAACTGCTCTTAGAGCCTGGTGTCATCATTAGCATGTACTGCTAGCTAATGATATAAACAAGAACATACATGTAATCGGGTGGGCAGGTCTCTTGGAGGGTCCTTAAAGTGGTTTAAAAAAAGACTGGAAAAGAAACAAGACTAAACCAACATGTTAGCACTGAACGTGAAACCAGGGATGATTTCCATTTTAGCATCTCAAAAACAGACAAATCTAAAGCTTATAAGCAGGTTTTAAAAAGCCACAAGACAATATTACTAGTTCTACAGGGAATTGGGAGCTGTGATTACTGATGTGTGTACGTTTCCCCTTTTATCAGCAAAGTGACTGCTGTACAAAGCTGTTCTAGTATTCAGCTGCTACAATGTCAGGAAAACAAGGACAACCCCCATTCAGACTCATCACTTAACATTCATTCCAATTATTACTCGTTTGTAATAATTTTCTAAAGTATTTTTTAGCAGATTACACTAGCAAAATGGAACCTCCAGCTTTTGGCAGGTGCTCTCCACGAGCATTATGCGTGATATGGTCAGTACATTTCCTACATGTGTGTATGCACAAATACACCAAAAACATTTAATACAAAATTATACCTTACATGAAGTAGACTCTTAAAGAGTATCCTAAAAAATAAGTACAAAGAAAATGCATGCAAAGAGAGCCCACTGAAGTACAAAGCCCATGGGATATATAATTTTATTTTAAGTTTGTATTTCTGGCAGGATGGTAAATATGTTTTTTCCTACCAAGAGGCAAAATATATTTTCCAAAAATTTAGATATTGCCCTTGCATTAAATTTAAATTAAAATGTTCCCTATGTATACAGACAGTAAAAGTAAGCAAAAACAACACATTCCATTTTTAAATATATCAAAAATGTTTCCAAGGCAACATTATTAAAATGATTATACCACAGTCCCTAACACAACATCAAGCTCTAATAGGAAGGTACAGAGGGCAGAAAAGCTTCATCCAGTCGTGTTTAGGTGCTCTTCTTTTCATCACCCAGCAAATTCACGGCAGCTTTCTTGACTGTTGGGAGGAAAGGAAATTTTATCAAAGCTTTTTGCAGTAAGGGCTCTGTGTGTAATGTACCTACTAGGTAACCAGTAGGGTGACTCATGTTCAGATGAGAACACATTGAGGTTTGTGGTCAGGGCTAAGAATGTTTCCAGGAAATGGACAAGAAACTACTTGATGGCACAAATCCTGAGTACTTGAGCAAAGTTCTTGAAGGTCATCTAGCCTAGCCCCCCCAGCCCCAGCCCCCCCAGTTGTGACACTACCACCTAAGCCCTCTGTCCTCCTGTAAGTGCCATACGCTGCAGAGATTCCTTGGGCATTTGGTGTTCCTCTGTAAAATCGAGAAATTCTCTTTTGTATCTGGGTGCTCACCTGTACAACTTCACTGTTTCAGTCTGATGACAACTAGGTCATCCATCTATTCTGTGGCAGAAACCAGCCCTCGAAACAATGGGAAGAGTGCTGCAAGTCTCTAAGTTGGTGGCAAGAACTACATTCTTGAAGAAAGTATTTGTCCCTCTGTGGGAAACTAAGCCTTCCCCTTCTTAATTACCAAGTAGCTTAGAATGTGGTGTGACAACTAGTGTGGTGTGAGATGGAGGAGGGAGGGCATTTTCTGGAAGCTTCCGGGGTCTCCTATGAGAGTCCACACTGCAGCTGTTTTTGGTGGAGCCCAAGTCCAATGATAAGAGCCAAGTCCCTCCTTGTTCACAGCCTGGCAGCTGCTCTCCAATTAAAATTGCTGAACAAAGTTAACAAGAAACTGTAGCCTTTCTTCACTAGCTCTTTGTGAAAACGTACTTCCTGGGGAGTCCAGAAGCTTTGAAGAAAGGCTGATATGTATGTAGCATGTAAGTTCCTCATTTTCATTCTCACGGTCCTGTTTACGAATGTATCATAGCACAGGAAAATTGGATTAAAAGTGGATTTTAGAATATTGCTATCTAAGAGAACCAAGAGGCTAAGAAATGTTGGCACACTAGACAGAAATGACACCACCAGAGGTTGACGGTTAGGCTGAGGGCAAGGAGGAACAGAAAAGAAAGTTCTTAAAAGCAACTGGTGACTCGAAAGTGGGAGCATGTGAAGGTTATGAGTTACTCTTAAAAATGTAGAAAAATGTGTTGGAGTAGACTGGAGCGCTGTAGACCAAAACGGGAGTTCAGAGGAGAGGTCTATGAGGGAGAAGTGGGAGGACACATCATGCTGGGACGTCAGTGCCTCTGGAGAGGGGTCAGGTCGCCCCTCATCTCCCACTTTCTGATTATCATAGAGCTCTAACAACAACAGTGGAATCCCCAAATGTCATGTCCATTGCCCTCTTTTCTCCATCTTCTGAAAACCATTACCATTTCCCCGGAACTTAAGACCCATCTTCAGCAAAATCACCTCTATCCTCATCCATTCCTCCAAATATTCCCTTTACCTTGCTTTTACAAAAACAAGGTTATCCCCTGAGGACACTGCTTTCTCATGTGGTGGCAGTTTTTGTTCCTTTTTCCATGACCCTCGTACCACTGGATCTGGGGTCTAGTGTTATCTTTGTTCTTCACTGCCACATTCAGATGTTCATGTCATCAGATTATGTCTTCCACTGGCATTTCTTTTCCCAGTCATCTGTGATCCTTGGGCCATGTTGCCTTATTTCTTTTAAGATTTTTGCTACACAGTTAATATCACTAATACCACTCCTATTTTAATTATTGGTGATTTCAATATCCATATAGATATACGTGATCCTTCCAATATCCTGACCTCCTAGTTCCTCCCCGCCAATAACCATTATATTCCATCCTACCTACTCCGCTTTCCGCAGGCCCTCACTCTCCTGGTTCTTGTCACTACCAATAACTGCAGTCCCTCTACGTTCTCAGTGTCAAACATCCCACTCTCCACCATCACCTCCTATCTTTGTAGCTCCCTCCTATTATCCTGATTCAGAATTCTTCCCTCAGCAACCGGTTTCATTATCCATTGATCTGACCACCTTTGCCTCTGTTCCTTACTTTGCTTCTTACCCAGCTTGCCTTCCATTCTCAAACACTGATGCTCCTTCGTCCCACTCTCACTTCATAGTTGTTCCTTAACAAAATTAACTTTGACACAACTCTCCACCTATTCTGAATGTGGCTGGAGAAAAACACAAGGGAACCAGTCTCACTTTAAGTCCATGGACACAAACCTCAAGCGAGTCTGCAATACTGCCTGGCCATCACATGACACTGCCTGGGCCACTCCCTCTCCCAGTGTCTTAGAGCGGCCAGCAAGTTATAACCACACTCACTGGTTTATGTACTGCCTATAGCTGCTTTCACACTACAGTGGGAGAGTTGAGTACCAGCAAGAGACCTGATGGCCTGCAAAAACTCAAGTATCTGGCCCTTTACAGAAAACATTTGCTGACCCCAGCCCTAGACAACTATTTCATAACTTCTCTTCCCATCCCTTCCTTCCCTATCCTCTCTCACTTGACCTTTTCTTCCTACTTTACTGAAAAATTTGAAGCAGTCAGAAATTACTTTGATAAGCTCCCACCATCACATGTACTGACCTACCAGCATTTTACCCATCAACCCTGATGTCCCTCCTGTTACTGTAAACTGCTGCTGCTCCTGTAACCAATCCTGTGTGTACACTAGGTTCGATACCCTCTGGTCAAGGACAGATGGCCAGCAATTCACCCTCTCACTGGTATCATTTTCTTGCTCTTTACTGGATCATCCCCATTAATTCTTAGACATACTCTGTTTCTTTCACCTTAAGGAAAAGAAAAAAATCCTTGGGGCACTAGTTCCTTTTTCCAGTTATAGCCCAATTATGCTCCTTTGCAGGAAATGTCGCAAAAACAGTTGTCTACATTCTGTCATGTCTTTCCTCCCATTACTTTCAAATCCATTCCAATCAGGACTTTGCTCCCACCACTCCACATACGTGTTTTGTCGAGATCACCAGTGCCTTCCTCGCTGCTAAATCCAGTGGTCAGTGTTTAGTCCTTCTTATCTTACTTGTCCTGTCTGTGGCATGTGACACAATGAATCACTCCGTCCTCTCTGAAACACTTCCTTCACTTGGCCGGTGATACCAGTCTTGGGCTTTTCTTGACACCTCAACTCGCCACTCCTTATCAGTCTGCTTTGCTGGTCACTTCTCAGTTTCTAAACATTGGGGACCCCAGAGTTCAGTCCTCAGACCCATTCTTTTCTAACCACGTTCACCCCCTTAGTGATCTCATTCAGTCTCATGTTTACTGTCTGTGTGCTGGTGACCCCCAAATTCATATCCCCAGTCCAGACCTGTCTCCTTAATTCCTGACGTCTATATCCTAATGGCTGTTTGACTACTCCATGTAGGTACCTAATAGACACCTCAAAGTCATGTCCAGAAATGAATTCCTTATTTTCCCTCTCAACCTGTTAGGCCTAGTCTTCTCCAGCTCAACAGCAATCCTATCCCTCTGAGTGTTTGGGCTAAAAAGCTTGTCTTCGTCCTTAACTCCTGTCTCATACTCCTCACACAAGTCCTACTGGCTCTACATTCTAAATCTATCAAGAGTCCAGTGACGTCTTACCTCCTGCTTCTACCATTATGAACCAAGCCACCACCATCACTTCCAGCCAGATCACCACAACCATCTTTTAACTGGTCTCCTCATTTCCTCCCTGTCTCTCTTCAGTCTAATCTTTAAATACAGTTGCCAAAGTGATCCTGTTAAAACACAGGACAGATCATGTTGCTCCTGTGCTCAAAATTCTCCAACAGCACCCCATCTAACACAGGGGGAAGCCAAAGCCTTTACCCTCTAAAGCATTACAAGAGCTGTCTTCTTCCAGCTTCTACTCTTCAACCTCTCTGAACGTGTCTCCTTCTACTCTCCCTCTAGGTCATTCTCTTCCAACTGTACTCTTTCCCCGCTCCAGGCTTTTGCATGAGCCATTCCTTCTGTCTGGAGCATTCTTCTCCACAGTTCCTTCCTTCACCACTTTCACATCTGATTCAGTACAGCCTTCTGGGTGAGGACTTCCTAAATCACTCTGTGTAAACTTGTAACTTTCCCTTCAGCCGCTAGCAGTCCCTTACCCTTATTTGCTACATTTTCCTCTATGTCAACAGCTAACTATACCATGTAACTTACTTTTTAGTTTCTCTCTCTCTCTCTCCCTGTCTCTCTCTCAACAAGATTGTAAGTCTTCATGAGTTTGAGGAGTATGATCTGTTTGGTTCACTGGTCCACCCCCAGTGCTGTGAACATACTTGGCACATATTAAGCACCTCAGTAAACATCTGTTGAATGAATGCATCAGTCAGCTGAGAGAGATGCCATTCTCTGGGATCTGTAACAAAAGCAATCTGAATAGCACATTAAGCAGTTCAACCTGACGTGAATTAAAGAGATACTTGAATATAAATACATATGATTCTCTCAAATCTCTGTCCACCGCAGCAAGTCATTTTTCCTAATGTGCTGAATGAATGGCGTATTAAATGTGGCACGGAGGAAGAATCTTGGGGAAAGTAAAGGACAACAGGCAAAGTCTTGTTAAAGAAATCCCGAGTAATCTTGGTATTTGGCTGAGGAAATCTGACAGGACAAGAAGGCCAGGGAGCTTATTGCTTGGGCCCAGCGTATCACGCCCCCTGTCTAATGCTGAACCAAGCTGTTCCCGAGTCTTACCTTCTTTAGTGATGGCATCTGCAGTCCCTTTGGCTTTGTCCTTCATTTCATTCACCACATTGTCTACCTGGGACTCATGCTTCAGGAAGAAAGGACGGATGATGCGCTTGTAGAGCAGTTCTGCCCCGTTAGAGGGGCTCGGGGCCATGCACCACAACAGGAAGCCGCACTGCACAGAACGAGAATCAGCATGGTCACAGAAGGGGAGTGGGCACCCTGACGGCACACTGCCCACTGCGACGCTGCGGATGGTGCTGCCTCTGCTGTTTTCTCCAATAGCAGTGCCGGTGTTTTCTGCAAGCTACAGGTGAGCTTTTCTTAGATGGAAAAATGTGAAAATAAAGAGCTAGTAAGGAAAACCTGAGACTGAAAAAGAAAGGTAAAACATACCAAGCCCAGCAGTTTTATTTCCTCCCTAATGCAGACTGCTTTTTAGTTATAAAAGCTTTTATTAATTATAACTTCAAAATCAGTTGTTGTTTTTTTAGAAAAACATAGCACTTATCTGCATGTGCAAAGCCCTATACAGATAAGACTAATGTATGAGGCTTGTTCTTAGTAGGCCTACCTTGGTAAGTCTGTCACATTTATTAATCCTGTTATAGGAAAAATATCCTGGCCATTCTTGAAGTCTTCCCATAGTGGAATCTCAGTTTTTAGTAGATCTTAGCCTTCAAGTAATCTTTACAGTCAGGTGTTTCTCTTCTGTCACCATGAATGTAGATATTATTCCTAACTCTTTTTTATGGCTCTACTTCGCCATTGAGATTTAAAAAAAAAAAATTGATGAGAATTCTACCCTAAAAACTTAAAAAAAGAAAACTCCAACAAGAATTGTCATACTATGTTTATATCCAAAATAATTTTACTGTTTATTCAAAGGATAAGTAACAACCAGCACTTCAAGTTGTCCAAGCAGTTTATTCCTCTATAATGAACAAAAAAGGGAACATCTAGAGTGATAGGCTCATTTCCTTAGAAAGTTTGATAAACTACATGCACACTAGGTTCTTTTCATTTAAGGTACTAACACTCAGCCTAATTGACTCTAAAAAAAAACAGATCTCATTTCTTGAGATTCCAAATCTGTATTTTTTACAACTGAAACTAACCTCTCAACTTCTTGTGCCACAAATTTAACTGTAGCTTTAATCCTCGTTATTCTAAACCAAAGAATGTATTCAAACAATCAAGAAGCTATATTGCTTTTCTAAAATAATCTTTTGAATTTAAAATGCACATATTTGTGCCCTAAAGCTCACTCCATCGGTACTATGTTGGCTCTAAGAAATTTGTATCATATTCTGAAGTTCCATTACACTCAAAATAAATAAAAGGTGGGTTCTCAACACATTACTCCCTCTAGATTATCTGAACTATAGAACTCTGGGAAAGTAACAGTCCTGAATTAGAATTTTTGCAGACATAAGAGCAGGGGGTCAAGCTTTCAAAGGACGGTTATCAGACTGGATTATAATCATAAACTACAGCTATATGCTTCTTACAAGAAACATACCTCAGACAAAACCAATTAAGAATACTTAAAGGAATTTTCATCCTTTCATTTGTATTAGACAATCACCAACTCTCAAACAGCTCATGTAGTAGTACATAAGCAAATAGCGATAAAGGAAAACAGTTCACACCAAGAAGATTCACCTGAACCTAAATATCTTTAATATATGGAAACTATATATAGCTTTGTATATATCTTAGTAATTATATCTTTATGATTCTTATTGTTATGATTACATAATTTGTAATTATATATAGCTACATATAGCCTCAAATATTGCTCTGAAATATATGTAGTCAAAATTATAGAGATAAATGGACAAAATCCACAATCACAGATTTTAACCCTTTCATCAGTTATATATCAAACTAGAAATAATACAGAACAAAGAAAAATTTTAAATCTTGATTTCAAGATATATACATATTTCTCTACTCAACAAACAGGGATTCCAAGAGGATTATATACTACATTATATAGAGGATAAGAGTGTGGTCTCAGAGAAACTGGGTTCCAATTCTGGTTCTGCCACTTACTAGCCTGGCAAACATTGTTCATGTTAATTCCTTAAGTCTGTTTTTAACCCCATAATACAGTTATTAACTGAAATTTTTAAAAAATCAACCTCAGCACTGGCTGGTGTGACTCAGTGGATTGAGAGCATTATTGGCCTGCAGACCGAAAGATCATCAGTTCAGTTCCTTGTCAGGGCACATGCCTGAGTTGCAGGCCCAGTCCCTGGTTGGGGGTGTGTGAGAAGCAACTGATCAGTGTTTCTCTCTTGTACATTGATGTTTTTCTCCCTCTCTCTTGCTCTCCCTTCCCCCTCTCTAAAAATAAATCAATAAAATCTTGGGAAAAAGACTTAAAAAAGAAAATCAATCTCATACAGATTTTGTATAAAATAAATATTTGGAGCACTTGGCTTTGTGTCTATCCCAAGAATACTGTCTTCTACCAACATCCATGAAACAGTTAACACGCTCACCTAGTAGTTTTATGTGGGATAGAATCAAATCCCAGAACCAGCATACACCCTTTTTAAACAATTATTGGGCCAAAAAGTTCATTTAGTTTTTTTCTCATATGATGGCTCTAGTAGTGCTTAGTTGTCTTTAACTTCATCTGAAACAATTTTGTTAGATTGTGTTGTGACAGCTGTCATATCAGCATGCATTTAAAAAATAATTTATCAAAATTGGTGAATGTTTGTGCAGCCATTTTAATATTGAAGATGGAAGAAAATACGCAACAGTTTTGGCATATTTATTATTTCAAGAAAGGTAAAAACACAACTGAAACAAAAATAGATATGTGCTGTGTATGGGGAAGGTGCTGTGACTGATGGAATGTGTCAAAAGTGGTTTGCGAAGTTTCTTGGTACTACTGACATTTTGGCCTAACAATTCTTCACTGTGCGGCTGTCTTATGCATTGGGAGATGTTTAGCAGCACCCCTGGTCCCTACCCACTAGAAGCCAATAGCGGGAGATTGCTGACATACTCAAAATATCCAAATCGATAGTTATTGATGAAAATGAAAAATGTGTCTTTTATTTTATGGAAAAAACTAAAAGGACTTTTTGGCCAACCCAAGATTTTGTAACTCTCCTTTTACTACCTGAACTAAAATTCAAAGTAATGATATACACATAATTACCAAACAAAATCCTGATAGTACAATAATCCTCCCTTATCCGAGGGGGATATGTTCCAAAACCACCAGTGGATACCTGAAACCATGGATAGCACCAAACCCTTTTTATACTACGTTTTTCCTGTACATACATACCTATGATAAAGTTTAATTTATGAATTAGGCACAATAAGAGATTTACAACAACTAGTAAATAAAATAGAACAATTATAACAATTTACTGTAATAAAAATTATGTGAATGGCTTTAGGGCCATAGTTAAGTACAAAAAAGGTTACTTGGACACAGGCCTTACTGCGACAGTCGCTCTGATAACCGAGCTGGCCGCTAAGCGACTACCAGGCGGGCAGCATAAACAGCCTGAACGTGCTGGAGAAAGGGGCGACTCGCATCCCAGGCAGGACAGCGCGGGATGGCGCGAGATTTCATCAGGCTATTTAGAATGGCCTGTAATTTAAAACTTATGCATTATTTCTAGAATTTTCCATTTAATATTTTTGGACAATGGTTAACTGATGGTAAGTGAAACCGCAGATAAAGAGGGGGAAACTACTACACTCTAAAACTGCAATATTAAAAAAAATACAGTGAAAGTAATTTATACTAAAACAATATATATTTCAATATATAAATGTTCAAGCCAAACTATACTAGGAAAAAACCCTATAAAATACTCATAAGCAGAATCCATGACTATAACAGCTACAAACAAATTTTCCTCCATATATTCCCAAAAGGTTGAAAATTTCTGAACTAGAGGGACCATACAACCTGCTTTCCATATCAGAGTATTCAACCAAAACACAATTCACTGCCGTAATCTCCAAGGGACGATTTTAGACCAGCCCTCCCCCTTCACCTCTCCTACCCCTGCTGGGTGACAGACTCCAGAACTTGTTTACTGAGCACTGCACCAGAAAACGGAAAGCTGAGTTAGGAAAGCAAAGGAAGGGAGGCATGGCTGCAGGAAGGGTAGGGCATCTGGGGATGACACTCTAATAAACAGAGCTAGCTGGCCTGGGCTGGTATGGAGTTTTAGATTGACATTAATAAATTTTAATTCTTATTATTTAAAACTGCCATAAACAGTCTCCTGGCTGGTTTTCCTACCGAGAATATCTGTAGAGACAGATGCCAATATTATTATAATATATAAAGATCAAGGTGAAGTGGAAATAACTCACTGGACTAAGAATCAGGAAAGTTGATATCTACTTTATGACTTTTAAGTTATCAAGAGTTAATTTTCTCTTCTGCAGGATTTTAGGAAACCACAAATTAACGTACCTGAAGAAAGTATAAGATAGTAGTGGCATTACCAAGTCCTATAGTTCTTACTGTTGTTGAAAATCTCTGAAATATTACCCACCTATGTAGATGTCAACTCTACAGCAATCCAGAAAAGCTGCTTCATCCACCTTTTCTGGATGAATTAAGGCAAGACTACCAGACAGGGCTACAGCCAAGTGTCTATATTTTTGGACCTTTCCAAGGTGATTACTTTGTAGGTTATACTCCAGATGGTTAATTTAGTTCTTTGGGTACCCTCTTGAGACAGAAAAATAATTACTGCTCTCTACCTACATCCTTAGCATTTTCCAGTTCTCAAAATAACTTCCTTGTATTAAAAATAAAGTTAACTACTGTTCAATCCTCATGGTGATATTCAGCTGCCAGCTTTTATTCCCTTTTATCTGTGTAACTGTTCCACAGCCCAGGAGTGCCCTAAGCCACCCAGATCTGGCCATCCTTTAACCCAGGTGCCCTCAAAGTGCCAGCTCACGATACTCCCAAGAGCAAACACAAGCCCACTCTTGCCTGTAGCTCAGATAAAGAGTCCATGCTTTTTTACCTGAACTCTTGGCATTCTTGGCACTGACACACAAAATCCTATAATTATAAATTACAACAGGACAGATAACCCTGTCTGTGATTCTAATGCTGTCACTATCCAGTTTTTCCCTAGAAGAGTTATTTCCAAAGTAGGAATATGCATAATATGCACAGTTCAAAACCAGCCTCGTCAAAACTGAGAGTTAAAGTCAGAAAAATATATATTTCAAAACTGGCTTCCTGATAGGAGGCAATCACTCCCTCAGAAACCTAAGTGTTCCTTGGAAAGACTGCAATGCAGCCACAAGAACAGTGAGGGGCTAGAGTTAAAGGGCACTGCTCAGAAAGCATAAATAAAAGCTAAAAAGGAAATGAGAAGGGGAAGATTATCTTTTTTGCCTCCTGCAAAGTTAGGAAGAGGAATGTTATGTTCTCTGTCAATGGGTAAAACAGTACAGGTGACAGTTTGGATCAGGATATAAACTTGACAGAGTTTATTCAATTTTTGTTTTAAAAATAAATCTAAAAATGATTTCATTGATGGTAAAGATGAGGTACAAAGATACTACTCATTGAAGCATTAGTTATAACAGCAAAACAAATCTCCAGAATGTCTATCCTTTGGGGAAAGGGTAAATTATTGGCTATAATGGATAAACAGCTATGTCAAAGAATACTGAATAACATGAGAAAATACTCAGAGTATTGAATTAATTGAAAAAAAGTGAGATATAGAATTGTACATAGTATATAGCCTAAATCATACATATATGGTTAAGACAATAATATATACACAGTTCTGTGTGCACTTATATCATAGATCAATATATTTGCACTTTAACATAAATAGGAAGACTATCCTAAGATGTTAACAGTGGTAGGGTTACAAATGCTTTTTTTCTGCCTTATCTAAAACATTCCCACTCTGCATATACACACAGGAAACTTTTGTTTTATTCACCAAAGGATCCCCCTGACCTAGAACAGATTCTGGCACAAAGAAGTTCTAAATAAATATCTGATGAATAAAGAAATAAACACGTTATTTTCATAACCAAAGAAAAAAGGAATTTTACATTTATTTTTAAATCTTTCTGCTTAACTCATAATCCACTGTTTCTAGCTTAATACATTATATATGATCTTTTCAACTAACCTTTGATGCCTAACTACTGATTCCTCTTATTTACCTCCAATATTATAGGATGCTTCAGAAAAATGAAAACTAGGACTTCCAGTCAAGATGGAGGCATAGGTAGACATGCTTTGCCTCCTTGTACAACCACAAGAAAAATCACAACTAACCTCAAAACAAAAAACAGCCAGAACTGCCAGAAAAGCAAACTGTACAGAAGCCCGACAACCAAGGATGTAAAGAAGCTGCCACACTCATCCAGATGGGTAGAAGGGGTAGAGACAGGGAGCCTGGGTAGAGAGGACACGGTACAGTGCGGAGACGTGGCTGTGGCTGGGGCAGTGGTGGAACGGGCAGTCCCACATTCACGTGTAGTGGATAGAAATCAGGAGGGCTACCTTGGGAGCGAGCAATCCCAGCCCCAGGCCAGACCACAGGGATGCCAGAAGGAGAAGAGAAAGAGCAAGAAATTGAACATTTATTTGAAAAAATAATGAAAGAAAACATCCCTAATTTCAGGATGGTAATCAACATACAAGTCCAGGGAGCACAGAGTCCCAAACACGTTGGACCCAAAGAGGACCACACTAGGACACATCATAATTAAAATGCCAAGGGTTAAAGATAAAGAGAGAATCTTAAAAGCTGCAAGAGAAAAGCAGAGTTACCTACAAAGGAGTTCCCGTAAGACTGTCAGCTGATTTATCAAAAGAAACTTTGCAGGCAAGAAGGGACCGGCAAGAAGTATTCAAAGCGATGAAAAGCAAGGACCTACAGCCTAGATTACTCTACCCAGCAAAGCTATCATTTAGAATCGAAGGGCAGATAAACTGTTTCCCAGACAAGGTAAAGCTAAAGGAGTTCATCATCACCACGCCCTTATTGTATGAAACGTTAAAGGGAACTATATAGGAAAAAGAAGATCAAAACTATGAACATTAAAATGACAATAAACTCACAACTATCAATAACTGAATCTGTAAAACAAAAACAAAGATAAACTAGGCAAACAACTGGAACAGGAACAGAATCATAGACACAGAGATCATTTAGAGGGTTATCAACTGGAAGGGAGAAGGGGGAGAATGAGGGAAAAGGAGCAGGGATTGAGAAGCATAACTGGTAGGTACAAAATAGACAGGGGCATGTTAAGAATAGTATAGGAAATGGAGAAGCCAAAAACTTATATGCACAGACCATGGACATGAGCTAAGGGGGCGGGGGGGATCCTAGAGGGAAGGAGGGACACCAGGCGCATGGTGACAAAGGGGGAAAAGTCGGGACAGCTGTAATGGCATAATAAAATAGACTTTAAAAAAGATCTGTCCCCTAAAACAACTTCTACAGACTGTGCAGTTCAGAGGCTTTTTTTCAGCCTGTTCAATGAGGCCATTCAGAATATGCCACTAATGCAAGAAGAAAACATTTTGATTGACAGTATAATCAATTTTAATCATGTCGAGTGTATTATATATTTGCAACATGTGCAGTATATTCACCTTCTCATTGTCACTGACACCACTAATGGATGCACGTTCATTTTACTATTAGGGAAGAATATTTTGCTATAAACCACTTTTTGTAATGTACTTCAAAACAAAACCTAAATGATTTAGTAATTATCTCTTATTTTGGATCTTCTCTCTACATTGTGTGGCCTCCATTAGCAGAGGTGATCAGGAGCAGGCGGGAATCGGGCTTGCTCATGTTTCAGAAGTTTGAGGTCAGTTTGAGGTGAGTGGCTCTGCCGACAGGATATACTGTTCACTGCAGCAGGTGGGCCCAGGCAGAGGCCAAGCTTCCTTCCATTAGGCAGTGCACTGTGACACCACTACTATCAGACAGATGTTATTAGGGGCTTCACTATTATTTGTAGTTTAAAATATATGACATCCAAATTAAAGTGTATAAAAATAGTTTTATAAATGCTAAATGTCTTTGAGTAACAAAAGCAAAATATACCAAACCAGCTCTTAAATCTTAACTCTTCCCACAGACCAATTTTTTCCATGTGTTTCAAAAGGATATTCTTCAGCTGTCTTACGAGGCATTTTGTGGTAATGCTATTCCAAATTAAATATGTATACTCTAGTAAGCATGCTTTCATTTAAATTTTTAAACTACTTAGCTTCTTGTTTTTATTTTTACCATAGTATCATGCTGTATGTAATGTCCTGTAATT
Source organism: Mormoops blainvillei (assembly GCA_004026545.1). NCBI lineage: Eukaryota > Metazoa > Chordata > Mammalia > Chiroptera > Mormoopidae > Mormoops > Mormoops blainvillei. The sequence goes on along the minus strand of PVJD01000281.1, from coordinate 120,610 downwards.
TTTATAATGAAGGAATTATGCAAAAAATTCTATATCTGTACATATAGGTCATTTCATTCCATTTAAGTGTACAGATATACTATTAATCCATTTCACCATTTACCTGTTGATGGACACTTCAGTTGTTTATAATTTTTCATTATAATGAAAACTTCTGCAATAAATATCTTTATACAGCTCTCTTAATGTACAGTGAGTATTTCCTTAGGATACTTAGAATTACTTGAAAGAAAATTTTCAGTTTGACAAGAAACTGTCTAAGGGTCCCTTAAAAAGGCCACTCCAATATACACCACGATTCTACCACAATGCATCCATTTTCCAATACAGCCATCAATACTACATACTAATATTCTAAATATCTGTCAATTTAATGAGTACAGCATTGGTATTTCACAATTTTAGGTCACAGTTCCCAGATCACTAGCTACTTATATTTTTTCTCTTCTGTGAAATATAAATATTTCTATTCATAATCCCTGTTCTCTTTTCTTTTTCTCTTACCTGTAAACATTTTTATATATTATGGATATTAAATCCTTATCTATTATATATGTTGTAAATCTATCCTTGTCTGTCATTATTTTAACTTTATGTTGTCTGTTGTTATATAGAAATTTCATTTTTAATCATTTAGTCAAACTTCAATCAAATCTTTTTCTTTGTGACTTTATATTTTTCTTGGCTCCATACCTCCTAGTTAAAAAACATTCTCCCATACTTTTTTTTAAAACAGAGTTTTGGGGCCATGACTGGTGTGGCTCATTTGGTTGTGCATAGTTCCACAAAGCACAAGGTCACCGGTTCGATTCCCATTCAGGGCAGATGCCTGGGTTGCCGGTTCCGTCCCTGGTCAGGGTATGTATGAGTGGCAACTGAACAATGTTTCTGTCTCACATCAATGTTTCTCTCCCTCCCTTTCTCCCTTCTTCCCTTTCTCTAAAAATTAATAAATAAAATCTTTTTTAAAAATAAAACAGAGGTTTGGCATAGATGTCCTGGATCCTTGTGAGGTGCTTAGGAAACAGATGTGGGGGAGGGGGAGGACTAAGTTGCCAGGGAAGTTCCCCCCCAAACCCTCCTGCTCCAACCCCTAGAGCTGTGATTATAATTTAGCCTTATCTCCTCATGCTGTTTGGGGGAGCAAAGGGTGACACCACAACCTAGAGCTGACTAGGACTGGGGTGTGGCTTCCTGCATTCCAGTGCCTGGCAGAGGAGCTGATACCCCTGGAGGAAAACGAGCTTACAGGCCATAGCAACAAGGTATTTGAAAAGTACCAGCCCTGCAAAAGAAAGACAACACAATCAACTATAAAATCTATCGGTGGCAGAAATGTTAGAACTGAATGACCAAGAATTTTAAATTGGATTGCTAACAACACTAAAAGAAATATAGCAATATGAAACAAGAACAAGAAAACATGGGAACAAGCCAAGCAATATCAGGTATCAAAAGTATAACTACATAGAATACAATGCATGATATAAATAGTAGATGGGAACAAACTTGAATACTGGAAAATGAGATTGAGAAAATCTCCCAGAAAGCAGAAAAAAGAAAAGATTTTAAAAATAGCTAAGACCAAAGAAAAAGAAAAAAAAATCCACAGTTACCCAGAAATAAAAATCAGGATATTATCAATATGTGATGGTAGTGGTGAGGGAGATCAAAAAAACAAGAAAGCTTCCTGTACCTAATTCCCTAAATCTACATTTTTTTTAGATAAAAATTTTTAAAAGTAGTACAAATTGAAATAATGGATGTGAGAAATATGTCTGAATATAGAAGAAAACAATGACTAGTTCTTGGGGAAATAAAAAACTCTGTAAGAATACTGCATGCGCATTGTATGTACACTAGATGACCCTTGATCATGTTTATGAAGTCATACTAAGGAAAGGGTGAATATTTGTTTACCTAACCAAAATCATGGGACAGACACCTGAGGAAGATGGGGACACGGCAAGGCTGGACATGTGTGACAGGGACAAGAGGGGGAAAGAGCCAAATCTTTGTCTCCTAGTGAGAATCAAGAGCTAATGCATGCAACAGACAAATTAAAAGGTGGCTAAACAAGAGTAGTATTTAGAGACATAGAGTTAAATGGCAAAATAATCTGCAATAAATGGAAGGACAGTGGTTGCTTGTAAGGAAGGCAATGCTAGAGGCACAGGGGTGTGGAACTGCTGTCCTTCAAAACTCTTACACAACTACTTGAGTCTTTAAATTATGTGATATGTAACTTGTTTTTCATTTATTGATTTGAGAGAGAGAGAGAGAGAGAGAGAGGTAGAGAAACACCAGTTCATGGTCCCACTTATTTATGCACTCATTGGCCGATCCTTGTGTGCCCTGACCTGTGGGGATCAACCCCACAACTTCCGCGTATCCGGACAACGCTCTAACCAACAGAGCCAACCAGCTAGGGCATGTGTAACTTTTATTAAAACAAATATTTAAGTGTATGGAGGGAACGAACAGAACCCAGAATTCACCCCTCTCCAATCTGGGAAGTCTGGCTCTGGAAACCAGACTATTTACATACTATACAGAGCATCTTCCATGGAAGACACTTGAGGAATCAGCTGAAGACAGCATGTCCCATTTAGGGAGAAAGAGCCCCTCTATTAAAAGATATGAACTCTTCCTCATTCACCTCTGGTGTTGATACAGGTTCCACTGGGAATGAGTTTTGGCTTCCTTTTCCTTTTCCCACACGCTGGTAACCCTCTACCTAACAACACAAGGTGCGTGTCAGCACTCATCCCTGACTACTGCACTCATCAAGGTTATTAAAATGACTTCCTCAGAAAGCCCAGCTCACATCTTCTTTCTTCAAACCTATATAAGAAATGAGTATTTTTTTTTCTTCCACAAATACTGACTCCTGCTCACCACTGTGAATAACCTATGGCCTGTGAAAATTTGCAATTTTCCACATCAAATATAGACAACACTGTATAAAGATAGGATCTTGGCAAGCAGCGTTTGTGATAGGTCACAATGTTTCCATTTTTTATTATCAAATACATTTGAACACACATTTGCTATGGCTGTTTCCAAGAGTGTAAACAAAAAAATGTTAGACATGTTGAATCCTGTCTTCCTGCTTAGGTTATCTGAGCAGAGCACAGATGTCTAACATTCAAGCATTTGCTCCTATTCCTTATTTACAGGTCCTGAGACGCCGTTTCTTTCAGGTGTTGGGAGCAAATCAAGTCCATATATGGAAGGAAACAGAGCCATTTAGGAAAGCCAACGTACCTTCAGCATGTAGTAGAAGGGCAACCATGACAGGAAGAAGTCGGAGAAGAATTCGGCAATGCTGAACACACCATACACAACCCAGTAGGTCAGCCACTGGGTATCGTCATCTTTGTTGGGACTCTCTATGGCTTTAATTCTGAAAGGCAATAGAAAAGCAAGTATATCATCTAGAAAGATCTCAATGAAACATTTTCAAACATTATCACAGCCTGCCTTCCAACACTGACTGAGAAACTCCAGCAAATGTATGCAGCGTGTCACTAGACACAAGAGTACAACATAAAGCTAGGAAGCAATGTGGAGATCAGGACAAGTTATAACTACCTGGTCCCCTGTTCTGGTCACCATAGAAACCAGTACCAGATCTCCACCCTGCTCAGCCTCTACCCAGGCCCCACGAGACAACACCAGTGGCTGGGAACCCAAGTACTTCCCACTCTTAAGGGCATTCCTGCCACCAGGGGATCTATCAAGAATTTTCTTGGGGTACTTTAGTTCTTACACACTTTTAATAACTGAGGTACATCATGGGGGAATAGGAATTTCCATAAAAGAACTTCTGGAACATAGTTCAGGCACTGCCCAAAGTCCGTAACATATTTCATAACAATCAGGTGAAAACATCATGGTATCCTTTTGGTTCTACATTATGATATCGTCAGACCGTGGTCTTTCCTTCCTGCCTCAGTTAATAACAATGAATTATTCAGTACCACCTACTGCATAAACAAAATTTATTCTGCAAATGAATAGAAATAAATTTAAAATAATATTTTACTTTTTAAATTAAGTTCCCATCACCCCACCCCATCCCCTTTTGCAACCATCATCTTGTTCTCTGAGTCTGTTTCTGTTTTGTTTATGCATGCACTTTTTAAAAATTTCACATATAAGTGAGATCATACAGTATGTTTTTCTCTAACTTACTTCACTTAGCATAATATCCTCTAGCTCTGGGTCCATCCATGTTGTCATAAATGGCAAGATTTCATTTTTATGACTGAGTAGTATTCCAGTGTGTAAGTTGGTGTCCAGCAATGGAGAAAGCTGATGTATGAATGGACAACTAGGCTGCTTCTGTAGCTTAGCTATTACTAGCAATGCGGCAATGAACATAGGGGTACACATATCTTTTCAATTTGTGTTTTTGTTTTCTTCAGATAAGACCCAAAAGTGGAATTGCTAGATAGTGTGGCAGCTCTATTTTTAACTTTTTGAAGACTCTCCATAGTGGCTGCACCAATCTGCATTCCCACAAACAGTGCACTTGGGTCCCCTTTTCTCCACATTCTTCCTAACATTTGTTGATTTATTGATGACAGCTCTTCTGACAGGTGTGAGGTGATACCGCACTGTGGTTTGAATTTGCATCTGTCTGATGATTAGTGACCTTGAGCACCTTTTCCTATGTCCGTATGTCCCTCTTGAGAGAAATAGCTATTCAGGTCCTCTGCTAATTTTTTCATTGGATTACCTTTCTGGTGTTAAGTTGTATGAGTTCTTTATATGTTTTGGACATTAACCCTTTTTCAGATGTATCATTTGCAAATATCTTGTCCCACTCAACAGGCTGCCTTTTTGTTTTGTTAATGGTTTCTTTTGCTGTGCAAAACTTTTTAGTTTGATGTAGTCCCATCTGTTTTCCTTGTTCAAGGATATATAATCAAAAAGATATTGCTAAGAGCAATGTCAAAGAGTTACTGCCTATGTTTTCTTCTAGAAGATTTATGGTTTCAGGTCGAACATTTAAGTCTTTAAACCACTTTATTTTTCTATATGGTACAAAGTGATTTAGTTTCATTGTTTTGCATACATCTGTCCAATTTTCTCAACACCACTTATCTAACAGACTGTCTTTATCCCACTGTATATTCTTGCCTCCTCTGTCATAGATTAATTGATAATATAAAAAAGGATTTATTTCTGATCTCTCTATTCTACTCCATGGATCTATATATCTGTTTTTATGGCAGTACCATTCTGTTTTGATTATTGTAGCTTTGTGGTATAGTTTGATATCAGGGAGCACGATACCTCCCACTTTGTTCTTTCTCAAGATTTCTCTGGCTATTTGGGGTCTGTTGTGTCCCATATAAATATTAAGTGTTTTAATAAAAAATAATCTTTCACTTCTTAATCCCAGAAATTTCTTCCAGTCCTGGAAATCTCTTCATCCTACACCTGAATTCCAGAAGTTTTTTTTTTTTTTAATCTATCCTAACACCTGTCTGGATACTTATCATAACTAAAATAGTAAACTAGAAGAAATCTGAATCTTGTTTAGCCCATGATATGGGTTAAGTATTGAAAATATACTGGTTGCTTGGTAAAATGTGTTCCCCAAGGAGACAGTGAGGCTGCTGAGTCACGCTAAGCCATTCACTAAGACAGCCCCTGAATTAGTTAGCTGCAGCTGTGGGTGCACACCTGCGCACACGCATGCGTGCACAGGTGCTTTTAGAGAAACTAGCCAAGGCGGGGCACGCGGAACGGGATGGCTGCTGTTGGAAGGAAGAAGTGATGAGGTGAATCCTGCTTTGAATATCAAGACTGGGCAAAAGTTTTTTACTTTAAACAGAAGAATCATAAAATGAATTTAAGAGAGCTGCTTATAAAATAATGGCTTGTACCATGTAGACTGTGCCTGTGTTTCAGCTTTCCTCAGAAGCTAGCTAATCTAAATAAAAGGCCAAAGAAAAAGTGCAGGCAAGCACATTATCCACAGAACTAACAACGGTAAATCCTTTACACACAGGTTTTGTCCTCTGTGCTTCATCTGAGTGTGGTTTATCTGCTATGTCTAAGTGGATTTTTAAAGTTATTAGTACGATAAAATTTTATTTCTTATACATCCATCCTGGGCAGAGAGGATAAACCATTATATTTCACTTACAGTCTTAATTTTGGGAACTTAAGCAGTCCATGAGTAAGTAAACACACATTATTCAGTAAACACACATAAATATAAACTGCTAAACATTTCATCAAACCACCTGACATCTTAAATTCCATTCTATCGTTTTTTTTTAATTTTTAATCCTCACCTGAGGATATGCTTACGGAGAGGAAAAGAAGAGAAACATCCATGTGAGAAACATCAGTCAGGTGCCTCCTGTGTGCATCCTGACCGGGGATCAAACCTGTAGCCTAAGGGTGGGCCCTGACTGGTGATGGAACCCACAACCTTTTGGTGCACAGGAGGACGCTCCAACCAACTGAACCACGCAGTTGGGCTTTTCTATCATCATTTTTAAGATATTAGTCAAGATCCACAGATTCAAAAACAGAAAAACCCTAACAGTTCAAGTTCAGTGTTTTGAGGAATTAAAAGAAAAAGGTTAGTTCCTTAACATCAATAACATGAATTCGGAAGTTTCTCTGTTAATACAGTTGGAACATTATATAGTAACAGTGAAAAGTAGAAAGAACTGAAAAATGTAACACACACATTGATCACAGCTTTGTAGAAAACCAAAGCAATGAAGGAAGACAGGAAAAGACCGGTCTTATTAAGGTGAAAAGATTTTTTAAAAATAGAATTTCTAGTATTATTGAAGCATTCAATTAATTTTTTAAAAGATTTCATTTATTTATTTTTAGAGAGAGAGGGAGGGAGATAGAGAGGGAAACATCGATGTGCTGCTGCCTCTTACACCTCCTACTGGGGACCTGGCCCGCAACTCAGACATGTGCCCTGACTAGGAATCGAACCCGTGACCCTTTGGTTCTCAGGCCAGTACTCAATCCACCGAGCCACACCTGCCAGAATGATTATTGTTTTAATTTAAAATAACACAACATTTATTTTTTAAAATATGTCTACATGTCATAACATCATAAGCTAGTCAGAACAAGAAAGAATACTGAAGACGGTCTCACCCATTCAATTTATAGTTGAGGAACCCGAGACTCAAAAAGATAAAGAAGAAAGCTTAAAACTGGGGGTTCCTGAATGCTATTTACTTATATACTGTCTTGTCCAGGTGAGTGGACATAGGTGATTCTTCAACAATACATTCTACTCCCTTGTACATATACTGAATCATATTTCAACTTTTGTATCAGAAAGAGGGTATATCAACTTATAAGGCAACAGGGGATTCAAGAAATCATATGATGTACTTACTCTATGCCTCTGTCATTTGCAGTCCAGCCCAAATGGCAAAGCTAAAGAATGGGGGGTGAGAAGCCTTACCTTGAGGGGAAGAAATGGAGACGTGACAGGGTGCAGAGGCAGCTGCAACACTATGAGAGCAGCTGGCAGCTCTACGAATTCACTGAGCGGAATTAGGAATCATAGAATGTGGAGTTGGAAGATATCTTAGAGACAAACTAGCCCTAATTCTAGATTTTATAGGCAACACATTAATTTCAAAGAGGAAAGAGTGATATTAAAATGAATTTCAGCTCAAACTATAATATAGAAGCATGTGTTCACACATTTTTTTAAGGGCAACAATGGACTGTTTAAATAAATTTTTGGTGGTCCATACACTGATGCTTTAAAAAGGATATTGACAGGGAAAGATGTCTAAGATACAGTGTCAAGTGTAAAAAGGAGATTACTAATTTTGTGTAAAAATAAAAGGACATGTTTGTGTATGTTTACAGATTAAGAATAGTGTCCAGAAATATATATTTCAAATTGTGTAGAGTTATTCCTGGGTACTGGAATTGCAGAATTTTACTTTTACTGTCTTTGGAATGAGCATGTACTATTTTTTGTAGCGAAAGGAAAAAAGATGATTTCTATTTAGGGAAAAAAAAAGGGCGCCAGACTTTCTATAACTACCTACTTCCTCCTATGAGATTAGGTCTGTCTTTAGGGCTTTATTAAAAACCACCACTGAAGTGAACATCAAACACATTCACTTAATTTCTCTCTTGAGGAAACGGCTCATGACTTTCTTACAAACAAATTTCTCTAACAATGATCGGGCACAATCTGTGGTGTTTCAGAGCATTAAAAGGTCCTTAATACACACAGAAAAACACGCAGAGAGAAAAGAGTCACACGACCCATCACATGAAGCTGACTCATCCTAATTTTCTAGTTAAACAAAGCAAACTATCAAAAAAAAAAATTAATTTCACTGAATGATGAAGTAGCCAGGCTTTTTCCATCATTTCTTCCCGATGCTCATCTGGCATTACATCATTTCACCACCTTGAGCCTGCAGCTTTGTATCCTAGTTTTACCACTTGCTATATACATGGCCTTGGGCAAGTTATTCTAGGCCTCAGTTTCGTCATTGGTCAACTAGGGATAATAAACCTCACTGTATTGCTGTGAAGACTAAATTAGTTAATAGAGGTAAAGCACTGAGAAACAGTGACTGGAACAGAGTAAGCATCACTAAATATTACTTTAATAGGTCATAATTACAATATGGTAATAATTTATTATTATCATCAGGAGACCAGAGAGTAAAAGGAGATTAGAGTGGTAAGAACAATCCAGTTCTGGCTAAGCAGAGCTGATAAAGGATTAACAGCATTGTTAACAGGCTTAAGGGAAATTAGAGAATTAACCGTGGATTTTAACTTTAGCTCAGTCTCCAAATCCCAAATACTACAGAGAGTAAGTAAGAGTTAGCTGAAATTCCAAATAATCCTATTCGCAGGTTAGCAGGAACAAATTTGATGGTGCTGAAAACATTTTTCAGGTACACGCTGTAAAGGTGGCTAGCCAGAATTCTTTAGGCTGGTATTAAACTGAAACTGGTATGTCCATAACCCACCGGCCAGCCTGCATGGAGACCTTGGGTCCCTGTGACTGGTGCCAGCTGCCTCCACCTGCATCAGCCCACCTATTGTTCACACCTTTGCTACTGCTTTCTAAAAGCAAGGGCAGGAACCAAGTGTGGCCAACGTGTAACATGTAATAGCATTCAGAAGTTTAAGCAATTAACAAGTACAAAATATAAAGTCAAATAATATTCTACTCTTTTACTTAATATTTGTATTATAAATATTCTATTGTTAGGTTATTAAGAAATTAAAACCAGCAAAGAGGAAAAACAGATAGGAGGGGGGAAGCCACATTTTTATGGTTTTGAGAGATCCCTGCCAGAGTTTCGATTACTGAGCTTTTCTTCTTCCACCGATGACAGCTTCAGTTAAGTTGTATCACTGGGAGGAATACTATGTTTTCATACTTCAGTAAAGTTATAAATTAAGGATTTTTTCACACTGTATTAACTCATTCATACCCAAATGTTAGTCCTAGTTATTGGGTATTTCAACACCTTCGCTCATGTCATTAAATTGAAAAATGTCAATTCCCTACATTAGAATGGAGTATATACTGCATAAATATGATATTTATGGATTATACACACATACATACACAGTGAAGGGTAGGCATAAGATTGATAACAAATCCAAAAAGTTCAGAGAAGTTTTACCAGTTTCATTCCTACATCCTATATTTCAAATTATACACTTTAAAGGTAGTTATTAAAAAAGCAGTTAATAAATAAAACCACCCTGGCTGGTGGAGCTCAGTGGATTGAGCATCAGCCTGCAAACCAAAGGGTTGCCGGTTCAATTCCCCACTCAGGGCACATGTCTGGGTTGCGGGCCAGGTACCCAGTGGTGGCTGTACAGGAGGCAACCACACATTGATGTTTCTCTCTCTCTCTTTCTCCCTCCCTTCCCTTCTGTCTAAAAATAAAATAAATACAATCTTTATAAAATTTTTTAAAATAAATAAATAAATAAAACCTATACCAATAAAAAAGCTCTGGGTTGTAAAGAACAGGAAGGAAACTGCTTGTAGTCCATTTGCTTTGTTTTATTTCTAATGTGGTAAGTTATGTTTCATAGCAAATAGTCCAGAGTTCAAGGTAGATTCTGTGAAGTTTGAATGAGAACTGTGTTTATAATCCTTTTTCATACAGCAGGCATGTAATATGACCATCCACAGTGCCCACTATGTACAGGCCTGCTTTTGTCTGTATTTATCAGAGAATTTGAAGAAGAAATTCCTAATATCTCAAAATGGTTTTCCTACTTCCTTTTACCTCTGTTTAGGAGTCTGCCATTGCAAATCTTATTTGATGCATACAATGTATCATCAAATTGGAAGGAAAAATGTCACATGTTTTAAGACATAAACACTAGTTTGTTTCTATGCCAATAAGATTTTTCTTCTTCTTGGAAAACAAGGTCAGAAACTATGAGCGTTCAGAAAGTTACCTTATTTTTCACTGCTGAGTAGATGTGTTGCAAAGCGTAAGAGGATCAACAGAGCAAGAGAGACTAGTGAAAGAAAACAAGGTATATAATAAAACTTCCTTATGCACTATTCATATCATGCCCAACCCTCCTCCCCCAGCCAAAAAAAGATATGATAGTGAGTGGCAAATATGCTTCTTAAATACACAGAAACTGTCTTTTACGATGGCTATACAAGATACAAGAACAATGGAAAACTATATCATAAACTTTTACTCTTTAATATAGCACTCTCCTATCATGTAAAATGACCAACTTAATAAAATTCATAATGTACAATAAACTAACTTCACAAGCAAATTCATTCTAATAAGCAGTCTATAAAACATCTCTAATGGAGACTGAATCACCAAAAAAAACGCAGTTGTTCACTGGTCAAACATTTTGGTTTAATTACAATGACATTTTTTATCAACTGCCCACCATTTTGTTTTTTACTACAAAATGGAAGATTCGGTCACAGTCAAGCGTAAACCACATGAATGCTGACAGTGAGCAGGCCGGGCAGTCAGGCGTCTTTATACCTATGCCTGGTTTTGCCTCAGTAGTCTTGTGACCTGAGTCAAGTAACTTGAGTTTGTGGCCTTGGTTTCCAAATCTGTTAAAGGTGCCTATCACCCCAGCAGCTCAATCTCTAAGACCTCTCCCAACTAACATTTTATAACTCAAAACTGAATACCTTCAACAATTCGAGAGTTGGTTTAAAAAGATTAACGATCAAAGCAGTAAAACAGCAAATACAAATACTACTAGGACAGCCCTTTGTCAATAAAATTGATGGCCCTATAAATATAATATCCATGTCAAGTATGGTATCATAAAGTTTAACTTAAGCTCAAGTGCCCTGACTATTTAGAACAACCTAAACTGACCTTTCCCAGACAAAAGAGGGCCACATCAAGATGCAGACAGCAGTCTAGGGTTACCTCTGACATGTAAGTGATCCTTCACTAGATCACCTGGCCTAACTATCAGAAGCTGCAGGATATATATAGTGGCCATGTGACTGAGAGGGACACACGATAAGCTCTACTCCCAGGAATCAGAAGAGTGAGCAAGTGATAGAATGAAGTCAGGATAGGTTTCTATAGCCCCCACTTATATTTCAAGTGCTACAAAAAGTTAATTTCACCAGCAATTTTTGAAATTGTTTTTAAACTTCTGCTTATACTAATTTATTGTTCCTCAAAATTAATTAATTGGTAATGTTACTGACAGACACTAAATACCTCAAATATCCCAATATGTATTGACATTTGTTTTAAATACTCTGTGAGGTCGTTAAGTTGAAAACCAAGTCCTCATTCAAAGTCAGTCCTGAAAAAGAGAAGGACTCCAGGAAAGAAAGGGGGAATGAAGGTGACTCAGAAGGACAAACAGACCAAATCGCCATGGTTTTCATAAACAGAAAGAAAGAGTTCATTAAAGTTCAAAGGCACACTCCAGAGCAGACTGTAATATCCCTCCACTACTGCTTTAGAGCCCAGAAACCAGATCATGAATAAATAATTTAAGTCATGCATCTTATCTGCTCCTCAAAACTTTCTTTTCCCTATGATATAAGCTAAGGGAACACACACCCCCCCCCCCACAAAAATTTAACCAAATGCTGGCTGTAATTACCTTAAAAAAAAAAAAGCACAGATTGTTACAAGAATACTTTATTTTTCTGTTTTCTTCACACGCCTCCATCTTAAAATAGTTCAGCAATATTAGCAATAATACTAAGTGAAAACACGACCAGTAAAAAGCTGACAAAAGTAAAATGTTTAAATGTTTAAGGTTTCAGTGTTGCTTAAGACCAAATTTACAGAATGCCAATTCTAGTTTTGATCCAGGTGCACAGCTGGCCGGACGGTTTGCACTTCCTTCGCTCTCCCAAAGAAAGCCAAGTGTGGGCAGGCACTGCTCTGCTCTTGTGCACTCGAACAAAGAACACAGCTGCAGACCGAAAATCCGGGGTCACAGAACACAAGCAGCTTAGTAGAAAATATATCTGCACCCCAGTTCTCATGAATAAAAAAGAAAAATGTGTAAGATAATTGCAAGTACTCAAAAGAACACAAGAAAACAAACACACCTCTTACTAACGAGTCTGTGAGAAGGGCAAACACACATCCCCCAGACCATGGGGGACCCTAGCTCTGCTTCAGATGACTTGTTTCCGTGAGATGGGGAATGGTTCAGGGCTGTCAGTCACAAGGCGACTTTCTCCAACTCTCCTCTGGCAATGAACCTCTGTTTACGAGTCTGTCTTGAATAAGTAGATTTCAACCATTCTAACCTGTATTTCCTCACTTTATCTGTGGTGCATCATTACATTAGCTAAGGAGATGCTAGAGTTTTTTTAGTCTTGCAGTTATTTTGACAGTGTTTTCTTTCTTTCTTTTCAATTTTCCCCCCCTCACCATCCCCTTTCTGATCTGATCTCAAAGGGGTCATTCCCAAACACCTCCCCCTTGAGATCTGTGGCTCCTGACACAGAACTAAGGCAAGGCTCTATTTCCTCAGGAAATCCAACTCAGTGTGCCATCCTCAGGTGGGCTTGCACTGGTAAAACAGAGCAACCCTCTACAACTATTGATACTTCCGCTGTCGTAAATCAAAGCTGCATTACACACAAGAGAAAGAACTTAGTAATACATTCGAACTCATCTCCACAAAACACTGCGAATGACTACATGTACCGGTATCAGATCTGGGATGGCACCTTATTTGAGTAAAAATACACTGCATGAAAGGAATGTATTGACAGTGTTCAGCTTTCATCTCTACATAAGGTTATGGCACATCTCTGTGGGACACTCAGAACCAGCTGGGAAGGAGTGTAACAGAAGAGTTAAAAACATGGACTCTGGAGCCAGACTCCCTGGGTTTAAATACCAGTTTCCCCATCTACTAGTTGTTAGACCTTAATCAAGTTAACTTCTTTCTGTTCCCTCATCTGTAAAATGGGAAATCACAGTACTTATGTCATAGGGTTGTCAGGAGAATTAAATGAACTATATTTGTAAAGCACTTAAGCAGGGACCCACAAGTGCCTATGGAATAAAGAGCTACAAAGGGATCCAGCCGTCAGGCAAAGAGCTAATTGCTCGTACTCTCTTTGTCTAAGGGCAAAAGCTTAAAATGGGCTGGTGAGGATACACAGAAGAGAAAACGACACATCACTGAAGTGGGCGTGAGCTTTCAAAAGCGTGACCAAACATGAGATTACGTACACACACCACAGCTGTGGACGCTACCCATATTTAATTTTTTGACCTTGGTACTAAAATATGCCTAAATATGCTTTCACATTCCTGTGTAGTCACTGACGGGTCCAGATCAAATCTGGCCCCTGTGTGACCCGGGGGAACATTCTGTACCTGTCTGTCCGTGGATCATTTGAAAACCAAAGGAGTCGGACTACACCTTGGATCTCTGAGGCCCAACTCTGGCAGACCCAGGAAGGTGGCAGCCTGATCCTTTACAAAATATAGAATAAAAAGAGGAAAATAGATTTTTATAGAATTCTTAACAAAAAGGTTGAGTAGGACAGAAAGAGCACTGCCCTCCTTTCCTTTCTCTGCAGGACAAAACTAGAAATAGAAAATAAAGTCATTAGACTTTCCCTCATGACTCCTTTTGAACAAAGAAGCAGGGAGAAGGCCAGCACCCACACGCACGGAGCCCCGGGGGCGAGGGGGTGACCTCAGGCCTCGGGCGGCAGGCTGTATATGGAGGGGAGCCCGGTACACACTCCTGAGAGGTCCCTCAGAAACATTCTTACTTGTGCAACGCCATTAAAAGCAAGGCTGCACCAGGGAAAAAAAGGCCATATATTATATAATTCCATTCCTGTGAAATGTCCAGGATAGGCAAATCCACAGAGACAGGAAATAAAATGGTGGTTTCTGGGGACTGGGGAGTAGGAGAAAAGGGGAGTGACTGCCAAAGGGGGGAAGGTTTCCTTCTGGGGAGATGAAAATATTTTGGAATTAGATAGTGGCAATGCTTTCAAAACTCTATGAACATACTAACCACTAAATTGTACACTTTAAAAAGGTTGCATGTGAACTATATCTCAGCAAAAGGTGGGGCAGGTCTACCTTAATAATGGAGGTTCCCATTATTATCCAATAGTCTTATCGGGAACAGAGAAAGTAGGAGATAAAGTAATTCTGTCAACAGCTCTTGATAATGAGAAAGCTGGAATTAGATTCCATACTGCGTACAGATAAAACGTCTAGTAGCCAAAAAGTCTGGAAAATAGAAGTAGAGGATTAAAGGCTCTGTTCTCAAAAAGCTCTAAGGGACGCTACGTCCTCAGAAAATGAGAGTAGCCAGGAGGGAGCCCCTGATATGCCGCTGGCCGCCTCCGCGAGCACTGGCCGGGTCTTCGGCTCTCTGTGCGCTCCCACATGCCAGGACCTGACCTGCAGCCAGGCGCACCTGAGCCCCGCCCCCAGGTTTCCCAAGGCAGTGAGTCATAAGAAAAGCTAGGAAGCCAGCTGAGCTTCTACAGATTTTATTTCTGCACCCTACAGCCTCTAGGCCCAAAGCTGACCATTACGTAAAATCTGAGGGCCCCCCTCTATGAGGGTCCAAAGAGAGGAAACGGCAGGAGCAAAAGCTAAAAGGTGAAGAAAGAAGGGAGAGACAACGGTTTGGCAGGATCACCAATTTCTTCTAGAGATCACAGCAGTCAAAATGACTTTTTCATCGTATCATCTCACACCCTATTTAAAACCCATCAAGGCAACTCAAAAACATGCAAACTCCCCACGACAACCTGTAATAAAACACACACGTCGTGTACCAATCACAGGGTGATGAAGTTGTATTTTGGCTAGCCCTAGCCAGCTGGCTTGGTGGGTTGCAGCACTGTCCAGTGCACCAGAAGGTGGTGGGTTCAGTTCCAGGTCAGAGCACATGCCTGGATTGCAGGTTGATCCCTGGTGGCAGGGGCGAGCATACAGGAAGCAACCGATCGATGTTCCTCACATTGATGTTTCCCTCTCTCTCCTTTCCTCTCTAAGGTCAATGAACATATCCTTGGATGAGGATAAAAAAAAACCTTTGTTTTAATTTTTTTAAAAAAGAGCCCTGGTCGGTGTGGCTCAGTGGATTGAGCACCCGCCTGTGAACTGAAATGTCGCTGGTTGAATTCCTGGTCAGGACACATGCCTGGGTTGCGGGCCAGGTCCCTGCCTAGGGGGCTGGGGAAGTGGGAGAGGCAACCAACAGATGTTTCTCTTTCTTCCTCCCTTCCTCCCTCCCTTCCCCTCTCTCTGAAAATAAATACATAAAATCTTTTTAAAAATAAAATTTTTTTTAAAAAAGAATAAATCTGGCTAGGGAGCACAGGGAAAATATAAGAGGCAAAGACAACATTTAAAGTGAAGGTGATCACAGATCACACTTGAAGTAACACTGATTTAGGTGCTATTAATATCATCATTTTCAAGGACTTTATGACAATTACACAATCACACTGGTTAAGCAATGAACAGACTTGGTTAGACAAACGCAGCATGGGCTGCCTGAGTGTTGACTAACTGGGGGGCTGCCAGCTTTATGCTGTGCACACAGACACGTGTCTCCTTAACCCTCCCTCATGAAGCAGAGGCCGGTAGGCTTCTGGGCTATTCCCAGGGTCAGCGGGCCAGGTCCCTTCTTCCGCCCCACCTGCAAGTGCAACAAGCACAGGGTACTGCTGTCACTCTTCACCAGGGGTTCTCAATATTTACTGCACATTAGAATCCTTTAAAAATTGTAAAAGATTGAGGATTTTTAAAAATCCAAACACCGAAGGCACACCTCAGACCAATTACATCGGAATCCCTGGTGGTGGAAACCAGGCCTCAGTATTTTTTAAGGCTCCTCAGAGAATTCCAATGGGTGTTCAGAGCTGAGAACCACTGTCTTAGGGAAAAGTCCAAGTACCCAGGGACTAACCTTTACTTTTCTCTTGCCGTCATAGAATCTTGTATTTATTTTAAAGGTAAAAGAGTTCGGTCTTCCAAAAGGAAGCATCCTATGAATAAATACTAATACTAGTCACTATTTCCTAAATTTTTGCTTATATCATTAAATTCCCTCTATTAGATGTTTAATACTTTTCCAGCTCCTATTAAGAGGTACTACAAATGTCATTTTGCCTCAGAATATATACCTGGAGAATAGAATAATTCTAAAATATATAACACCCATTTTCCTGAACTACTCAGAAATATGACTGTATCTATCATTTCACGGAATTCTTGGCAATAGACAGAAACATTAAGCTTCTTATAAGCAAAAGAGCCAATAATATTCAATCGGCTATGTTAACAAAAGAATGAAAGAATGACTACAAAAAAAATGATAAAGGTGGAATCGGATGGCCTGAAACTCCTTTAAAATCTGACTTTAAAAAATGGCCCCTGCGAGAATTAATCCACTCCAGGTCAAGGAGCATAGTCGGGTTCTGTCCACATCTTCGGTCACATCCACTTCCACACATACATGGACCGACCTATCCTACCTACAAACAGACTTTTACCTTCCTAAAGCCCATGGCAATGATCTCAGCAGACCAACAGAGGTGATGTTTCTCATGACATTATGTACCAAATGGCAGTGGGGTGGGAGAGGGGATTTTTTTTTTTATGTTATTCATAAGGATTTAAAAATCCTTGTCTTGCTAATGGAGTATAGTTCAAGCAGTGAGGCAGTACTAAACCGCCACACCAGATTTGTTCTAAATGTGATAGCATCTAGAGCACAAATCTGAAAAATGCTTCAAAAGCTTTCTTTTTAGAAGAGCTCCTGCAAATAGACTACACAAAATGAAGAGAGGAAAAGGAGAGTACGTACTACTGGGTGATTTTGTTTGTTACCATAGACACAATGATGTGCAAGCCTTTTTGAATCAGGGCTGCCTACAAACTTCCTATATACACCATATACCAGTAGATTACATTTATGGAAACACTGCTATTCTTGCACTGTTTTCATTGATCTGAATACCAAACAAGTTTTTCTGATCTGCCCTCAAATTCTTTTGGTATTCACATAAAACCTGATGGTACTAAAGCAGGTAACGCTAGAGAGGGTAAAAGGTCTTCTCAAACTGAAGAATCTCTAAATTCATAAGCAAGCAGTATCCTACATGCAGCTAGACTTTCTGGAGTGCCACTAAGTGGACCAGATTAACACAGTCACTATTACTTATGTAATTTCAATTTAATTGTGCAAGTCAAAACTTCTAAAACATGTTTCCTCCCTTCCAATGGTAGACACAAAATATAAGAATGTGTTGTCTATGCCTTAGCCTCCTAGCTGAAAATTTCTCTTTCTTTATTTTTGTCTCTGTGGTTGAGGAAAGTTGCAAAAACCAATTCAATGAAAATAAAACTCACTAGCTTTTTGGGGAAGAGCTTTAGAGAAAAAAAAATTCACTTGTGTGAGAAATAATTCCTAGTTCAATGCATCGAAAAATGAAATTGTATATTTTAAAACATACTGAAAAGTAAAAAACAACCTCAACATATAATAAATTCAGCTCCTAATCTGATAAGATTCATTTGTAATTTAGTTTAATTAAATGAGTCATCTATATATAACCAAGGAGCTATATTAGGGATATATTTCATAAGGTTTCTGTTTTCATATTTGGGTGTTTCCCATTTACCTGCAATAAGTGGTAAGACTTTTTACTTTTGTATTACTTATTTATTTTAAATGCAAATGTACTGGGGTAACACTGTTTAATAACATTACATAAGTTTCAGGTGTATGATTCTGCATTGTGTGCTCACCATCCAAAATCTAGCCTCCTTCCCTCATCATATATTTGACCCCCTTTACCCTCTTCATCCTCCCCCAACTCTTTGCCTTCTGGTAATCACCACACTGCTATCCACGTATATGAGTTTGTTTCGTTTGTTTGTTTGTTTGCTTGCTTGTCACTTTCTATTTCATATCCCACATATGAGTGAAATCATATGACTGTTCTGGCAAGCCTTTTTAAAAGCAAGACAAAATTCTCCCCCATGTCTGAATTAACATTAATTCAGAATTAAGGAAGTCCCAATTGATTATTTTAAGGTGTGTTTCACCTTATAGTCATGTACATAGCTTAAAATAATCATTAGAAAGAAGGAATCAGCTCTCCGTACAGGTTGGGAGCTCCCCAGCAGTAAAGGCAGGATGGCTTTGCTGTAACAGTTCGAATTTGTGCGTCCGCTATAAGGTACACATCCCACCAATAGAAGCTGATGAAATATACATTTCAGCTAGTCATCGAGAGATCAAGTACCAAGTTAAGGCTCTAACAGGGGTGTCCAACCTTCGGCCCGCCAGCCGCATGCTGCCCAGGATGGCTATGAATGCGGCCCAACACAAAATCATAAATTTACTTAAAACATTATGAGATTTTTTTGTGATTATGTGTTGCAATGTACTTAATGTGTGGCCCAAAACAACTCCTCTTCTTCCAGTGTGGCCCTGAGATGCCCAAATGTTGGCCACCCCTGCACCTTAAGCAGTCAGTTACTACCCTGTGGTGCTTAGACTGCTCTCTCAGGGAAACTGGGGATACAGTAACTAGGGCAGCCCTGGATGCGGGCAGGGGAGTGAAAGGGAGGGGGGATGGTTGCAGGGGGAGCCACTTACGAGATGTAGGCTGGGTAGCCAAATCCTATCAGGTTGCAGAGGAGAGGGGCTCCACAACCGAACACCAGGTACAAGGCCACCACCCCGATGACACCTGGAGACAGAAGAGAGTCAGTCGAGTGGCACCAGAGGTACTCAAAACGCACAGCCCCCCAGCCACACCGCAAAGGTCAGCTGTACAAGGCGCTGTAGAAAAACAAACCACGGGAAGGTTAGGCCTTCCCTTTAGCGGGGCTTTGCCCTGGGTCTGGGAATTAACGGGAGGTCCCCACCTCCGTGCCCTTCCTCCCATCCTCCATCCTGCAAGAAGCCCTTCTGGGAGCGGAGCTCCACGGAGGGTCTGGCTAGGACTGGCTATCACCGCCACTATACCCGCGCGCCCCCCCCACCTCCCCGCCTCGCCATTCCACGCCAACCCTGAGCACGGCCCGGGGGCACTGCGCTCGGCCGCAGGGACAGACACGTCAGCGCCGGCCCTTCCCTGCTCCCCACGCCCGGGGCGCTCCGCCACCTGGCCGCGGGCACAGGCTAGCGCCCCGCCAGGCCGGGGCCGCCCTGAGAGAAGGGATCTCCGGCTCCTGGCCTTTTCGGTGGTCAGTTCAGTCCCCAAGAATGCCGTTCGCCCCCATCTGTCACCCACAGCGCCTTCCTCGAACCCCCTCCCCGGAAGCTTCCCCAGCAGCTGGTGCAGCAGCTGCTCCCGGACCCGGCCAACAGCGTCGGCCCCCGGTGGGCCGCGGCCCCGCACCCACCGAGCGCGATGTAGCTCCGGTTCACACCGGTCTTGGCCTCGAGCTTGGCCAGGAGGTCGGTCATGCAGTTCTTCTCGTGCAGAAACTGGTCGAACCTCTCTCTCATGGCCGCAGACATGGCGGTGACCGTCGTGCCGCCGCCTGGGGCTGCTCCTAGTGAGGGTAGCTGCGGAGTGGGGTGACGGGCGGAGCTGGAGGGGACGGCGGTGGGCGGGGCCGCCCGCGTCGGCGCGGCCCTCCTGCGCGGTCTCTAGCTCGCCCCGCCCGACCCGCACTACCCCTTGTCCCTCCCCATCTCTGCGCTCCAAAGCCTGGGCCACACCCAGGGCGGTGGCCGCTGCGAGGTGGCTAGAATTGTTGCGGCTCCCGGTGGGGCGACCGTCCACTGCGTCGGTTAACAGCCTTTATCCTTCGAGGGGAATAAGGGGTGATAGCTCTTGTAAGCTCCTTTCGCGAATCGAATAAAGCAAAAAGCAGGTGGAAAGGAGGAGACAGGAGCCCTTAAGGCCCCACCTCCAGTGTAGTAGGACTGATTCGATGTACTTAAACTGCCGAGCTAAACCTGGTGAGACATTTTTACATCTAAAAATGGAAATCTACGACCATCCTGAAAGAACTGTGATTGAGAACCTGCTTTTTTTCTTCGTTGCCATAGTTTTTCTCATCTATGGACAATGGTGTTTTTGAAATGACACTTAAAAGACCTAATACGCCCTCCCCTGGGTACATCTTTCCCAAAAAAGTACTGCACTTCTTAAACCTTTTCATGGTGGACCTGCATTTGCTTGATGCTTGGTATTGCGGAAACATTTCCAAACCCTTCAGCAATTGCCTACAAGCAAAAGTACCCTAAAAAAGGTAATTGCAAACCTTAGGGCAGGACCATATTTGCTTCCTTAAGAATGTCTTGCTCAAGCTCTTTACCTAAACCTAGGCTCTTGTTTTCTCTCACCCAAATTATTTCAGCAGGCCCTTTTTGAAAGTATTGTTTCTGACACCTATGACCTGTACACTACTGCAAAGTTTTCCTCATTGCTGAAATGTCAAAGGCTCCGCATTAATTGCAGGCTAGAGCTCTGATTCCTTAGCTTGGCTTAACTGGCCCCGCACAAAGTGGCCCCGAACATTCTCTTGCCCTCTGCCTTACAAATTGACCTAATCACCATATTGCTGCTTCTGCAAAACATCCTGCCCACTCCTAGATTTTTTTCTATTATGCTAATTCACCTTCCTCTTTTTTCCCTCGTAGCTTCTTAGCACTCCCACCACCATCCAGCCAAATGAGTGAACAAAGTAAACCAAATAAAACATGAATGGGAATTATTGTGACAGCCTCCCCACTGAGCTGTCAATTTCTGTCTTTCTACCTGTAGTCATTCTCAATGTGGCAACCAGTTGGATCTTTTAAAAATATAGGTCAAGTTGTGTTATCTTTTGCTCTTAAACCTCCAGTGGCTTTCCATCTGCCTAAAGAGTGGTCTCAAGGTCAGAGGTGATGAAGTTCATTCCCTCTCCTACTGCCTGCCTCCCTGCTGTGCCTCAGACAAGCGGAGCCCCTCCTCTTGTCCCCCCTTGGTCCCCCTCCCCCCTTTCACTTTATTTCTAGCTCAGTGCCTCTCAACCAGGAGTGATTTTGCACCCCACAGGACATGTGGCACTGTCTGGAGACATCTTTGGATGTCAGATGGATGGTCACAATTGGGGTAGAGATGATATCCACTACTAGCATCTAGTGATAGTGGCCAGAGATGCTGTTAAACATCCTAAAATGCACAGGACAGCCCTGCAGAACAAAGAATTACCCAGCCCCAAATGCCATAGCACTGAGGTTGGGAAACCTGTTATCTGAAAACTGCAGAAAACCACTTAGCTGTCTCCTCCAATTCTTCAGGCCTTTGCTCAAGTGACACCTCTATGAGGTCCTGTCTGATCCCAAATTGCAAATGTCAACACCTTCTAGCCTCTGTCTTTATTTTTTTCCATAGCATTTAGTACCGTCTGACATTCTGTGTGTTCTACTTTTTAAATTGTTTTTCTTCCCCCACTAAATGATGAACTCCAGAAAGGTAGGAATTGTGGCCTATGTTGTTGACTTCTGTATCTCCAACACCTAGAACAGTGACCAGCACTTAACAGGTGCTCAGTGACTCTTTGCTGAACAAGTGAATATCTAACATGTATTATAGTACCCAGTATTCTAAGTGCTACATGTATTAATTCATTTAATCCTCACAACCACATGAGGCAGGTACTATCTGTTTCATCCTCATTTAAGGGAAGGAAATGAGGAAACGAGGCCTAAGGCTAGAATTCAGACCTGGGTCCTTATCCCCTATATTGTACTGCCGATAGGGTTGAATTGTGTCTCCCACTCCCCCACCCCCACCACAAAAGATTTTGGAGTCCTAACACCCAGTCGTTCAGACTGACTATTTGGAGACAGGGCCTTTACAAAGGAAATCAAGTTAAAATGAGATCGTTAGGGTGGGCTATAATTCAGTGTGATCAATGTCCTTATAAAAAGGGGAAATTGGACATAGAGGCAAACACACATAGAGGGAAGATGATATGAAGACACACAGACAGAATCTAGCCATCCACAAGCCCAGGAGATGGACCTGAAACAACTTCTTCCCCCACAGCCCTCAGACAAAACCAAACCGATCTTAGACTTCTGGCCTCCTGAACTATGAGACAATAAGTTTCTGTTATTAAATCTACCCAGTGTGTGGTACTTTGTTATAGCAGCCCTCAGAAACTATTATAGCTGCGTACCCGAATAACTGAATTTTGAACTTTTTAACCAGTTGTGAGTTTGTTCAATTCTTTACTAAGTGAATACGGTCCTTACTCACTTATCTGGAAGCCAGGGTCATGTTTTTGAGTACTTCAAATGATTTACAATTTGACGATATCATTATTTTATTTACATTTTTGTAGTTGGAAGAAAATGTTTATAACTTGTTGAGGTTTTATTTATTTTTTTAAGCCAAGGAGCAAAATTCTTTTAATTTTTTATTGTTTTTAATTTTATTTTTCAATTACAGTTTACATTCAATGTCTTTTGTATTAGTTTCAGGTGTAAAGGAGGAGAATCCTTTTAACTCAGGTGTTCAAATCAGCCTAAATTTTATCACATTTCCTACAGTGTCAACGTTTGTACAATATTAACTATGCATAAAGTACCTGGAACATACTATTCATTTGGATATATATTATATAAATATTCTTCTTTTCTCAGTTTTCTCCTGAGGTCCTAAGTTTTTTCTTTCCCCCACCATTCCACCTACCGCTGGTAAGATGGGGCAGCATATAGTGCAGTGTAGTGTGTGGAACAGTCTCTAGCACCAGCCTGTGTGGGTGAAACCCCAGCTGCACTGTTTTGCTGTGTGACTTCAGGCAAGTACTTAAGCTCTTGGAGCCTCTGTTTCTCTTCTGTAAAACAGAGATAACAGTAGTACCTATTTCACAGGGTTGTCATGATGTTTGAATCAGCTATCTGTAAAGTCCTTGGAAGAATGCCTAGTTTAAAAAAATGCATTTGTTAAATAACTTAAGAAGAAAAACACAGTTACATGCTAAAATTGAAATTATTACATGCTAAAATTGGGGAATAGTACATAACTGTCTTTAGGAACTTGTGATCAGGCTGGGGAGTGAGGATCCCTTTGCTCATCCAGTCATCGCTACAAAGCTTTGACTTTCATAGATGAGAAAAGAGATGCAGAAAATAAGAACTCTGCCTTCGGTGTCAGACTACTCGCTCATGTTTATGTACCAGACACTGCTAGACCTGGGAACCAGGAGGGACCAGGTCGCTGTCTGGGAGGACATGAGGAAGACTGGCCTGAAGCAGGTCGACTTTGGCAATTCCTAGGAAGGAAGTCAAATCAACTTGAAATGATGCAAATACTATTACTATGGTACCCTTCCTGGGCTAGAGAAGAAATTTCTACCGGAAACCTGTGATCAGGTCACTTTAGTTCTCCATAAACTCTTTCTTCAGGTTAAGATCATTTCTCAAATACTTGAAGTCATTAACACACTTTTGTCCTAACTCTCACGTATGTTAGGTAGAAGATAACTTCATTACCTTCCCCCCTCTCTGACCCCCACCCTGGCACTTGGAGGGGACCCTGGCTTTTATTGGAGCCTGGCATGGCTGAGGCAGCCAGCCCCTGGGGACACAGCCCAGTTGATACTCTCCCCACCTCCCCAACTACCTCCCCCCACCCGTTTTCTGTTGGAGGAGGCTGATGGCAACATGTCATGAAAAAGGCAAAAGACAAAGTAAACAAAACTTGAAGCAGGTTTGCCAGACAACAGAAGGAAAATACAAAAGCTGAATATAATTTAAGAAGGAGTTTTCAAAGAAAGAAGATATGAAAATCACCCTGTGTCATTGAATACATTTGCATTATATTTTCTTTGACTCATTCGTCTTATTCTGAATGTTTCTACTGAAAATATGGACAAAGCATTTTATTATATGCCTCCATTTATCAAACAGGAAGTTGAATTTTAGAAAATTACTGTTCATGGCCCTGACCAATGTGGTTCATTTGGTTGGGAATCATCTTGCAAAGCGAAGGATCGTTGGTTCGATTCCCTTGTGGGGCACATACCTGGGTTGTGGGTTTGGTCCCCTGACAGGACGTGTACAAAAGGCAACCCTGGTCGATGTCTCTCCTGCACATTGAAGTTTCTCTCTCACATTGGTGTTTCTCTCCCTCACTTTCTTCCTCTCTGCCCCTTTCTCTAAAAATAAATAAATAGATAAATCAAGTCTTTTTTTAAAATTATTGCTCATGATGGAAAATAAAACAAACGGAGGGTATCCTTTTGTTTAGCAAAATATTTTTATTCTGAAATTAAATACCATATGTCATTGCCATTGCACATAAATCTAGAGATTTTTATCAGGTAAAAGCATGCCCTCCACTTCACCCTGTCATTCTTTTAACAGCACCTGCACAGGAGACAGATAGAACATACGTCACTCTTAGATTGTTTCTCTGTGTTCAGGATTTGCCTCATAGCTTGCAGGATGACATGCATTTTTGCTTATGTTCCTTGTAAGAAAAGAGTCAAAGTGAGACAATTTTGTGCACTTCCCTTTGTGACTAGGCACCAGAGGGATTCAGTTAACTGGAACAAAGGAACGGACTGGTCGTATTAGTTTCCTATTGCTGCCGCAACAAATTACCATAAACTTGGTGGCTTAAAATAATGCAAATTATCTTACAGTTAATACATCTGTATGCCAGATGTCTGACACAAGTCACGCTGGGCTAAAATCAAGGTGACTTCAAAAGGGCTGCATTACTTTCTGGAGGCTCAGGTAAAAATAATATGTGTGGGGGTTTTTTGTTGTGTTTTTTGGGGGGAGTGGATTTTGGGTGGGGTTTGTTTTGGTTTTGGTGGGGGGGTTGCTCGTTTTGGGTTGTTGGCACAATTGACATCCTTGTAGTTGTGGAACTGAGGTCTCCATTCCCTTCCTCATTTTCAAAGCCAGCAGCAGTGGGTTGAATACTTCTCATACTTCAAATTTCTCTTCCTTCTTCTTCTGTCTCATCTCTCTGACCCATCTGCCTTCCACTTCCATTTTTAAGGTCTCATGTGATTAGATTGGACCTACCGAGATAATCCAGGAAAATGGTGGGCCCACTCTAATCACATGAGACCTTGACCACATCTGCAAAGTCCCTTTTGCTATGTGAAGGGACATATTCATAATTTCCAGATATTAGGACATGGACATTTTAGGGGGGGCTCACTATTCTGCCTACCACACTAGCCTTACGTGGGGGGTCCATAAGAGAATGAGGTCCCTGAGAGAATGAGTGTGTTGAACTGATCAGCCGCTGTAAGTCCTTTCACTCACACTGAGCTCCCACCCAGGACACGGTACAAACTTAAGACCCAGGTCCAGGAGCAAATGCCTGGCTCCATTACTTGCTTGCTGTGCGATCTTAGGAGAGTTCTCAACGCGAAAAGCCCCACTCTCTTAGCCTATCAAATGAAGATAATATTGGTGGAAGATACTATAGACTGAATGTGTCCCCTCCAAATTTGTGGGTTGAACTCTAAACCCCAATGTGATATTATTTGAAGGTGGGGCTTTTGGGAGATAATTAGGCCATGAGGGTAGAGCCCTCATAAATGGGATTAGAACCCTTATAAAAGATGCCCCCAGGAGCTCTCTCGCTCCTCCCATCATGGGAGGACAGAGCAGGTGGCAGTCTGTGAACCAGGAAGCGGCCCTAACCAGGCATCGCATCTACCTGGACCCCTGATCTTGGACTTCCCAGCCTCCAGAACCATGAGAAATAAGTGTTTGTCGTTGAAGCCACCCAGTCTATGGTGTTTTTGCTATCAGCCTAAACAGACTAATACACCACCTCACAGGGTTGTTGGGATAAATGACATACTGGGTGTAAAGCACTCTATAGAGCGTCTAGCCTCATGGATAAAGTTTTAGCTGATCTGAAAGACATACATTAAGTGACAAGTACACGGTCAAAAACGTTGATGCCTAAACTTCCTCCCTCTCGTCTGTCTCATTTGATTCCAGGATTTGGTGTTCATGAAAATAAAACCACTAGAAGAAAATAATAGCATATTTTCATCAGTAATTTGGCTATGGGAAAGAGAAAGGAAAATGAAAATTTATACTGAGCACCTATTTTGTGTTAGGCAATTTGTGTGCATAAAGGACCTATGAGCATATTTCTTATGGGGTGGGGGCACCAGGTGCTCAAGGATTAAAGGAGTGGTCTTTCCTCAGGCACAAAGCAGTGAAACAAAATTGTTAGTTTGCTAGTTTTGTCTAGGATTGTTTGCCACAACTGTGGCCAAAGGAAAGATACCCTCCAGGCCTGGAGTAGGAGCTGACCCAACAATGCCAGGTCAACTCGAGCTGTTCCCTAACGTTCGCCAGGCTGATTTATGCAGCTCCTCACCACCTAGCAGCCTCCAAGTGCTTTTCCTCTCTTTCCTTGGTCTCTGTCTTTCAGCCATTTTAGGATGGGTTTTGGCCCAAGGTCATCCAGCTCTTAGACATCGATCATGCCACAACCACACAGGTTGCCTCAAGGACAAGCCTTTTCCCTTGAATACAGAAATAGCTTGTTCTATTGTGAGTCTGTCACGCAGTTCTGATAGAATGACTTGATAATGTAGCCTTTTGTTTATTACCTAGGATGGACTCTAAAATAGATTGTGATGTGGATTTATAACTAGTTAGTATTGGAGGGTTTGGAATAAGGTTTGGGAGGAACAGGTTTGATTTTTTTTTCACACCTTTGTTTCTAACAATTGTTTATTTATTGATAACCATAACAAACCTCTCTGCTAGAAGTGAACATTTATTAGTCAAAACAAATCATGATTTTCTGTCTCCAGAAAGCATGAAATGCTTTGTATATCAACTTAAAAGACTTTATAAAATTAACTGAAAGCCACAAGTATTGATTCTTTTGATCATTCTTATGCAAACAGTTTGAACTTGGAAACATCAGAAGGTATAACTATAGCTTCTAATTTCATACAGTAGAAATTGAATTTGTGTTTAACGCATACATGTAGTTTATACCTCATGTATATTTGGTATGTTTATAACTCCACACAGTGGCATACAAAATGGATTAAAAGAGGAGTCTCTATTTCTAGATTCTTTGGGAATGTGATTACTTATAATTTGTGTCTTTAACATGTAGGAGGACCTTTTATTGCTTGATATCAAATTCCCAACTTTTACTTACTGGTTTTTAGAGAGAGAAAAAAAACATCAATTTGTTGTTCCACTTATTTAGGTATTCATTGGTTGATTCTTGTATGTGCCCTCACTGAGGATTGAGCCCACAATGGGACAATGCTCTAACCAACTGAGCTACTCAGCCAGGGCTTCAAGTTTACAACTCTTATTTAATGTTAAACAATGCCATGATTTGGACAAGATGCAAATATCCTAAATAAGCCACAAAAGACTTGAGTGCAGAATGAAGTGGAAAATGTGCCCATTATCTTGATAAATTATTATTATCTTGATATAAGTTAAAACAGAAAAACAACACTGGGTTAATTTCAAAGTAATCTTTTTGAAATAATTTTTTAATAGTTACCTCAAATCACTTTGTCCAATTTGTATTATTTCAAAGGAAGAGAAAGAAAAAAGTCATTCTGGACTGGTGACAGATTCATTTTCTTCTGAAAATGATTATTAAAACCCTTGACAAAATAAATTACTGGGAACCAAGATAGATAAGGTCTAAGCTTTACAGATCTCAGAGTAGATAATGGCAACATTTGGTATCTATCGCTGAGTTTGAAAGAAACTTTAGTAACTTAACCCAATATTTACATATTTTTATCACTAAAAACTATTATCAATTTTTAAAAACTACTCAATTTGACTATCAAATAATACCATATGACATAATTTTTTGTCTCTTTATGAGACACTCTTTACGTTACTAGCAGCAAATCCTTTTTAACTCTATTAGCTTTTCTCTCGTCTTTTCCCAGATCTAACAGGAATTGGGGAAGTGGCGCCCTCATGGTTGAGTCATCATTGCACTATGTTATGTAATAAATTTATAAGCACTAACGTGGAAAAACTAAGCAGTGGGGGAAAATCCACTGTTTATCTGTCATCTTCCCATTTCCCAATACTCCTCAGGGGATCATTTGTGAAATGATCAGATCCATGAGGAGGAGGAGGAGGAGGAGGGAGAGCTAATCACTGACCTGTCCAAACAGCTGAAGATAATACTGTCTTTTTATTCTATAAGGAAACATTTAAATTTCTATGAACAGACAACTTACTGTTTTCCCTTAATGTAAAATATGTTAGCAGTTAGCGATTGTTTGTTATACCAGTCAACTAACATCTGTTAACAATGAGGTGCTGGCATCCCATCCTACATGAGTAATCCTGAGGAACGGAAGCCAGAATAGCTGGGTAGGGGTCGCCCCCGATAAAGCCCTGAGACTGCAAAGCTGTGAGGACAGCGGTGCTAGTTATGTTTTACACACGCCGCCAGCGCAGTGGCTGCGATATGCTAAACATAATGTTTAAAGATGAGCAAGATGCACTTCCTGCCCAAAGAAATTGATAAATTTTAGCTTCCTTCTGTTGACTTTTTTTCCTTTTTCTTTTTTACCTCTACATACCCCATATATCCAGTATCCTGGTACTCCTTGTTCTTTGCTCTCTTGATTCTCTCCTTATGAAAAACTCTTCTTAGTTAGCTACTAAATGGGAAGAAACTGATCATTAAAACATACTAATGTGTAAAAGACTGTAATGGCATAATTTATAATATTCTACTGCCTTCCTAAGAGGTCTTTACCTTTTCAGAAAAAGAAATCCCTTAATCTGAAAACAGTGAAATTAATGGTAGAACTCTAGGCATTCACAAAGCAATAGTGGAGACTTTCCCTAAGTATATGTAATTTCCCAAGGTTTGCTACACATGAATAAGGCTAAACCTGACTTTGAGTTCTGAATGCTCTGTTCAGTTTTACATATGAGCCCTAGAGGATAAAGTTGACTATGTGTGTGTGTGTGTGTGTGTATATGTTAGTATAATTAAACCAAATTCTTTCAGGTAGTAGGGCACATGTCCCCTTTAGTCTGTAAAGAAAAATTTTCATGGCTCTTAAAAGTTTATTCTATTACTCACCTACCAGTTCAACAAATGTGTTGGGTGCCTATACAATGCCAGTCATATTGTTAAGAAAAAATAAAAATTTCTATTGGCATTAATAACACAAAACAAAATATACAAGCATAAATTTGAAAAGATATGTGAGGGGTACATTTGAAGAAAACTATATAACTCAACTGGAGAACATAAAAGACTTAGGATATATTCAATAGTATACATATGTTAGTTCTCTCCAAATGTATCCATAAATTTCACAAAGTCCCAGCATTTTAGATTTGACAAAATTTCACCAGTAAGAATAAGCATGAAAAAATAACTACTAACAGTCTCAAAAAGAAAAGTATGAGGAAAGCTTGCCTTACCAAATATATGGCTACAGTAATTGAAACCATGGATTTTGGTGCAAGAATGGACAATTCAGAGAAGTAAAACAATATACAGACAGACACCAATATGTATGTGAAACAGTATGTGAAAAAAGGTGAAGGAAAATAGTAAAAACCAACCAAAATAAAAAGCAAAATAAATAAAACAACATGTAAAAAGCAAATCTGGAAAATTTTTCATATATATATAAAACAGGGTTAATAACTTTATAGATAAGCAGTTATTTTTATTTGTCCTATTATTTTATTTTTTCCCATTACAGTTGACATTTAATCTCACATTAATTTCAGATGTATAGCATAGTGATAAACTTATGTAATTTATGAGTGATCTCCCTGGTAAGTTTAGCACCCATCTGGCACCAAATACAGTTATTACGATATTATTGACTATATTTCCTATGCTGTGTTTTACATCCCTGTGACTATTTTGTAACTCCCAGCTTGTACTTCATAAGCCTTTACCTTTTTCACTCAGTCCCCTAACCCACTTCATATCTGGCAACCATCACTTTTTTCTCTCTATGAGTCTGTTTCTGTTTTATTTGTTTATTTATGTATTGTTTAGATTCCACATACAACTGAAATCATGTGGTCATTGTGTTTCTCTGACTTATTTCACTTCACATAACACCTTCTGATCCAACCACAAAGTCACGAATGGTCAGATTTCATTATTCCTTATCATCGAGTAATATTCTGTTGTATACATGCACCACCACTTCGTCACCCATTCCCCTATCACTGGGCGCTTGGGCTGCTTCCATATCTTGGCTGTTGTAAATAATGCTGCTGTGGACATAGGGATGAAGATATTTTTTCAAATTATAATTTTGGATTTCTTTGGATAAAGACTCAGAAGTGGAATTGCTGAGCCACAAAGTAGTTTCATTTTGAACTTTTTTGAGTAACTCCATACTGCTTTCCACAGTGTCTATGCCAATCTGAATTCCCACCAACAGTGCACTATGGTTCCCCTTTCTCCACATTCTCGCCAACGCTTGTTGATTTATGGATGATAGCCATTCTGACAGGTGTGAGATGACATCCCATTGTGGTTTTAATCTGCATTTCTTTGATGGTTATTGACATTGAGCATCTTTTCATATGTCTATTGGCCCCCTGTATGTTCTCTTTGGAGAAATGTTTGTACAGGTTCTTCGCCCATTTTTTAATTGGATTGCTTGTTTTTTTGGCGTTAAGTTATATGAGTTCTTTATAAATTTTGGATAGTAACCCCATAACAGATATATCATTAGTGAATACCTTCTTCAGTAGGTTGTCTTCGTTTTGTTGACGGTTACCTTTGCTGTGCAAAAACTTTTTAGTTTAATGTACTCCCATTTGATTATTTTTTCTTTCCTTTCTCTTGCCTGAGTAGATATATCAGAAAAAAACATTCCTAAGAAAATGTCAGAGAGTTTACTGCCTATTTATTCTTCTAGGAATTTTATGGTTTGGGTGTTACAATTAAGTCCTTACTACACTTTGAGTTTATTCTTGTATATGGTGCAAGAAAGCGGTCTAGTTTCATTTTCCTTTTGCATGTATCTGTCAGGTTTTCTCAGAGCTGCTTATTGAATGGACTGTTTTTACACATTGTAAAGTCTTTCCCTCTTTGTCATAGATTAATTGATCATATAGGCAAGGGTTTATTTCTGGACTCTCTATTGTGTTTTATTGATCTGTGTCTGTTTTAATGCCAGTATCATGCTCTTTTGATCACTGTAAACTTATAGCATAGTTTGATATCAGGTAGCATACTACAACTTTTTTATTTTCTCAAGATTGCATGAGCTATATTTTTATTTTTTAAATAATATTTAATTGGCTATTCTATTACAGTTGTCCCAGTTGTTCCCCCATGCCCCCCTCCACCCAGCACCCCCGACTCCCTCAGGCAATACCCACACCATTATTCATATCCATGGGCTAGGCCTGTAAGTTCTTGGCTACTCCATATTCTATACTGCGCTTTACACCCCCAAGGCTATTCTGTACCTACCTATTTATACTTCTTAATCCCCTTGCCTCTTCACCCATCCCTCACACTGAGTCCTCTCTGGCATCCATGAAAACACTCATGATTCTGTCTCTGTTCCTCTTGTTTGTTTACTCTGTTTTTTAGATTCAGTTGTTGATAGATATGTATTTATTGCCATTTTACTGTTCATAGATTTGATCTTCTTTTTCTTGCCTTTTTTTTTGATGGAAGATCTGTTTAATTTTTTCTCTTCAGTTTTTATTTTGTTTATTGTTGTTCAAGTACAGTTGTCTCCATTTTTTCACCACCACATTCCCCTGCCGCACCCACCCCTACCTCCCACCCTCAATTCTTCCCCTCTTTGGCTTTGTCCGTGGGTCCTTCATACATGTTCCTTTGAGACCCTCCCCCTTCTTTCCCCCTGTTTTACCTCTTCCCTCTCCCCTCTAGTTACTGTCAGTTTGTTCTTTATTCCAATGTCACTGGTTATATTTTGCTTGCTTGTTTGTTTTGTTGATTAGGTTCCACTTATAGGTGAGATCATACGGTATTTGTCTTTCACTGCCTGGCTTATTTCACTTAGCATAATGCTCTCCAGTTCCATTCATGCTGTCTCAAAGGGTAGTAGCTCTTTCTTTCTTTCTGCTGCATAGTATTCCATTGCGTAAATATACCACGGTTTTTTCATCCACTCATTTACTTATGGGCACTTAGGTTATTTCCAACACTTGGCTATTGTAAATTGTGCTGCTATGAACATTCAGGTACACAGGTTCTTTTGAACTGGTGTTTCAGGATTCTTAGGGTATAGTCTCAGCAGTGGAATTGCTGGGTCAAAAGGCAGTTCCATTTTTAGTTTTTTTGAGGAAATTCTGAACTGTTTTCCACAGCAGCTGCACCAGTCTGCATTCCCACCAACTGTGCACTAAGGTTCCCTTTTCTCCACAGCCTCTTCAGCACTTGTCGTTTGTTGATTTGTTTATAATGGCCATTCTGACTGGTGTGAAGTGATATCTCATTGTGGTTTTAATTTGCATCTCTCTAATGGTTAGTGATGCTGAGCATCCTTTCATATGTCTCTGGGCCCTCTGTAAGTGCTCCTTGGAGAAGTGTCTGTTCAAGTCCTTGGCCCATTTTTTAATTGGATTGTTTGTCTTCCTACAGTGGAGTTGTGTGAGTTTTTTATGTATTTTGAATATCAAACCCTAGTCCGAGGCATCATTGGCAAATATATTTTTCCATACAACTGGTTCCCTTTTCATTTTGCTGATGTTTTCTTTAGCTGTGCAAAAGCTTCTTATTTTGATGAAATCCCATTTATTTATTCTTTCCTTTATGTCCCTTGTTCTAGGGGACATATCACTGAAAATACTGCTACGTGGCATAGCTGAGATTTTCCTGCCTGTGTTCTCCTCTAGGATATTTATGGTATCACGACTTACGCTGCTGCTGCTTGGAGGGGAATGTTCTGTGTGAGCCTGATGGCTGCTGCCTTATGGGGGATGTTTCAGCACCAGGATCCTGGTGGCTACTCTCTCAGTTCTCTCCCCAGAGCTTCTGTCCCCAGTCTCTCCTCAGGTGTCTCTAGCCCACTCTGCCCTGACTTTGCTGGCACCCAGAGTAAGTGGCTGCAGATGAAAATTTATGCGTTGGTCCTTTAAATGGCTCTTTGCATCTCCAGCTCTCCATTTCTGGCAGAAAGCAACCCTGTTACTTTTCTTAGCTGGTTGTTATCTGGGTACTTTTGGGGCTCCGGTGCTGTAGGCTGGGGATCCCTGCTTATGGTTTAGACCCCACTTTTCTCAGGGGGATCCAACTGGCTGCCGGATATTTATCCCTCTGGCGCTGCTGCCTGTGGGTGCCCAGCCAGCCTTCTCAAGTCTCCATCACACTCCTTATTGGTCAGGTTGTGCTGAAGCTGATTCTTCTGTCTGTCCAAGGTTATAAAGCTTCTCTCTCAATATTGTTCCAGGTGATTTCTCCACGATTTAGTTGTAATTCTGGATTGGTCCTGGGAGGAGGTCAGTGTGACTTCCATTCACTCCTCTACCATCTCACCAATCTCAGAAGGTTTCTTCTTTTTCTTAAATAAGTCCCTTTCATGTTTCATATAATAATTGTTTGGTGATGATGAACTCCTTTAGTACTTTCTTGCCTGGGAAGTTCTTTATCTACCCTTTGATTCTAAATGATAACTTTGCTGGATAGAGCAATCTTGGCTGTAGGTCCCTGCTTTCCATGACTTTGAATATTTCTTGCCAATCCCTTCTAGTCTGCAAAGTTTCTATTAAGAAATCATCTGACAATCTTATGGGAACTCCCCTGTAGATAACTAACTGCTTTTCTCTTGCTGCTTTTAAGATTCTCTCTTTACCTTTAACCTTTAACATTTTAATTATGATGTGTCTTAGAGTGGGCCTCTTTGCATCTGTCTTGTTTGAGACTCTCTGTACTTCCTAGAGTTGTATGTCTATTTCCTTCACCAAATCAGGCAAGTTTTCTTTCTTTATTTTTAAAAATAGTTTTCTAATTTTTTCCACTTTCTTTTCTCCTTCTGGTATTCCTATGATGCAAATGTTGGACCTCTTGAAGTTGGTCTGGAGGCTGCTTACATGCCTCATTTTTTTGGATTCTTTTTTCTTGTTGTTCTCCTGATTCGTTATTTTATTTTTCTTCCTTATGTTCCAAGTCATTGATTTGATTCTCAGCTTTTTTCACTCTACTGTTGACTCCCTGTAAATTGTTCTTTATTTCAAATAGTGAATCCTTCATTTCTGACTGGATCAATTTTATGCTGTTGAGGTCCTCACTAAGTTCCGTGAACAACACCCTTAAAACAAGTATTTTGAACTCTGCATCTGATAGATTACTTTTCTCCATTTAGTTTAGTTATTTTTCTGGAATTTTGATCTGTTCTTTCATTGGGGCCATGTTTCTTTGTCTCCTCATTTTGTTGGCCTCCCTGAGTAGTATTTTTAAAATATAAGAAAATGTCAAGAAAAGTGGAGCAAGTTACATGAAGAGTATAATGCACAAAATAAGAAAAAAAATATAACAAACATGGTAAACATATTTAATCTCACTTATAATCAAAAGTTGCTGATTAAAAAAATGAGATACTATTTTTGGCTGGTGGGTAAAAAAATATTAAAATTGATAATACACAGGGCTGATGAAAGTGTGCAGAGACTGTATGTAAGGATATCCTAGCAACATCATTTTAATGCCAAAAGTTGGGAAACAGCCTAAAAGTCCATAAGTAGACAACCAATTAAATGTTACAGTATAGCCATACAATGGAATTGTATAGGACAATGAAAAAACTGTGACATAAAAATTTTATTGATATAAAAAGCTGTTTATGTATACTTTTATTAATTTCTGAAGCAGTACATGCAATTTTTAGAATATATAATACAGATATATATAAAGTAAAAATTTTGTGTCCTTTACTTACTCCTGCTTCCATCCCATTTCCAGCTGTTAAAAGTTTGGTTTATACCCTGTCCTATCATTTTCTGCAGAAATAAAATCAATATCCATATCTTGAGTTATATTTGTATCTAGCTATAAACATATAATATTTAAACAAAACCTAGGTCATACTATGAACATATATAATTCAGTAGCTTCTTTTTTTCATTCTACAGCATATCAAGAAAATCTATGTTACATTAAGTTAAAAAATAGGTTATAAAACAAGATGTTTAGAGTGATCTTACTTTTGAACAGTGTGTGTGTGTGTGTGTGCATATACATCTGTGTCTATAGGAAGAAGGAAAAGTCTGGGCATATAGATTTCTTGGTGGTGAAAGTACAGGGGATTTTTTCTATATAATTTTTCCTACTGTTTACCTTTTTTTTTTTTTAAAGATTTTATTTATTTATTTCTAGAGAAAGGGGAAGGGAGGGAGAAAGAGAGTGAGAGAAACGTCAGTGTGTGGTTGCTTCTCACACACCCCCTACTGGGGACCTGGCCTGCAACCCAGGCATGTGCCCTGCCTGGCAATCAAACCGGCGACCCTTTGGTTCACAGGCTGGCACTCAATCCACTGGGCCACACCAGCCAGGGCTGTTTAACTTTTTAAAATAAGAGTATGTGTTACTTTTTTATATTACTTTTATAACCATAATAAAATCTGGCTACAAAGAAAAATATTACTAAAAGCATGAAAAAAAAGAAGAAAAAACATGTGAGACAACATTTGGCTTAGGTCTTATCGTTAAATGGTGGATTATTGCTCATACGACTGTCTGTCCTCTCACAGTCTGCAAATTAAAGGTAGTATTCCATATCATTGTAACTAAAAATATGAGCTATATTATTGCATATAATCTATAATTACATGTAATATGATACACATAAACTATGTATTCATCGTGATTTGTGACTACATTTAGGATTCCTATTTCCAGATGAGATGAAGCTTAACTTTTTGTGGTTTTATTGACTTGGATAGTTATTTCTAATAAACTCAGCAATAACAGGACAAACTGAAGCTGCCACAGGAAGAAGAAATTAAAAACCACAATCATTTGTTGCCTTTTTTTGCTATTACTGTAGGTGGTGAGATTGATTTTCTTTTTGCATCCAGAGAAGCAAGCTATAAATGAACCTTCCAAGGTGAACAGAGGGAGAATGCCTTTCCACCAACCTTCTGCATTCTCACGCACCCATTTTGTTGTAATGCCTGGCTGCAAGGAGAAGGTCCTGGTATGTCAAATCAGTTTTGGCAAAACTGGGGAATTTGCTTGTCTACCTTCACAATTCCTTCCATGCTCTTTTTCCTCTGGGGATGTATACTTGCCCACTTTCACCCTCATTTTCCTTATGAAATCAGCTTTGAGAAAGGTTGTCTTAAAGGGTCACTTCAGCTCTGACTGGTGTGGCTCAGTTGGTTGGGTGATGTCCCACAACGTAAAAGGTCAGAGGTTGAATTCCCGGTCAGGGCACAGCTCGGTTGTGGGTTCCTCCCAGTGTGGCCTGAGAGGCAACCAATCAATGCCCTCTTTGATGTTTTTCTCCCTTGTTTCCCCTCTTTCAAATTAAAAAACAAATAAATAAAAATTTTGGAGTTTCACTTCAGCCCCTGGTCCAAATAGGAAACAAACCTTAAAGCAAAGAGAGGGCTGGAATGACCAAGCCTGGGAGGCCTGTAGAACTTGGCCAAATGTCAGCTGAAGGGGAAATCTACCCCCATCTCTACACAGAGTCGTGAATTTGTGGCTGTAGTAAAAAACTTGATTGCGTAAAATTGTGGCCCTGTGGTTGTAAATGTCCTTTGTGCCTTCGTGGGTGTCTCTCTCCTGCATGTATTACTTTTTGGCCTTGCTTTCTGTGCCTCTATTTCTTTCTCTCTTTTCATTTCCTACCTTTTTTTTTTCCTCTTTATTGATCGTGGTATAGAAAAAAATGTGTTATTTTATCAAATAATTACATTTTCTGTATATTTTAAGAGTGAAACTCAGTTGTCACTTAATTAGAGGCTTGGGATCATCACACTTTATATTTCTTTAAACCACTTACCACTAACTGTCATTGTCTTATGCATTTATTGGCTTATCTCTCCCAATAGAGTACAAACTTCCTGAGGGCTGGCCACTTGGTCTTGTTCTCAGCTGTACCCGTATTGGGTCCTCTCTACAGCTATGTCAGAGCCTCTCCATCTACCCTGTCCTAATGCTAATCCTTTCCCTTCCACCTAAAAGTAACCACATCTTAACTTTTTTGGTCATTTCCTTGCTTTCCTTAAAGTTATATCACCTGGGATGCATCTCTAAACCCTATAGTTTAACTTACTTTAAAAGATATATGTATCTTTTAAGTCTTTTTCAGTTTTCCAAGCACTCCTCCATTCTTCTCTTCCCCTACCTTTGTCATTACAACTTAGTTCTGGAGGGTACTGAGTTGATTGAGTTGACTTGCAGAGTTTCCCACATTTAGATTTTGCTGATTGAATTCCCATGTAATTTACCCTGTTCTTCTGTTTTCTGTACTTTTTATAAATTGGTAATGGGATTGTGGACCTGATGAGATTCATGTACAATTTTGGGACAGGCTCCTTTGCAGGTGGCGTGTTGGCAATATGTATAGTTGATTGTCCCTCTCCATGTGCTGTTGGCAGCCATTAATATATTAATTCATTAGGAGTTGCAAAATGGTGATATTTGAATTTGATTACTTTTTTCTGTATTTAGTTAGTGAAATACTCCCATAATGAAACACTACTCAACTTCTATTTGTTTACTTTGTATAAGAAAGGCAGCACAAATGTTTAATGAAAATACAATTTTAGGTATACAAAATATGGACAATAACTATATAAAAATTAAAGAACTTACTAACCGTAGACCTACAGAGAGAGGTCTATTAAAAGATGTACCTCAATAAGAAGAAAAACAAATCCAGGGAGAAGAAATTAGATGCAAGAAAAAAAGTGGGCACACAAATTGATAAATTAAGTCATAAATATAATTGACTATTATTTTTTAAAAAATAATTTGAGGGTGCCCTGACTGGTGTAGCTCAGTGGATTGAGCGTTACCCCGCAAACCAAAGGGTTGCCAGTTCAATTTCCCACTCAGGGCACATGCCTGCGTTGCGGGCCAGGTCCCCAGTAGGGCGCATGAGACACAACCACACACTGATGTTTCTCTCCCTTTCTTTCTCTCTCCCTTCCTCTCTGTCTAAAAATAAAATAAATAAAATCTTTAAAAAGAAAAGTTTCCTTCTTTAAAAAAAATAATAATTTGAGGGTTAAGAAACAATATGGGAGTGCTTCAAAAGTTGTTAAAGCATGTTTAATTTTATGTCGTGTTCAGGAGGAAGAAAAAAACATTGAATAACAAGTCTTTGTAGGAAGAATGTGAAGGTAAAAATGCCTGTTAAAAATTAGAAATATAATGCATAGCTTCGAAACCAGCAAAGGAGGAGAAAAGAATATAGAGAACTTCATCAGTCCCAAAAGTAAAAAGAAGAAAAGAAGTAAAAAGCGAAAAAGAAATAGTAAAGAAAAACCCATATTAGATAGTAGAAATAAATCCAAATATACCAGGATCGATATATGAGTTAATTGGATAGAATTCATTTACTAAAAGATAAAAAATATTTCATTTGGTTAACAAGCAAATAAACAAGCAAAATTATACCTAGTTCAGGAGGCACACTGAAAACCATCCAGAAATTTGAAAATGAAAAGAAAAATATAACAATTAAATGCAAATGAAGAGAGAGTATGCCAAAGAGTAATAGTATTTAATGTAATTAATAGCAAGGAAATGAAATTTAAGATTAAAAACATCATTTTGGATAAAAAGTAAGGTTCTAAGTTTAAAAAGAGTAATTTACTAGAAGATAGAACAATCAAGAACCAAAGAAAGATGGTTAGCCAAATCACAATCAAGAGGGAAGGTCTTAACACTCCTTTAAGTAATAGATCGGGTTGACTGAAAGAAATGAAATTACTGAGCTTAATTGAATCGATACATAACAGAGGGATCAGAGCTTCCATCCTGGCAGGCCACAAGACATTGATCCCTATAAGCCATACGTCATCAATCAGGGTTTGGCTCATTGAAGTCTGTGCACTATTACAGACTACGTTGACACGAAACATGAGAGAATGTGAAAGAAATGAGGACTTTCGTGTATTGCTGGTGGGAGTTGAAATTATTGCAAACATTTTGAAAAGATATTTTGCCACCATATTAAAAAGGTATTTTGCCATACCAAAGTTGAAGATATGCATACCCAGTAAGTCTCCTTGCAGGTATACACCATAGAGAAATTTCTGTGTGTGTGTGCAAGTGAGTAGGTACAAGAACATTTCTCGCAGTAGTTTTTTGAACCTGGGAAAAACTGGATGTAACTTAAATGTGCATCAACAGGAAAATGGGTTTACTAAAATAAAATTCTAGATAGTTAAAATAAATGATCTAGAGTTACCATATTGACATGAGAAAATACGTATTGTAAAAAGGAGAAAAAGAAGGTCACCGAATTATGAGTATGATATTTAAAACTTAAAA
Source organism: Mormoops blainvillei (assembly GCA_004026545.1). Lineage (NCBI taxonomy): Eukaryota > Metazoa > Chordata > Mammalia > Chiroptera > Mormoopidae > Mormoops > Mormoops blainvillei. Next base: position 80,640 of record PVJD01000281.1, on the reverse strand, counting down.
CATGCATGCACAGCAATAGTATATGTCATTTATGGATATATATTGTTATAGTAAAAATATGTGAAAATGCATGGGAATGATATACATTTATAGAATGACTTTCCAAGAAAGGGAGAAGGAAGCTTCCAATACTTTAAAATATATAATATCTATAGAGTGATGATTTATAGAGTACCATCTTCTATAAATCTACTTCTAGAATATGAGCAGGCTTACTTATGTCAACTTTGTACAAGTCTAAGAAAATAATCTGTAGTCACTATAATGGCACATGACGGTGTCTGCTATCAGTTTTTGGAATTGCTGTAGATTTATCAACAAGGCAATAATCTACCAAATTTTGCTGTGTATAATGTGCACCCACATTTTTGTGTGTGTCATATATATATGGGGTTGTTATGCCCATTATTATACCCATGGTATGTAATCATTGTACCCATATATAACATGCATCCTTATTTTTCCCTCAAAGATTTGGGCAAAAAAAATGCGCATTATACATGACAAAATACGGTATATTCCTTGGGAAACTGGCAAATGGGAACCACATGTTGGTTTTAGCCGACTTGTCCATTTTGTTTGTGGCTTATAAATAGTACACTCCTGTTAAGTCAGGTTTGCCTGGCTTAGGTAGAATTAATCAGTTAACAGTTATACCTTTATTGAGTATTTTATCTGCAAGTTTCTGTAGAAAATTCAAAATAAATATAAAATACTTTCCCAATACTCAACTTAAAATGTAATTCTAGAGACAAGACAAATGGAGAATAATATGAAACTAAACGTGGGGTAACTTATATGCCCTGTTATAAGAATTTAGGAAAGCCGGAGTTCAGGAGAAAGCTCCAGGAAGTGAAATCTGAGCTGGGCTTTTTAAAGCGAGGCAAATTTACTCTGGTGCAGAGATGAAATTTAAAAGCAAGATTTTTCTTGGGCTGTGCTCTTGTTCCAGGTTGGAGGAAGAGTCATTTCCATCAACTACTGGCACTGGATTTAAAAGCATCTCAACTCATAAACATCGGTCCCAGTGGGGAACGTTGGGTTAGATAACTCAGTGCTCAGCTCTTTCCCTGCCCCAGTTCTTCACTAGGTTGAAAGCTGAAATGAGGGCAAGGATCATGCCATCCCTCTTTCTGTCCCCCTCAAAGTTCGATGTAACTTGTGGCAAGGAGCAGAGGCCCATTCAATCATGCAAAAGTAAAAACAAGAGCTTATTGAACACATACTGAGATTTAGCAGACATGAGTAGCCAGTATTCAAAGCGCCTGTGAATTAGAAAGTCAGGCTTGAAATCTGTTCTCTCTGTCGTTCCCATCTCTTTCTTCCCTTTATTTTCCAGTCTTCGTATCTTGTCTTTGTTGTTTGGCTTCCTCTGTTCACTCATCTTGAACTTGTCTCAAAATGGCAGCTCTGAGCTATCAAAACTTTAGATGCACATTCCTTTTGTTTTTGCAAACCCATTTCTTAGAATTTACATTGTAGATATACTTGCAGAAGTGTACAAAAATAAATGTAGAAAGGTCTTTGAAAAAAAAAAACCCAGAAGCAATCTAAATGTCCATCAATAGGGATTACTTGAATAAATTATGTTATATTTATTCAATTATATATGTGGTAGGTATTACTAGTGTTCAGTAATATTTCTTGATCCCTTCTCCTTCTGAGCGCATGGAAGGAGTACACCTTCTTGCACCTTTGAGATTGGGTAAGCTGTTGTGATTCCCTTTGATCCTGAAATTTGAGAAGCATTTTCAGAGTCCATGTGAGATGCTCCATGCTCTCTTATGGTGCAGCAATTGTAGAAACACACGTTGGGAGGGAGAGTCATGAGACAGAACCAGCCAGAGCACGGAGCCTTCGGGGAGGACAGCCGACTTCACGGGCACGGTACATAAACTTGTAGTGTAAACCCACTGAGAGTCTGGCGTTGTTTGTTATCATAGCATGAGCTACATCATCCTGACTGATATGTTGTAGTGTACTGTACAGCCAATAAAATGCATGGAATAGATACATATGTACTTACTGGTAAGTGGAAAATCTCCAACATGCAGTAAGTGAAAAACACAAGGGACATAACTTTATATAGTTATTTGATTTGTGATTTTATAAAAATGTTATCTATTGATAAAGAAAGACTGAATAACTCTTCCAGATTAAAGGCATGACAACTAAATGCAATGTATGATCTTGGATTAGATCCTGAACCAAAAAAAAAAAAAAAATTCTTAGTGGTAAAGGGCATCACATTTTTAATCAAATTTCAAATTGTTCAGAAAAAATGTTTATATATGTATATGTAAAGAGAGAGAGAGAAGATAAAGTAAATGTGACACAACGTTAATGTTTGAGAAATCTGGGTCAGGGGTGTGTGATTTTTTGTGCTGTTTTTGTAATTTTTTATGTCTGAAATTATTTCAAAACACAAAGCCAGAAATACCTCTTCATATATATATGTGTGTATATACATATATATGCTTAGAAATTTTTAAAAGATATATCATATAGTTATTTCTGGGTAGGTGGATGGGTAGATGAAGCTGGAGTTCTGGGGTAGAAGGGAGACTTTTACTTTCCTCTGGATACCGTTTTATTCCATTTGAATTCTCCAGAGATAATCAATGTGTGTTGTTTCCAGACACAAAGTTCCGAGGTAATGTGTCTGGCAGAAATAGATCAAGTTAACGAAGATGGAAATTAAAAACCTAGCAATAACTTTTACCAAGAGGCACTCAGTGGCTCATAACACGTATGGCTAGGGGCTACCAAGATGCGTATGGGAGGAGGCATGCTCGTACTGTACATTTGGAACTACAAATTCAATACAGTCCATTGGGAAAACAAATAAAATAAAAAATATGCATATCTTTGCCCCAGTAATCTCACTCCTGGGGGTTCTTAGAAATAGAGGCACCAGTACATAATAACAAGCATAACGGATTTTATTGAAGCACTTTCTGTGGGGACATAAATTTGGAAGCAAAGTATATGCCTATCAATAGGGAAATAATTGACTGAATTGTGATATATTCCACATCATAGAATATTAAGCAACACAGAATATTACATATTTAAAAGAGTCAGCTCTCTATCAGTCGACTAGAAGAGATTCCATGATGCATTTTTATAAAGAAAGGAAATACAGAGAATTTTATAACCTGCCTTTAATTTTGTAATAAAACAAGTAGCAGGAAATCCCCACATGTGTATATATGTTTATCTAATTAAGAGAGAAGGGAGAAGGTGTGCAAGGACACACACAAGTTGTTAATTTGCCCAGAGTAGAGAAAAAGGGCCATTGGGGAGAAGGGAAGAGAGAAGAGGTAAGCGAGATGGAGACAGAAGCAGGGTAAGGGAAGTAAGCAATAATTTATTCAGTGCCTCGTAATAAGCCTGGCACCCACCTCTACAGAGTAGGCTGATGCTTTGCAAATAAAACTTGGAATTTCTGAAAACTAGCATATGTTTTCGTACAGCTTTTATGGCGCTCTGGCGGCATAGGGGTTTTACATAAATTAGGGGTGCATGCGGTACATTCCAAGTTTAGCAATGCAAATTATCTTCTGTAGAAAATTAAGTAAACAGACTTCAGTGTAGGCATTGAAACGAGGGCAAAACAGCATTTCTTTTGAAACCTGGTGGTCTGCCTGATGGTCTTTATTTGCCATTCTTTCCCAAAAACATACATCTGAAGAAATGGCACTCAAAAACCAGAGGCAGATAAGCTTTAAGATTTACATAACTTTGGAAATTGTAAATTTATGGTTCACATATGCCACTGTCATGAAAATGATGATATGTATATGAGCAAATGTAAGGAAATTAACAATCCATTTTTGCATATTAATAGTATTATTGCTTGGACTTTTTAAGCATAAAAATTGCATACATCACCGAGTCCCAGAGTGATTTGCATGAATTTTTCATATTAAAAGTTACGAAAGTTCACTTTTTAAAAGTCTTTTACTAGTAAAAACAATGAAGCTCTTTTAAGTAGTAAAATAGAAGGCATTTAATTTTTGCGGACTCTGGGGCGAGCAGCCTCCCGACCCGGGGCCCAGGGCCCGGGGCCGGGTCCTTAGCTGACTATCCCGGGCTCCGTGTCAAACCAGCAGGGTGCGCGTGGCTGCGCCGGGGCGCCCGGGGAGGCGCGCGGGGAGGCGCCGGAGGACTCGGCCGGGGCGGCAGGGGAGCCGCAGCTGTTTCTAGGTGGCGGCAGCTCTAAGTGGTTCAGCGTGTTCATCGGGTTCATCTTCCTGTCTGTGACCGTCCGTGACCGCCCTCGCCCGGTCGCGCACGACCCACCGGTGGAAGTCCTCGTGCGCCAGGAAAGCTGCACATGGGGCGCTTCCGGAGCCTGAAGGAGGATGAGGCAGTGGAGTTCGTCTTTAAGAAGTCGGCCTAGGCCCTGGAATCTGTCCGCGTCACCGGCCCTGGTGGGGTGTCCTGTATTGGGAGGGAGATGCGGCCGAAAGGGAAGATCGTGCGGAGGCTCAGCTCAAAGGGAGACAGGAGCTACAGCTGTGGAGGCCTAGACCACCATGCCAAGGAATGCAAGCTGCCCCCCCCCCCCCCCCCGCCCAAGAAGTGCCACTTCTTCCAGAGCACCAGCCATATGGTGCCCTCATGTGCACTGAAGGCCCAGCAGGCCCCCAGCTCACAGGGAAAGCCAGCCCACTCTCGGCTCCCAGGTGTCCAGAATTGAGCCACAGTATGTGTTTGTGTGTGTGTGTGGGGAACACCATTTTGTGATAAGGAAGTTTAAGGAGCAGGCACTAATGAGCAGGATGGAGAAAGTGGAGAGAGGGTGAGTAGGGGACAGCTGGCACTGCCTTGTATTCAGGCCGGGTTCCATATCATCACCTCCTCTTCCCTCTTGTCGGGGATGAGGGGTGTTGTGAGGGGGTGGGGGTGAGGCAAAAGAACTCCAGCCACCTCTATCCAAATGCATGTGAGGGCTTTGGGGGAAATCCCTCCCTACATGCTTTATTTGAGTCTCCAACTTTGAAAGTGACCTGGATAGGGAAGTTGTTTTCCTTTTAAAGAAGGACATGTAATAATGTATTTCTCCTGCCGGAGTGAAAGGATTGGCACCAGACCAGATTGATGAACCCAGCCCACAAATGACTACATTCCGTGGGAGGGAATATCTCGGCATGGCAGAGTTTTTCCATGTCTTGTCTCCTCATTACCCACTCTTGGGATAGGGTGCTGAGAATTGTCCCAAGCAATAGGTTGTGACAATACGCAAAAGGGATGGTTGGGGAACAGCTGCAGACCTGCTGCTCCTAAGCTCACTCCCATCCCATTTCTGGGCCAGTACAACTTTATTTGGTCCCTTAGATAACTGCACCTTGCGTCTCACTTTCTCCAGGACGCTGAGTACTAGCTGCGTGCAGATGACATATCTTAGGCATTTTAACTTTTTTTCATAACAAATATTCTGCTTTTGTATTTTTGTGTATTTTAACCCAAGGCCCTCATTTGCGTACTGTGTTCTTAGGTACATGAACAATCTTGGGGGTAAGTGGGCAGCAGCTCTGCATCTGCATGGCAGGAATGCTTTTCGTTTTGTTTTATCATCAGGGAGAACAACTATTTTGAGCATATAGCCTATTGAACTACCTCATTTTTGTCAATTAGAGCTGGCTTTTCTGCCATGGTGTCCTCTTGAAACCCCTCCACCTTCAATGTTTTGTGGAAGACTAGATTTTTAGCTATAATTTTTATTTTATTTTATTTTATTTTATCCTCACCCAAGGATATGCTTATAGATTTTTTTAGAGAGAAGGGAAAGGAGGGAGAGAAGGAGAGAAGTATCGATGTGAGAGAGAAACATGGATTGGTTGCCTTTTGTACACGTCCCTACTGGGGACCAAACCTGCAACCTAGGTGTGTGCCCTGACAGGGAATCGAACCCGTGACCTTTCAGTTTGCGGGAGGTTGCCCAACCAACTGAGCCACACAGGCCAGGGCTGGAAGACTAGATTTTAACTGGGTGACCCCATTACTTGATCTCCTTCTACTGGAAGATTGGAAATTGATCTGAACAGGAATAGGTAGTTGGTGCAGAAGTTAGGAGAGGCTGGGCTAGGTGAAAGGCGTGGAGGGGAAGCCAAGATTAGGTGAGGGTTGTCTATACATACATAACCAAGGATTCCTGTTCAGAACTCTAATCTTAGGGCTTGGGACTCATGCTACATACCAGATCCATCCAGCTGGGCTCAGCTAGGCCTACCATGCACAAGGTGTATGTGTCTGTGTTTGTAAAAAATATGAGTTGGTAAAAATAGGTTTTAAGAACAATATCCCTCTACCCATCTTGAGCTGCCCAGAAATGGATGGATATATGAAGCGATGACTAAATTACTTAACCTTAAAAATTTTTTTTTTAAATAACCGCTGTCTTTTTTTAATCCTCACCCCAACATGTTTATTGAATTATTTTATTTATTTTTAAGTATATTTTATTGATTATGCTATTACAGGTGTCCCAATTTTTCTCCTCTTTGCCCCCCATACCCTCTATGCCCCCCATAAACCCCTGCCCTCCAGCACCACCCCTAGCAATCCCCCCCCCCTCACTTATTTCATGTCCATGGGTCTTGCAAATATGTTCTTTGGCTTTTCAGTTTCCTATACTATTCTTAACATCCCCTTTCTATTTCATACCTACCAATTATGCTTCTTCTTTTTTTTTATTTTTAAGATTGTATTGATTTATTTTTAGAAAGGGGAAGGGAGAAAGAGGGGTAAAGAAACATCAATGTTTGGTTGCCTCTCATACGCCCCCTACTGGAGACCTGGCACACAACCCAGGTATGCATGTGCCTTAGGCTGGGAATCAAACCGGCAACCCTTTGGTTCAGAGGCTGGCACTCAATCTACTGAGCCACACCAGCCAGGGCTTCCAGGGCTTCCAACCTGATCTTTTATTACTGTGTCTCTGACTCAGAAACTGTAACTCCCTACGCAAAAACCCCCTCCCCCTCCAATTCCATAGCCCTCTCCCAAAATTCTGGCTCTGCTTAGGACCATCAGACCTGGTGTTTGGACTTACCACGTAGTCTCTCAAATGACTTTGATCTGGACTCTTCTCTCTTCTCCTTTGCAGAGTTGTGCATCAGCCTTACCAATGCCGATGGAAAGCTATGTGGCATGTAAAATTGTAACCTAGGTTGCTTGAGGAGTGTTGAATTGAAATGAAGTCTAAGTGGAATGATTTTTAAAGGTTAAAAGTCCTACTTGGAGGTACTGCCAAGCAGATGGTCAAGCTGGCGGCTCAGTGTGTCTCCAGCCTATGGGAATTGACGAGGCAATGCCAAATTGTGCATCTCAAATCTCTTTCCGTCTTTCCTCTATGTCTCGTTGACTCATTGTTTTTCTGGAGATGTGAGTAATGTTAGTCAACTGTCTGATTCAGCTCTTCCCACTTGGAGTTATGACACACTTTTCTGAAGATATCATATTTCATTCATGAAATATTGATTTTGTTAGTGTAATTGGAGTGTCCCCAAGTTTTCCAGGTTTCAGAAGTCATTCTTGTTTAGGACCAAAGTAGTGGGGTCTAAGCTCTCATCTCCACCCCGAGATCGCCCTCTAGCTTTGGACTGCTGCTCCACTCCTGTCAATCATCTCTTTCTCACAACTTTTTTTTTTCATGCCTCTTTTCTCCCCAGTAACCAGAAATTCAAAATGTAGGTATAGACCACTTCCTTGATTCCCCAAAGCACAAGACCAGCCTTAGTGTCTTAGTCAGGACTCAGGGCTGCAAGAGACAGGCACTCAACTCAAAGTGGTGTTGAAGAAAAACACCACCATCTGTAAAAGAGAAAGTTCTGGCTTAGGTAATGAAAAATCCAGGGGCTGCACATGGTTCAAAGCTCCATGGGATTTCAGGCTTAAACAGTAGATCAGAAATTGGTTTCTCTTCATCTCTTATCCGTTTCCTCTTTTTTGGTTTCATTCTCAGGCAGGCTGTCTGGAGTGAGAAGGCACAAGATCTCCATCTTATGTTTTTAGCATTTTGGCACACTGAGCAGAAAAAAGGCATCTCTTTCCCAGTAAGTCCAGCAAATATCCCAGCATTGGATTTTTTGAGCCTGGTTTGGGTTCCTTAGCTTATTCCTTAAATAATCACTGTGACAAATACTCTGAGAGTTGGGGGCTAAAGTGAAGGGGTTGGGAATGAGGAATTAAACCCATTCAAATGCATGGATGAGATTGAGGGAGGAGTTACTCCTGAAGGAAAATAGTTTCCTGTTACTAGAGGGTAAACGAATACAGAGAAGTAAAAGAGAGAGAGAAGAGGGAGGGAGATTTATGTGGTGTGGCCTTTAGCAAATTAAGTTATGTTTGTAGCACAGGCAAGGTCTCTATCTACTTCCAGCTGAGCGTATCAGGTTCCTTCGTTTTCCAGCTTAGATTCCATGATCCATCATTACGATCAATCCCTTGAAAACATACTCAACCCTTTGGCCCTGTTCCCTCTGGTGTCCAACCTGCGGCCCATGGGCTGCATGTGGCTCAGAATGGCTATGAATGCGGCCCAACAGAAAATCGTAAATTTACTTAAAACATTATGAGATCTTGTTGTGATTACGTGTCACAATGTATTTAATGTGTGGCCCAAGACAACTCTTCTTAGAGCATGGCCCAGACATGCCAAAAGTTTGGACACACCTACTCTACACTCTAATTGACTTGCAAATCTCCAAGCCCGTTTAAACCAAACTCTCTTTTTACCCTGTGTCTGAACCCTAATAGCTGAACATGTATGAAGAAGAAGCACAAACTAGGGGGGACTCCCTTACTTAAAATTTGTAGCCACATATTCAAAATCCAACTACTCTGTACTCATAATAAATTATTCAATAATACATTTGTTGTTTCCTTCTCCCCACTTCTTTTCTCTTTCCTCAAATGTCTAATATTTCTTTACTACTTCCCACAGGTGACCTTGTTTTGCTGTCAAAATAAGTGCAGTTTGCAGAGATTTAGCCCAATTTTTCCACTACCAAATCTAACTTCTACTCTATCTTAAGATGAACTGTCATTCTTTTATCCAAGGGCACATCTTCTACTGGTACACTAATTCTGTCTGTCCTTTCCTACCCAAAGACTTCGCTTCAATATTTATCCCCCCTCCCTCTTCAATAATAAATTTTTACCTCTTTCTTAGATTATTCTCTTTGGCATGAGCAAATATATTTTATTGTCTTATTTTCAAATGAAAACTAAAAAAGCCTACCTTTGAATCTATACATTATCCTGTTTTCCTAATCCTCTAGGTTATAAAATTCATTTATAGAGTTGCCTATAAAGTAATACAAGAAGACTTTTTTAAAGAGTGGCATTGCAAACATCATGTAGGAACCACCCAACTTGAGAAATGAAACATCATCAACTCGGTTGTTGTCTCTGTGAATCTTCCTTGCTGGGCTTCCCTCCTTGTCCACCAGATTTTATGTCTCTCCAATCTAGTTAGGTATGAGCTCCAGTTTACTTCACTGAGATTGTCCTTGCAAAGACACCGTTGGCTTCCAGTGTGTGAAATTTAGCAGTGAATTCCCTGTCCTTTTCTAAATCAGGTTTTCAGTACCCTTTGATTTTGTTGCCCCCAGCCACCAATTTTTGAAGTCTTGCTTCCCTTGGTTTCTAGAACATCATTTTTAATTATGTATTCATAGTTGGAGAATATTTCCTGTCCTGTCAGTTTATTCAGTATCAATATTTCTCTTTCCTAAATCTATTTCCCACTGCTGAATTGTCCTGTTTTTTCCCATAGTTGAAATGTTGGGCACCCCAGGACTTATTTTTTAACCTTCTCTCTTCCCTATCTTTACCTTCTCTTTAAGTTTTCTCATGGCTTAATGTCATCCATAGTCTGATAAGTCCCTTTTTAAAAAAATGATGAGTTTCTTTTTATTTTCTTTTTTTTTTAATGATTTTTTAAATTGTTATTCTATTACAGTTGTCCCAGTTTCCCTCCCTTTGCCCTCCTCTGCCCATCCCACCCTCTGGCTCCCACAGTCAATTGTCAAAACAGAATTTCTGTCTTCCCCTAATTCCAGCCTAAAGCCATTCTTTCCTTCACTTTTGTCTCGGTAAAAGATACCTTCACTCACCCAGTTATTAGGTTTGAAAACAAGGAGTCATCCTTGCTTCATCTCTTTTACTAATACTGCAGTCTCAGCCCATTTAACAAAATTCATCCTAATTCCAGCCACTTACCATACCACCATTCCTGCTACCTGAATCAAATCCACCATTGCCTCTTCAATTTCTGTAGGAGCCTCTTAAGTGGTTTCCTTAAGAGAACTGGGAACTGTTCACATATGCCTTATGTTTTGCTTCACAACACCTAGAAATATTAAAACCCTCCATTGGCTTTCTGGCCTTAAAATAAAATCTGAACTCTTTATTATGGATTCTAAGACGCTATCCAAACTAAACCCTGCCTACTTTTTCAATCTTATCGCCTAACATTTAGGATTGTTCTCCAAATTAAATATGCATAAGCTCTTGAGATGCTAAACACCATTCCTACCCCCACCCCACCCACCAGTTTACTCTTACGCAGGCCATCTTGGGCCCAAACTATTAAGAAACAATGTTTTAGTAAATCTAAATAATAAGAGGACAAGAATGCACTCCCATATTGAAGTAGCTTTTTTGAATTTCACACCTGAAAGATCTTTCACGCCAATAAGTGTAAAGTTTTAAGAAGCTCTGCAGGTGAAAGTGTTATGTCCACCCCACCAGCCCACCAATTATTAACAAATAGCATATCCCTATATTTCATGGAAATCTAATTTTCTCTATTTTTAATTTCTTCAAAACCCAGTAGTGAACACTTAGTGTGCTTTAAATACCAGGCAGAGAGGTGGCTAAGTTGGAATTTTGTCATATGATTAAAGAATCTTATTCTTTAGGTGGCGGGTTTGGTCTCAGTCAGGGCACCTATGAGAGGCAACCAGCTGGTATTTCTCACATTGATGTTTCTCTGCCTCTTTTCTCCCTTCCTTCCCCTCTCTCTAAACAATAAATAAATAAATATTTTTTGAAAGACTCTTATTCTTTACATTCTTATCGGTTGATGGGCCTCATAGCAGAGCTAAGACTTTCCTTAGAAAAAAAATTAGCCCTCAAATAAAACAAAATATTTAGCAAACACTGCAATTCCTTTATATTTGTAATCAAATTGCATTTTAGGTTAGAATATATTTGACATCTCTACATCCACTGACTATGAGTTGTTTGCACAGGGCCATTTTGGTTTGGTTATTTATTTAATTCTCTTTCAACTTTGCGATTATATGGTCATCTCAGTTATCATTTTTAAGAACACTGCTAACCCTGCTCAGTTCTGTGGTCAGACAATGGATGGGCATCGGTGATATTTTATCTAAATTTTGCAGGAAGTAAATTTGTTGAGCTCTAATTTCAGATTAATAACTTCTGACTTCACAGTAGGTCATGAAACATTTTATAGTAACTTTAAAGATTGAAGATTAGACAGGATAAAATAAAATGAAATTATCCTACATTAAGCAACATTCCCAACTCTTAATAATTTCCTCCTCTTTTTATCAGAGGTAATAAAATATTTATGTAAATATTGTATTTTAGTAAATGTTGATTTTATACAGTGCTCTCTTCTGCGTTCAAAGGCATTGAATATACCTGGTATAAGCAAGCATACGGTCAAATCTATTTCTCACATCTACAATATATTGAATTATGGTTTACTCAGCTACTAAAATGATTACTCACTTTGGCAAATTACTGTGCCTTTCAGGGTTTCATTTTTTTCCTTCTATAAATTAAATGTTATTTTAGACCAGGAGTCAGTAAACTATAACCAGCAGGCCGTATCCAACTGGTTCTTATACAGGCTGTGCGCTAAGAATGGTCTTTATATTGTTATAAAGGTTGTTTTAAAAAAGAATATGCAGCAGTGACACATGGTCCACAAAACCTAAAATCTTTTAATATTTATAAAATATTATCAAAAGATTATAATACAAATAAAAATGGTAAACAAATCTTACTTTAATTGTTTAGCTGTCCTGATCCTTTAAAAGTAATTCATTACAGCTTGAGGACATATGCAGTTAATGAAATTGTATGATATACGTATCAGCTATCTTATTATATGTGAAAAAATTTAACTTCCCCTTGTCAAATAAATTTTATTTTAGGGATAATGAACATGTAATAATAGTACCTTTGGACTTGAAATATCTAAAGCATTTCTGAAAATAATTTATGCAAGTATTGAATGACAGATTGGTATATATTATTCTTTCTGTTACTAAAATCACTGTATTTTTATATATTTTTTCTCCATTGAGATAGAAGCAGATTTGGGATATCCTGGAGGTAAAGCAAGAATTATTCATAAGGAATCTGATATCATTACTGCCTTTGCTATTAATAAAGTAAGTACATAGACATTTTTCTTTTCTTCAATATTAAGTATTCATAGCTGGAGAATGTTTCCTATTCTGTCAGTTTATTCAGTATCAGCATTTTTCCCCCAAAGCTATTTCCCACTCCTAAAATTGCAATCTGAATACATTTTTTATTTTATAAAATGATTATATTGTTTGTTAATTTATTTTGTATTTTGAATATATAGTAGATAAAATAATGTTTTATTACTACACAGAGAAAAGTATCAAGTATTTATATATACAGTAGCCTTTAGAATTTCAGAAAATTCCAGACCGATTGATTAAAATTATACTTTTGGGAAAAGCGGAAACTGAAATTAGATCAGCTATTAAATCTAGGCTTGGTATCATGGGTTTTTAGCACCAGTGATGCTATTTTAGGTCCAGGGTTTTATTCCTTTAACAATTGTGAGAATTATTGTATTTGAGAAGAATTTTATACTATAATATGCTGTATAGACATTAATAATTATTACCGTGTCATTCTCCCTAAAGCAGAACTCCTGCTGTGAGTTCAGAAGAACTGAATTCTAGTCCTGGCTCCATTACACACAGTGATTTAATCATCCAATCATTATAAGCCTCATTAATTGATCTGCCTGTCCCATGTAGTTATGGACTAAATGAGATAGCATATTTTAGAACTTTAAAGGTGTTAAAAATTTTAACTTCCACAGCTGGAAGTCTTTTTTTAAAAGAAAGTGGGGTTTTGTTTTGTTTTTGTTTTTTTAAGGTTTTGTTTATTTTGAGAGAGGGGAAGGTGGAGAGAGGGAAGGGCAACCTTTTACTTTTCAGGATGATGCCCAACCAACTGAGCCATGCAGTCCAGGGCTAAAATAAAGTCTTTATTAGGCCACTGCCAGCCAAAAAAATAGCAGTCCCGGGACATCGTGTCTAAACCAGCAGCAGCAAGGCTAGGTGGGGAGGACAGCACATCTGTTTCCCAGGGTTTTGCCAGCATTTTATACATCAAATGAGGGGAGAAAGACGTAAACCATTCTGAAATGATTTTCATCAGCTGTAGACAAAGGAGGTGGGAGAAGGTGAAGTGGGGCTGGTTCTGGGACAGGAGCAGTGAGTCCACAAGGGAGGAGTGTCAGCTGCCGTGGATTGGGTGTGGGCAGCTGATTGGAAAGTGCCTGTGTGAAAAAGTGGAGGCTCCTGGAGTTCTCTGGTGCCTGGCTCTTCTCTCTTTTGGATAATCTGGAAATAGCCACCTGAAATGAATCTGGAGTTCCAACTGATATACAGGAATGTGAGCAGTCTTTCGTCAGAGCTGATGCACAGCTATTAACAGGCTAACTGTTCTGTCTCTTTCTCTCACTCTCTGCCTGCTGCCATTTTAATTTAGACCATCTCAGAATCTTTCCCTTGTCAAAGGTTTTGATTAACTCAATTATTTAAAACTCGTATCAACATTATAATTTAAGAACCCTAGCACCTCCCTTTCCCTCAACTCCAAACTCCAGTTTATGTGCCTTTATCAAGTTAGAGACAGTTGCACAGCTGGATTTGAATGAGGCCTTGTGTTCTATGGAATCATTTCTCAGAGGGGCTGCTCTACTGTGCACTAGCCCAGCTCCTAGAAATGTGTATGTCGGGAGGCAGGGGTGAGGTCGGGAAGGGGCAGGAAAGTTACTTGGAAGGTGCTTGCCCCTGGACTTCTCTGTCGGGGACTCTTTGTTGGGGAGATTTGTTTAGCACTGTGAGAGTTTGGGGACTTCCCGGCCCCTAAGAGCCAAAAAAGGAGTTGTATAGCTGCCCCTGAGCTGGGAGACTACAAAGAGGTAGGAAGCAGGAAGACTTCCCCCAGGTCCTTCAGCAGGGACCTGGCGATCTGCTTGTTTGTGTACCATTCGGCCCTTGGGGGTAAACACCACTTTGCTTTCCACTATTGCTTCACTGCCATCATTCAGAGTATTCTAAAAACCAGATTTGAGCTTCAAATGGACAAGAAAGAAAAATAGCCACTAAGGTGTCCCCCAGGCAGAGAAAAGAATTTCAGTTAGAACAGAGAGGGTGCTTATCCAACAAAATAGAACTACCTGAGTGGCTACCCTCACTCTTATCAATACATTACACCATGCTGACTGGACTTCCAGCTGCTAGTATCTGTATTTCCTTGCCTGAGGGCTTTTTCTGACTCCCCAGAGCATGTTGCCCATGTGGCAGACTGGGGTACAGGCCCCAGGAGCAGCCCTCAACCAATGGCAGATGGAAGTTAGTATATAAATACTCCATCTTCCTAACCCCTTGAGTGAGATAACTCTAAGGCATGTTTTATACTGTCCTCCGAAGTTCTACAGAAGGATGAGCTCCAGTTACTCACACTGCTAGTGTTCTTGATAATAATCCTTTCATTGGCTTTCTTCCTTTTCTTGATTCACTTCCCTGCTTTGCTACCAGCCTTTCCCAGGATCACCTCCCACATAAACTACTTGTACTCAAATTCTTGTCTTTGGGCCTGCTCCTCGGGAAACCCAAAATAAACTGGTATTGTGCCAAGGGGGATTGAATAAAGCAAATGGATTCTCCAGCTTGTGCTCCTCTACTTGACTCCTAGAATATTTCCATGTTGATTTGTGTGAACAAACAGGGTATGTAATAAACCTGAGAAGCTGAGAGGGCCACCTGGCAGGCCTGACAAGCTCAGTGACCAAAAGTAACCACACAGGGTGGTCCGATCAAAAATTACTAACTAGGCAGGTCATAGTGGGTAATCGTGGCCCAGGCCTGTAACTTCCTTCGCAAAGGTCAATCTTTACCTCAGGTGAGCTTTGCCCATTGTTTTTATGCATCTAGGCTAACATACCTTTAAAATATCAGAGTAATTTTCTTTTCCTACCCCTTGAAGACACAACTGAGGACACCAGAGCACAAGACCACCGAACCCCTCATTGTTTTCTTGTTCCCTGCATACTGTCTCTGTGCCGTAAATGTTAATCGTTAACTATCCTGTACCCATCAATGTAAAAATATGTTTCTCTATTTTGCCTCCTATCCAATCCTATAGATTTCCCTGCTATGCTTTCTCCTACCTCCTCGATCTACCACCAGTGGATTTTATGTATCTTCCTTACATCTTCTCCTTTGAGTCTAATGTATAAAATAAGCTGCAGCCCCAGCTGGTGTAGCTCAGTGGATTGAGCATTAGCCTGTGAACCAAAGGGTTGCTGGTTTCTTTTCCCCAGTCAGGGCACATGCCTGGGTTGTGGTCCAGGTCTCCAGTAGGGGGTGCGTGAGAGGCAACCACACATTGATGTTTCTGTCCCTCCATTTTTCTCTCCCTTCCTCTCTGTCTAAAATAAATAAAATCAATAAAATCTTAAAAAAAAAAAGTTTGCAAAACCGCCATTCTTGGGAGCGCTTGAGATCTTGCTCCTCAACTATACCCCCAGTCTGGCTCAAATAAACTCATAGAAATTCTCTATGGATTTGGACATTTCTTAAGTTTACAACAGGAAGGATTTTCTCTTTAGGGAATTTGACCACCTGGAAAGAATGACCTACAGATATTGGCGCCATGTGTTCCCAGCCAACAGCCCAGCCAGATCATTCTACAGTGAAGCTCTCAGGAAACTAGTCCCATCTGCATATTGGGAGCTTCCAATCACCTTTTATAGCACTTAACTCCAGTTTTTAGTTCTCTACTCTTAAATATGAATGAATACAGGATTATTTCAGAGATAGTGTGGGTTCTGTTCCAAACCACTGCAATAAAGTGAATACTGTAATAAAGTGAGCCATAATCTCTTTTCTGGTGGGGATGGTCTTGTCTTCAATTTGTAAAAAAATGCAACATTTGTGAAGCACAATAAAGCAAAGTGCAATAAAAGAAAACAAGATATGACCGTAGTTGAGGACCACCGGAAAATTTCTAATATGATAGATGGAGATCAAATTAATAGCAGAAAGCAGCTGAGAGGAATATGAGACGTCCAGAAGAAGAAAAATTTTTAAATGTGTTATTAATATCCTGATAGGGATAAATCTATGAAGCAAGGCTATGACACTACAACAAAGAGATTTGAAGAACAAAAGAGAGCTCCAGAAAAGTAAAATCTCTATAGGTGGCTAGGAGATGAATTTGAGATATTCTCCAATAAAAAGGAAAAAAGTAGAGATGGAAAGCCGGAGTAATATAAGTGGTAACTGGGCTCTAAAATAGATGGTAAGGGTTTGGGCTTGAGCACACAATGGAAGCTGAAAAGATAGTAACCTGTTTAATCCGAGTAAAATAAGATAAAACTTGGGCAGTTGTACAAGACAAGAATGGAGGCAGAGGTACTTGGTAAGGCAGGACTTTCAGTAGTGAGGAGAAATAATGAGGACCTGATGTAAATGTGGGCATTTGGACAGAAATTAAGAGAAACGTTGGGACATTAAATGGTAGAATTAACTAAACTAGTGACCTAGCAGATATGTGTGAACCTGTGAGTCTGATGGAAAAGGAGGAGGTAGGATCTCCAATGGATTGGACTTCATAAAGCAAGACGAGGAATGAATGAGGAGGACTAGCAAACTGGGGTGGTAACAGTGTGTAGAAGTAGAATGCCAATTCCCGGGTTCAGGTTCACTATGTTTCAGACATTAGGATACAGTCCTTGTCTTCACCTTGTGAGCTTATTGGCCGAAGAGGGACAGAGGTGAGCAACCACAAAAATACTGTCTTCAACAGTTTGTTGTGGAAGGAGACAGCCCTTGGCCTGGAGGTGGTGGGGGCGGCGTTAAGTGTGTATGCAGGATATTTTGATGACAGGAATGGTGAATGCACCCGTGCGATCCGCCTTGCAAAGTAGGAGCCTGCTCAATCACGAAGACAAGCAAACCACGCCCAAGTCCCACAGTTAGTCTCGAGGTCTAAAAGGGAAGCCCTGAGCCCTCTAACTTCCTGGTAGTGCAACGGGAGCATCGTACGCCTGCGCATACCCACCCTAAGGCACAGTCAGAGGCGGCGGGAAGTTGGTTTTCTAAGTGGCAATTGAGCAGCTTGAAGACGACTGCAGACGACGGGCCAATAAGCAAACGTCTCATTGGCTTACGCTCGCAGGCTCTCGATTCTCCAGCTTCCCATTGGACCGTTCAAGTAGAACAGGGGCGTAACTGTCGGGGCTCCGCCCCGTACCTCGGCCCAGCCTCGGGGGTCCAGGGCTGAGGGTACTGGACGGAAGTGAGCAGGTCTCGCCCCTTCCCCCTCTCCTGCTCGTTGCCGCTGCTGCCGCAGCAGCCCGCTCTCCGCCGAGCCGGAGTCTCCGTGCAGTACCCTAGGTCCCCGGCCGCGCGGAGCCGGGATGCACTGCTCCCGCTGTGGGTCCTCATCATGGAGACCAAACGGGTGGAGATTCCCGGCAGTGTCCTGGACGATCTCTGCAGGTACCGCGTCGCACCGCGCTGTCCCGGCCCCATTTCGTCCCCTTGCTCGTTTTTTTCTCAGATTCGAGGACCGCAGAGGCCTCCCCGCCTCCTCCTCTCTCCCACATCCTGGTCCTCGCTTTCCAGTCCCGCCGCAGCTCCTTTTCCCGGGGGGACCCTTCTCTCGGACGACAGCACCCCTCTTTTTCCGCCACAGTCTCCCTGTACCCCGCCTTCCATCTGCCTTCGAGGAGTCTTGGAATTTCCTTTTTTTCTTCGCTCCCAATATTTTTTTGCTTTCCGTCGAGCGAAGCCGCCTCTCCGAAGCCTGGGTTGTTAGCGTTTTTTGGCTGCCCCTCCCCCTCATTGCATTTTCTGCCTCTCGGAGTTTTACAGACCATTCCCCCCGACCTCCCTCCGCCTCGTCCCCCAATTTTGTCGAAATACCTCTGGGTTTTAAATCTTAGAAACCCAGGTCCCCGGAGCTCCGCAGGGAGCAGTTTTCAAACTTACCCTTTTCCCCATGGCATTTTTCTCTAAATTGCTATAAAGAATTACTCTCTTGTTCATCCCAAAACTTATCCTTGGAAAGGGTAAACAAAGTCTAGAGCTGTTTTTCTTTTCATCTCTTAATTATTCTTTTATTTTATATTTAAAAAGTATTTGTATTTTTTTTTTTAGAGAGAGGGAAAGGGGGGCTGCAGAGAGAAAGGGAGAAAAACACCTATCGGTTTCTTCTGGTCCGCGCCCCGCCT
This sequence comes from Mormoops blainvillei, assembly GCA_004026545.1. Taxonomy (NCBI): domain Eukaryota; kingdom Metazoa; phylum Chordata; class Mammalia; order Chiroptera; family Mormoopidae; genus Mormoops; species Mormoops blainvillei. Next base: position 62,075 of record PVJD01000281.1, on the reverse strand, counting down.
GGGCCGGAACCGCCACCCAGGCGCGGCCCGAGCCGGGCATCCACCCGCGACCTTTGCTTTGGGGCAGGACGCCCAGCCAGCTGAGCCACACCGGTCAGGGCTTAATGATTCTAACCAAAGGAAATGCCCAACCTCAGGGTGTTAACGCAAGGTATACTTTTACAAGAGAAGAAGTTTTCTTCAGTTTTACCTCTTGTCCCCTATTGATAGCTGTGATATCAGAGAGCCAAACGTGTAAAACGAACTTAAAAAATGTATCACCCCCCCACCCCACCCCCGAAGTAAAATTTTTGGTGCATTGCTACCCTGACTTGTCGCCAGGTGTAAGTGGGTTGTGAAGTAATTTAAATTACAAGTAAGTTAAAGCTCTAATAAAATAACAGCTTTTCAATGACCGTTACTGTATGTATGTTTAAAAGTCTGACTTTTAATAGTTGTGTCACATTCATGCTTTTTTTTAAGTGGGAAAGGACTTATATATATGGGATTACTTACTGGGTGTTAGGCACTGAGTCCTCCCTTTACCTATTTTGTATAATCCTCAAAACAACTCTATTTGGTAGGTGCAGTTATTTCCATTTTCGTTTGACGAACAGACCGAGAGGTTGTAATTTACAGAAGGTCACATCCTTTTTCAGAAAATCAAGGTTCGAAAAAGGCCTTTTTCTCTACAACGCTTGTGCTTTTCCTTTTACACCAGGTGGATGTAATGGAAAATCAAGCCTAACATTTTAAGCCTCACAAAAGAAAGGTACATGTAAATAAATAAATGGAATAATTTGGCAACTAATAAGAATTCATGTCACTGTATTTCTTTGATGATGATATGATTATAATGGTACTAGATTCCGATGAACCACTTAAAAGGCACTTATTTTCTGTGTTCCCAAATACTGTAAGAAAAAGATTGGTATCTGTTCATTGTATGAATAACTAGTATGAATAACTATGAAAAATGTGTACCAGAAGTGGGATTATGATTTTTTATTTTTTTATTCCTGTTTTCAATTTTTTAAAAAAAGTATGTGTATTTTATAGTTAGAAAAAAGATAGAGTATTTGGAAAGGTGAGCAATAATTATGTATAGATTAATAGTGATACAGATTTATTTAGAAAAAGATGGGTAACTGTACTTTTTTATAGGCATCGAAACTTATAGTTGTTGGGTTTATTTTGTATGCTATGGAGGAATACGTCATTTAAAGAAATATCAACCATTATGAAGGTGATCGATTTTATGTGTGGAACCTGTTTACTCACGAAATAATTGTAAACACTATGTTAAATATCTGTTGAGTGTTAAGATTCTTACTAGGATTTCCAGTGAGTGTTTTAAAAGCTATTTATACAAATCTTTTAGAATCAATTTTTTTCCTTTAAGAATTTTTTTTTGTTGCAATTATTATGTTTTGGCTGTATAAATAAGGATGATGTATTTTAAAATTAGGGCTAGCAGCCCTGACCATGTGGCTTGGTTGGTGGGAACATCATCCCACACAACAAAAGGTTGCAGGTTTGATCCCCGCTCAGCACATATACCTAGGTTGCAGTTCAGTCTCCAGTCGGGGTGCATACAGGAGGCAACTGATTGATGTTTCCTTCTTTCTGTGTCTCTTGCTCTCTCTCGCTCTCTCTGTCAAGAAATCAGTAAAATCCTGGGGTGAGGATTAAGAAATTAATAATAAAATTAGGGCTAGATAAACCGTTTCTTAAAACTTCAAGTTTTGAAAGCAGTGTTGTTTTTGAGTTTATTTATAATATCTGTTGATGAAAGAGTTTTAATGTTAACAGTTTAGGCTTGTGATTATAGGCTTTTTCAGAAAGTTTTTAACCTTGGATTTTGTTTAGTTTCTATGAAAATGAAGCTTAGGTTGAAAAAGGTTAATTTTTCTGCACTTCCTTGCTCTTTTAAGTACCTCTTGATTTATGAGTTTGGTCTTGACTGTTGTTTTCACTCCCTTCATGTTTTCCCCATTTCTTATTAGAACTTTAAGAGGGTTTTTTAAAATCTGAGTTTTGATAAAATATATATCCCTGCTCTTCCCTACTTCAGTTACTGACCATGAATTAATAAGTTTTGAAGAAAATGAAAACTTGAGATTGGTTTTGAAGTGAAAAATTAGAGCAAGACTTAAAATTTCAAGATGTAACTTTGTAACCATTAGACTGCTTATAACCTAAGACAGGGAGTGTAATTTTTCAGATGGTTTAATATGCAACATTTCATTTACTGAGATACTGTGTAGCCATTAGAAATTCCTGAGGAACTTAATAAACAGTAAACTGAGGGAAAATATGTGTCTTGAAAAGTTGCACACAGTCTACTGAGTGAGATGTAATACTTAGCCGTTTGATACCTGTTTTTTGAAAGAGTTTTAAATATTTTATGTGTGTATGCATGCATTGGGAAAATGAAAGAATATACATTTGACCATTGAACAGTGCAGGGGTTGTTAGGGGTGCTGACCCCTGTGCAGTCAAAAATTCTCATGAAATTCCCCTTCCTGCATATAACTTGATTCTCCAGAACTTAACTACAAATAGCCTACTATTGTATTGAAAGCATTACAGATAACATAAACAATACATGTTTTGCAAGTTATATGTATTACAATAAAGTAAGCTGGAGAAGAGAAAATGTTAAGAAAATCATAAGGAAGGGAAAACACATTTGCAGTATTTATTGAAAAAAACCCACGTATAAGTGGACTTGTGCTGTTCAAACCCATGTTTTTCAAGGGTCAGCTGTACACCAAACTGATAACACTGGTTACTCTGGATGGGTTAGAATTAGAGGAGAGGAAGAGGGGAAGACTCTTGTCTAAAAATGTTCCAGTGAGCAAAAACTGCTTTATAATAAAACATGCATGTATATATAAAAAAAGGAAATTTGCACCATTTTTATGGTGATATTTGCCCTTTGGTGCTCCGTGATTTTTGACATTAAAAGTCAAACACAGGGTTTTTCAATGCTATGTAAATTAGCAAATTAAAGAATTGGAAAGTATGTTTTTAAAGTAAAAACTGAAAAGTATAATTTGGTAAGTTGTTTCTCTTTTAAAGAGATGCTTGGAGGTTTTTGTTTGTTTTTGTTTTTCTTTTTGGCCCTTAAGAATTAAACAGTGAGGTTACTCTACTGTTAAAAGGAGAAGGGCATTTTCTGGCAACAAATGTTGCTGTTTGTTTGGTGATTGCATAGATTAATTCAGTAATTTGTACTCATCTTCAGCTTGCTATTTTAGTGGTCAGTTCTACTGAAACATTTTTGTACTAATTGCTGTCCTTGTTCTAATAGTCTTTTTATTTTGGGAACATTGAAAATATTTTGGGAACATTGAAGATATTTTGTGGTGGAGAAATTTTCCCATAACTAAGTATTGTGGAAAGCGTTTTATTACTATATACATATATGTACATATATTACTATATGCATATATGTGTATATATATACATATATGCATATATACATACACATATATATTGTGTATATATACAATTATATATATTACTGTATACATTATAGTAATATTCATATATTACTATATACATATAACAGTTAAAAAACATACACAGAATGTAAGCATTAAAGTGTGATTTTCATGTATCAAAATTGCCTTTTAAAGTTTCTTAAAGAAGTCAGCTTTTAACTATTAAAAAGATGTACTCCTGTGTAAGGTTTTTTTAAAAAATCAAACAGTACAGGAGAATTTATAAATGAAAAGCATTAGCCTCCTATACTCCTTTCTATCCCAGTTCTGTTCTCTAGTCTGTTCCCTGTTTTGTGTTGAATTCTTATGAATACTTCAATATTTTAAAATATACTTACTTGCACCAACTTCTTGTTTTAACAACTTTAGGTTGAGGATTTAGTTCACTGGTAGATACTGGGTGAAGATTTAGTTTACCACACATATTGTTGACCTTGGCCTACTTCCAGTATATTTATATCACTCTTAAATTGTTTCATTGGTTACCTTTGTGACTTTATATACTTAAAATTATTTTTTTGATCTATGAACTTACAGACAGTATCTCTTGAGTCTCTAAATGATACAAGGTGAGGCAATTAGTGCCCTGTCTTTTCCATTTCTTTCTTACCCTTCAGCTTCTATCCAGGTGAACCTAAAATAAAAATTTAAAAAATGGTAATATTTACATTTTGTTTTGTAACCATAGTTGCCTGTTATACTTTTTACTGTTGGTTGATTGCAAAAGCTCAGCAATAATAAATAGCATTTGTTTATAGTGTAACTATGTTCATATTTTCATAGTAAAGGCAAGGCTACCCGTAGCTAGGATTTTGTTTCTTTTCCATTAGGATACCTTGTTTTGTTTATATGTTTTCAGTCAGTCATGTTTCCTTGGTAAGGATGTTGAAAGAGATGGTCCAAATGAATTGCCTTTCAGGGTTTTTTTGTTGTTGTTGTTTTGAGAAAGATTATTCTCTCATTCCTTCTAGGTATTCTTGAAATCTTTTTTTTTTTTGGCATTGCTTTTCTGTTCTAATTTTGGTGTTTTGCTTCACATTTGGACCCTGATTCTCTTGTATATCTGCCCTTCTTGCCCAATACATCTGAAGTTTTTAAAAAATTTATTTTATTTTTTTTTCAGTTGCAGTTTACATTCAGTATTATTCTGTACTAGTTTTAGATGTCCAGCAGAGTGGTTAGACAGTCATGTAAATATCAAAAGCTTTTAACTGTCTTTCCCCGTCTCCTACCTGCTTTATTATATCTTCAGCCACACCCTCAGTCGTACCATCGATTCTACAGAATCCTTTTTCCTTGAGAGTGCCCTCATGGAGACCTCCACTCTGCTAGTCCAGTCGGGTTTGCCACACTACTGGTGCACCAGAATTACCTATCACAGTTCTTCCAGGCTGTCTCTGTCCTCTCTTGCATCTCATGTTTATGCTTTCTTGATTTTCATTTTTGTTTTGCCAGTGTACATTCTAAAATAATTTACTTAGAGGGGGCCATTAGGAAGTAAACTTTCTCAGTCTTTCTATGACTGACATGTGTTTCTTTTCTCCCTCATGCGAGCGCCTCATCCAGGATCCACACTTTGAGTACGAAGGTTCTAGGAGATATCCTCAACACTGTCTTTTCTTCAGGGCCAGTTTTTAAATTTATTTGATTTTCTCTTTGTCACACCCCAGGTTTTCCTAAGGTACTGAGTGCTCTTTGGTTGCCTTTTTATATTTAAGATGAGGCTGTTAGAGGGGCTTGTGAGTATAAGCTTCTCCTGTTACGGAAGTGGATAGAAAGCTGCCTCTTACACTGGAGGACCCTTGAACCTTTGTGTGGGAGCTTTGTTTTAAGGAGCCAGTACCCAGACCTAGCGTATAAGTTAGAAAAGAGCCTCTGGTGTTTTTCCCCCTTCCCCCATTTTTCTGTAGGAGAAACTTCTGTCAAAGGAGTGAAAGAGGAGTAGAAATTCTTCTGTTACATAAATAGGCCTTACCCTCCACCCACCCCCGACTCCCTTCCTTTAGTTCTATTTCTTCTTCTCTCCCCCCAGCCTACCTTCCTTCACTTGGTGCTTTTCTGGTTTGGGATTGGATTTCTCTTTGTCTTAGGCATTGAGTTTAGGATCTTCCTAGGAGTTTATTGAAGTGGGAGTTTCCAGTTAAAGACAGTAGGTTGAACACAGACATCTCCTAACTAAAAGAGTAAAGTTTTTTGTTTTGTTTTTTAAATGTGTGAACCCACAAGGAAAGGAAGGATGAGTGAAGAGATGAGCAACAACATTTGGAAGCTGTAAAGCAGAAGGGAAAGTGGTATGTGACTTAGCAGACATGATAGACCAGGTGAGGGGCTATGGTAGAGTGTCAGCGTACTCCAGAAGAGAGAACACTAAAAAGTGGCAGAAGCGAATTTATATATCCTGTATACATACTGAAAACCCTTGGCCCCTTTCCCCAGCCCAGCCCCTAGAACATGACAGCCTGGCCTTTACCCTTCAGGTAGGAGATTAGAAGGTTCTTCTCCAGGCATCTGACTAGCCCGGTGAGGAAAGACCTAAAGATAGTGACTGACGTTGGAGGTTTCTCAATGAAATGACCAAGCCTGATCACCTCAGATGGTGCCTCATAGTTTGACAGCCCTCCTAAATAGCTTTGTGTGGTCTGTCACACCTGACTGTGAACATCTGAACTAGACCTCTTAACATGAAAGGTGAAGCTTAAAACTAACAGGAAAAAAAGCTACTGGGAAGAATCAAACTATGCAGATAGAAGAAAACTTGAAAAAAACTACATTTATTTCCTTAGAGCTTTTTACAACCTTGAAATAACAGGAAACTCTATAAAAACATAACTTAATCAGAAACTTTGGAAATTAAGAATGTGAGAAGATATGAAAAACAGGAACACAAACCTCAATAGATGGCTTGTCAGATAAGAGCATTTCTCAGAAAGTGGGGGATGGGGGTGTTTGAAATCAGGGAAAAGTAAAGACTCATAATAGGGTCAGTCCATGAGGCCCTTCGGCACTGAGGGAGCTTCCAAATAGGTGAAGTCCATTGAATGGCTGATGCAGTGGGTAAAAATAGATACGGAGAAATTTTAGAACACTAGGGACAGAAGGAAGAACCTAGACCTCTGGACCAGGGGTGTCCAACCTTTTGGCATCTCTGGGCCACACATTAAATACACAAACAGTAAAGAAAACTGATGAGAAAAAAAAAGGTCCGTGCACAATTTTCATGATATCCACCACCAGAGATAAGCAAAAAAGTCCTCACATAATAACCCTAATTGTGCAGTGGCCCTTTCGATAATCTTTTAAAATCGTTGAGCAGGTCCCAGGTTTGTGATCACTAATAAACTAATGTAGAAAATATATGTGTCTAAGTAATAAAACTAACTAGTTTTAAACTAAAACTTTAGTTTAACTAAATTTACGATTTTGTGTTGGGCTGCATTTACAGCCACCATGGGCCAGAGGTTGGACACCGCTGTGCTAGACTGAAAAATCAGGTCATATAAAGGATTAAGGATTGGAGTGGCTTCAGTCTTTTTAACATCAGAATTGGAGGCTGGCAGGAGAGAGCACTGTCTTCAGAGTTCTGAAGAAAAGTGATTTTCAACCTATTATTCTTTGCCCAGCCAATTATCAAGTGTGCGCATAAAGTAGAGATGTTTTCACATGTACAGTATCTCAACAGGCTACAAAAAACATGAGATTTAATATAGGATAGAAGTGTAGGGAACCACAGGATGCTAGTGAAAGAACAGCATAACAGATGTGTATCAGGAGTAAACAACAAGGAGCTGAGATTGGTACCGATCAGAAGGCACAAGGATAGTCTTCAGAATGAAACTGATCCATCTGAATTTACACCTTGAGAAAAAATTTAGGAAACTAGTGGAAGGTTGAATTCGTGACAAATGCAGATAGAACAATGCAAAGGCAATCAGAAGACCTTTTTTAATTGTGGGGAGAACAAAGGATTGTGCAGGAAAGGAAAAATAGTCATAGTTTACCACTTGGCTTGGTTTTGAATTGCATTTAAAGTCATAGTAATGTGAAGACTGAATGCTAATCTAACACTGGTTATCCACTGGGAGTGATTTTGCTTTCCTTAATATCTGGAGAACCTTTTGGTTGTCACAGCTTAGTGGGAGGTGCTATTGATAGCTGATAGGTAGAGGCTAGGGATGCCACTGAACATCCTGTAGTACAGAGGACAGCTCTTTTCAACAAAATTTTCTGCTTCAAAATGTCCATTGTGCTGCAGTTACTAAACTAACAAAACTATCATGTAATTTTATTGGGAGGATGGAGAGAAGAGAAGGTGTGTAGAATGCGAGTGGAAAGAGTTAATTCTTCATCTTCCATGATGGAAATAGGAAATGCATCAAACTGAAAAAATAAGAAATCTCACACAGGCTTTTAAATTTTCGTTTTAAACAGAGGTAATTTAAGTAAAATCAGATGAAACAAGGCTAGTTTTCACAGTGCTGTTTTTCCTGTACGCGTATGTATCACCTAGTGGCCCACCTGAGACTAGGGCAGCGGTCTCATGTCTTAATGCAGCTTGCGGTTATAGCCGAGTTCATAAACAATTTCATGGGGCCATTTTTTTGAATTCTTTCTCCTGTGCTTATCTCCCTGGTACTTATCAATTCCTTGGATCTCCCCTTTTCAGTCCTCTGGCCAAAAAAACACTCTGTCACACATTTGATGTGCCTCTCCCCATGTCTGGGACCAAGGGACTGGAGGATAAAAGAAAAAAAGTGCAGGTTGGCCCTACTCTCTTGGGACCACACAGCTCTTGCAAACAGAGATGAAGGTTCTTGTCCCTCAGTTTTAGATTCTGTAGGTCCCTGTTTTAGCCCCTATTGCTGTCACCTTTGTAACCATGATTACATTGCTTTAGCGGCTGGAGCATGAGAATACGGAGGAAAAAAAGGGTAGAATTTCCCCTACTGTCTCCAAGCCGTAGGAGACCCTTTTAGACTCCTTTCTTAATCCTTAGGTAGAACTAGAGGGCTTCTGGAATTCTCCGTCCCTGCTGGTGCCCTCCAACCCCCAATCCAGCTAGGGGATACGAGAGGGTAGAAAATGGTCAATTTACTTTGAATATTGGCATTATTCTCTAATCTTCCTGTTAATATTTATTTTTCACAGTTCTCAAATAGCTGCTCAATGCATTTTGTCCACGTTCTTTAGCTGCATTTTATGGGAGGGACGAAGTGGAGTGTGCTTCCACCATATTATCAGGAATAGGAACCGATGTAAACATTTAAAAGATAAATTATAACTATTGATATGTTACTATCAATATATGTCAGAGAACTTGCTGGATTATGGGAATAAAAATATGCGAGGGTGTCTTACATTGTCCCAGTGTACTAATTTGGAGGGGTTTGTGGACAATAGTAAAAATCAGATAATTGCTGTAGTGGAGTGGGAGTCTGAGAGAAGGCATAATCTTAGAGTGGTATAAAAGGTTGTGCATGAGAGCAGTGACCAGATCTCAAATGCCACATAGAAGAGTTCAGATTTTATATCTTAGTTAATGCCCTCAGGGTTGCATACTATACATTTTGTCCTTAGTATATGTGCAGTTTTAAGAACCATTTCCATATAGTTTTTTTAATAATGAAATGTAGATTATTGTACATACTTATCCTGCCATTTACTTACTACTTCCCCTATTAGAATGTTACATTATTTTTTATAATTTAAAAGCGTTTTTTTGAAATTTAATTTGAAACTTGGAAACAACCAAGAACAGTTAAGCACCATGAGTAGTGAATAATGTAAGTGATCAAACTGGGCGATAATGTGTTTTTGGAGGGGGTGTTGGTACTGTTTTTAACTTAAAAACAATGACTCTAAAAAACCAACAGATTTCTTTTATGTAGTTCAATCTATTTTCTAAGATCACTAGTAAAAAGGAGTATCAAAAATACTGTGCAGTGGGCCTTGGCTGGTGTGGCTCAATTGGTTGGACATTGTCCTGCAAACCAAAAGGTTGCTGCTATGATTCCCGGTCAGGGCACAAGCGTTGGTGGCGGGTTTGGTTCCCTGGCAGGGCGCAAATGGAAGGCAGCCAGTTGATGTTTCTCATATGGAAGTTTCTCTCCCTCCTTTCTCCTTTCTGAAATAAAAATAAAAAAGAAATACCGTACAGTGAAAGAAGCAATTTGTAGTTGCTTAATGACTGCTGTAAATTACATTCACTTAGATTTATAAATTCTGACTTGTTTGGTGCACAAAGAAAGGTTCATTATCTTTTTTTAAAAAAGATTTTATTTATTTTTAGAGAGGGGGTAGGGAGAGAGAGAGAGGGAGAGAAACTTCAGTGTGTGAGAGGAACAGTGATTGGTTGCCTCGTGCATGCTTGTGACTGCCCTGCAACCCAGGCATGTGCCCTGACTGGGAATTGACCCAGCAACCTTTTGCTGTGCAGATGACACTCAACCAACTGAGCCTTGTAGGTCAGGGCCAAGGTTCATTATCCTGATCACATATCTATATATAATATATTCTATAAAATAAATACCCCTTTCCCCAAATGTACTTGGAAAGAATAATTTAGGATTTTTGGAAGTGATTATATACGAAAGTTAGCTTGAACTCAGATTCTGTGGATAAGGCTCTTTGGGAAGTTTGTAGTCTATTAATGAGAAACGGCATTGATTTCTTCAATATATACTTTTTAAATACTTTAAATGTGAAGATTAAGCAGCCAACTTTCAATCTTTCCTGTTTGATTGCATGACTACATTTGCATATATTTTTAGAGTATGTTACCAGGCATGGAGGAAATCCTAGTGAAAGTTGTCTTGTTCACCTTTAGTTTATTATTAGTGAGCTCTTCAGTTTATCTCTGTATTTGTGAACAGAGGGTAAATGACCTCTTAAAAAAATTCTGAGTTATCTTTTTCTTTTCCCCCAGACTCATCTTCTCTGTAGTAATTTCCCCAAATTTTAATTTTGCTTTTTTGATTAGCATTGTGCTCTTGGTCCATTTTCTCTGGTGGTGGGTCAGGGATGAAGCAATTAAATAGGTAAAAATAAATTGTTATGGTTTGTAAATAATTTGTATTTGTTTTTGTTTTGGACAGCCGATTTATTTTGCATATTCCCAGCGAGGAAAGAGACAATGCTATCCGAGTGTGTTTTCAGATTGAACTTGCCCATTGGTTTTACTTGGATTTCTACCTGCAGAACACACCAGGATTACCTCAGTGTGGGATAAGAGACTTTGCTAAAGCTGATATCCTTTTTACTACTGTAATGATTGTTTTTCATTCTTGTTAGTAAAATATTTTAGCACAACTTTTCTTTTACTTGTCCTTGAGATTTATTATCTATTTGATAAAACATACTTGATTTCTAAAAATTGTCAAATACAAATAGTAGACACATTCAGTAGTATTCTTGTTTTTATGTAGAGGACCCCTTGAAATGTACACTAGTGATTAGAATTAAATTTGATTTTCTTTTTTCCCAGAAATAGCTAACCTAGTTCTAGAACTAATTTTTTATTTTCTTCTTGCCATTTGATTTAACCAGATGATCTTTATTTAATCAGATCACTACCTTTATGAGATAGAAGTTCTTAAATAATTATTAAATACTTACTGTGGTCAAAGCAGTGTTTTTGGTTCTGTGGCAAATAACAAAGAAGTCCTTGCCTTTGAAGCAGCTTTTCTTTTTTCCTATTTATGGATAAGATAGAAGCTTATCATAATTTATTAGTTATAAAATATTCATGACTATTTAAGATTTTAAAAGAAACTATGTCACGAGGCAACAATGTGGTGAATTGATAATGATTCTGATATTAAATATGTTTAGAATTTTGAAAAGAGATGGAAAGATATTAGACAAATTTATATTTCTGAGGGAATTTAGGATTTTTGAAATAGGAATGGGGAATATGTTTCAGGTAATGAAAACAGATTGAGCAAAATTGGAGAGTTGGAAGGAAGGGATGTCGTAAAAGTAAATTAACCTGTATTGAGCAGAAGGCTCTTACGGGGATATAATAGAAGATACGAATGGAAAATGTATAGGGGGATTTATGGGTTCTTAAATCTTGAGGCAAGGTGGTTTGATTTTTTTATTCTGTAGGTTATTGTTTTTAACCATAAATCATGTGTTCAAATGGAATTGTACCCCAATAGTTTACTGTACCCACACTAGAGTTGGAGTAGGCATAGGTGAACTAGAATAAGCCCCATGAAGTAAGGAACCCTGTAGGACTCTGCAGAAAATGGATTAATACTTTGTTATAGATAACTGTTAATCATAGAAAGTTTTTGAGCAGAGCTAAAGAATATTACTCAGATCATTTGAAAATGGTATGCAAGAAGACTTATTTGGCAGGATAGGTTGAACTGTCAAGTGGACTGTTAACATTTCTTGAGCTATGGAGCAGTAAGGTCCCTGAACCGTAGCAGTGGGACTACGAGGAAAAGACTGAGGAGACATTTCAGTGGAAGAAATGGCTAATCTGTTTCACTGATTGAGAATAGGGAAGTAAATGAGGAATCAAAGTGAAATAGAAGCACTACTGAGCACTGACTTAAAGGCTTGGTGATAGGTTCTCTGGAGAAATTATAGAAAACATTGCTTTGTGAAAAGTTATAGAATCACCAAAACAGGCAAATCCTCTTTGTAGTTTTGGTCTACTTTGTATAGACTCAGGATTCTGCCAAAGTAACGTCATATACTTTGGGGTTCTGGATAAGACTGTGTGGGCGTGCACATGAGTTTAAAACTTTCCTTGCTGTTTAAAAAATAAAAAACCTCTGTTTTAGTTAAGTTTCTTTAATTTCGGTTTTATGGAGGAGGAAAAAAAAACTATTGCTAACATGGTAGACTTTCTTACTCTGTGTGAGGCATTATGCAGTGAACAAGGTAGATTCAGTACCTGTCTTCAAGATGAAAGGGAAACAGGAAAGGGAATGGTTACGGTGCAGTATGATTAAGTTATGATAGGGTAGTATAGGGCTCAGTAGGAACAGAGGAGAGGAATACTCAAGCCCGACTTGGAGCTAGCTAAAAGTTTTTTTGAGGGGAAGTGGTTCGTGTGAGAAAGATCCATGTGAAAAGGTGAAAAAAGTTAATGTCATTGGGTTTTCAAGTAAATGGTATGGGACAAGAGACGACCCTAGAGAGAGTAAGTTAGGGCTAAAGCAAAGCATGTAAGGGTCTTTATTCACGGGAGTGTTAGAATATAGGCGATTTTTTTTAAGTTTACTTTTTAATTTTGGAAAAAAACTTCAACTTACAGAGAAGTTAAAAGAACATTATAGTGCGTGCACTACTATCATACTTTTTTTTTTTAAGATTTTATTTTTTAGAGAGAGGGGAAGAGAGGGAGAAAGAGGGGTTAGAGAATTATCGATGTGAGAATGAGACATTGATCTGTTGCCTCTTGAACATGCACCAACCAGGGACCAAACCTGCAACCCAGGCATGTGCCCTGACTGCGAATGGAACCATTGACCTTTGCTTTGCGGGATCATGCTCAAGCAACTGAGTCACACCGATCAGGGCCATACCCTTCTTATACATTCACCCATTGTTAACGTTTTGTCACATTTGCCTCCCCCCCACCCCCAAGTCTTTTGGAAGGTGAGAATGAATTGGTGGAAGGCAAGATGCTGTTTCACTACTTTATAAGTTAAAAGTGGACACCTGTGATAGAAGTGAATAGAAGTCAAATTTGAATGAAATTTAGGAGGTAAAATTAGTCTTGACTTGGATATCTGAGGAGAGGTGGAAAAAAGAATCAAGGATGATACTCAGGTTTCTGGTTTGAGCAGTTGAGTGAATGAGCATGCTGTTCCATTTGTAGAAAAATAAAAGGGGAGATATTGTCGGGGGAATGATGGGCTCAGTTACTGACAAGTTGGTTTGTGGTACCTGTGGGATAGTGAAGTAGGAAGACTGCGCAGAACTGAAGTGATTAGCATGAATTCTGGAGGCAGATTCCTTGGGTTCACATTACTAGCTGTGCAGCCTTGGGTAAATTGTGGTGCTTTCCTGTCCCTCTGTTTTCTCTTATGTAAATTATGCATGGTTTTAGGAATTTTCTTCAGTAAGCACTGAGCAATGTGGGTATAGATTAGGTATCCTGGATTTATTCCTGGGTTGTGGTTTTGCCAGGGAGCTATATTTAGAGAACAGTGGGGCAAAGGAATTTTGAATATTGCTTAGAGATTGATTAAAGTGATGGACCGGTGAATGGACCATGTTGTTTAGGGAGGAAAAATAAAAGTTGGAGGGTGCTAATACAGAGAAAGGAACATAGAGGTTGTTGTAGAATATCCACATAGCGTGAGTAATTAAAAGAATGCTATAAAAAGTTATAGTCAAGATGTTTTATTTTAATCAAACTGCCAGAATAGTTCTAGTGATGGCAAGGTCTAGAATGTTGCCATGGGAATTGGTCCAGGAAATGGAATGGGTGTGAAGGACAAGGACTGTAAGAAATGGAGATAAGTTGTCCATTGGGAAAGTAATACCATCTAAGATAATGGTAAGATGATTGCTTATACCTAAAGAAGTTTTTTGTGTTTTTGCAAAAAAAAAAAGGAAAAAGAAAAAGAGTATTAAAAAATCACTGAATGGTTAAAAAGAGAGAAAAATATATAATACAAGTGGGTGTGTGTCAAATTCTTACATTCTTTTTCTAATCCGTGTAACCTTTCTTTCTCTTAGAATTACTATGTAAGGCCCAGTACTCCAGATTTAAGACTCAAAAAATTTGGGTTGGGGGTTAAGAAAATCAGAAGTAGTTAAGTAAGAATTTTAGTAAAAATTAGAAATGATAATTAACACTTATTCAGGGTATGCTATGGAAATTTCAAATTAAATACATTGTGTCATTAAATAAAAATGGCATTTAAAAAATCTCCACTCCCATGTTTGAATTGCTTTTATTTTTTATTAAGTATGAAGGAGGATTGAAGAGTTGTCAGTGGGGACAATGGCATTTTGGATTGAGTTCTGTTATTTGCTAATTGTGTGGACTTGAGCCAAGTATGTAACAAGTTCTTTTTAATGTTAATTTCAGGTGTATTGTGAACTGTAGTTGGTTGGTTCAGTCAGTTCACTTATTTTATGTGATTCTAGGTAGGAAAAAAAATGGATAAATGAAGTGTAGTTTCCAAAGTTAGGTCAGTTGATGAACTTGTCTCTTGCTAAACCTTTCTTTTTTGTTACTCTTTTAAAAGAAGTTGTGTTTAATGCATTAAAAAGAAAAAGATAATACTGCTTTGTGGAGACACTGATGGACCTTGAAATTATTAGGCATTTTGTAGGGAAAAGGAAGAGAAAGAAAAATACTAGATAGGTACATAGTCCCTGAACTGTTGGAGATTATCTCTGTTCCTGGGGTATTTTTCTATGTTTTTCTCTGTGGTTAAATTTTAATGGAAAAAATAGCCATTTACTTAAAATTTATACTACCTGTGCTGACTTTAAAACATAAGGGCTTTTAGTAAACATTATAGAGTCAGACTTCAATTAGAAAAATAACTTTTAGAATCTTAGCAAGCTCATGTAGGACTATAGGGCTTCATGAAATGGTTAATGTGTCCAAACTTTATCCTTTTTTCCCTTCCCAAATGAAGGCATGAAATAATTATATGGAGATTAACTTACTGCCTGCCTTTTAATTACAAGGTTGTCATAGACGATTGACTTCTTTGGGCTCTTTGGGGGCCTCTTCAGTTATTACTACAACAGTAAAACCAATAGAAATTTTTAAATACAAAACTACAGAATTCATAAAATTCATTGTCATAAAATGAATTTATCATGACGTTTTAGTTTAAACCAAACAACCAACCACAGTATGAATATAATTCATATTCTGACTTCTTTGAGAGTGTTTTGACATGCCTGTAGGTACCAGTTTTTCCACCACTCTTCTTTCCTTCATTTGTTATGAAACCTTTTTACATTATGTTGGGATATCATTTGACCCTTATGCATCATTTACATATTAGATTTCTTCGGTTTTTAGTCCTCAAAGCAGTTAAAGTAATACTAGTACCAATATGACCTCTGAAATCAAGTGATACTGTTTGATATATGTGATTATACAAAATGATGGAAAATATGCATGTTTCCAGATTAACATTAAAATGAAAACAGAGAATATAGAAATTTTCATTGAGGACTTGTGGACTCTTAAGAAATATGTGTATATCCTTGGTTTGAGAAACAGTATTATAAATTATATTGGGCTGACCAAAAAGTCTGTTCATTTTTTCCTGTATAATAAAAGACACATTTTTCATTTTCACCAATAACTTTATTGATTTGGATAGTTTGAGTATGTCAGCCATCTCCTGCATGATACAACATTGATTGTTCTCAATGTCTCGATTTGATTGATACCAACTTCAACTGGTCTGCCCAGCCGTGGAGCATCGTCCAGTGAGAAATCTGCAAGAAACTTCTAGCAAGAAGCTTTGCAGACCACTTTTGACATGTTCGATCAGTCATAGCACCTTCTCCATACACTGCACAAATCTTATTTTGTGTTTCAGTTGTGTATTTACCTTTCTTGAAATAATAAAGCATAGAATGTTGAAAATGTGTATTTTCTTCCATTTTTCAATATTAAAATGACTACACAAAAAATCACCAATTTTGATAAGTATTTTTTAAAATGTGCGCTGATAAGTCAGCTGTCACGATACAATCTAACAAAATTGTTTTGAATGACGTTAAAGACAACTAAATGCTACTAGAGCCATTGTATGGGAAAAAACCAAACGAACTTTTTGGCCAACCCAGTAATTTTTCCCTCAGTTTTCACAGTAACAGTGTTACAGTGATGAGGCATTTGACAGCATGGAGTACTGGAAGCCTGAGCATAAGGAGGGAGGACAAAAGTGGGTTTACAGTCGTTGGTATGGAAAATATACAATAATTAATAAAAAAAAAAGCAGAATAAATTTGGTGTTTTGTGTACTCACAACTATAAACCTACTTTTGCCTCACCCTGTACTTTACAGGTTTAGACTTTATTTACTTTTTTTTTTAAAATTATTTTGCTCTTTCCAGTTTTTGGGAGGGCGCACACCCAGTTTCTTTTGAAATGGGCTATATTTCCCTTAATACCCAGATTTCTTAGTAAATTCTTAGTAATTCTTAGTAAATCTTCACTTAAAAGTATTTTTAACTGTAAAAGCAATATATGTACATGGTAAAGATACAACGTGTAGAGGGCAGTCATTCATCCCTAGTTCTGCTTCCCACAGTTAACCGCTTTAACTTGTTATGACAGTTTCTAGCTCTTATCAATATGTGTACTCTATTTGTTTCTTGCTGTTTATTTCAGTATCTGTTGACTCCTGATATGATGAATTTGACCCACTTAATGAGATGTATTTGAGGTGTTCACGTGGTCCTGCATTTATCTGTGTTAACTTAGGGATCGAGGACTGTGAGTATCCAAAGCTTGCTTAATTAGTGTCTAGACTAAATGCAGGAGTTAGCAATGATGTGTTTAAGAAAAAACAAATGTGAAAAAACAAAAGCAAGAAGATTGAGGTGAAAATTTGAGTAATTTCATGGGAAATCCATAGTTGATTTAAATAGGTCTCTGTCTGTAGCTAAGTTCACTTAAGCTGTATTAAGGGAGAAAGTAACTTCCTTAACACTATGTATACTCTTCAGTCATTGTCCGTTTTTGCTGCCTCAAGGTGAAGATGTGGAAAAAGTTTTGGATGAATGGAAGGAGTATAAAATGGGAGTACCAACATATGGTGCAATTATTCTTGATGAGACACTTGAAAATGTGAGTGTAATAAAATGAAACATTTTTAGTGAAATGGTGACCAAATGTGTTATTTCTATAAATGTTCTAAATTGAGGTTTTAAAATATACTAGACTTTTACTGCTAAAAGGCCAAATTTTGCAAATTTTATCTGCATTTTGTGTCTTAATATTTTATACTTGTTACAGTATGGCTTATTGCAAAGAAGTGCCCCTTCATTGTTGAAGAAATACTTAAATATGGGCAGAATGCCTTTCTTCACACTAGTAGTGTATTTAAACTAATGCAAGATAATTAAACCAAATACTGTATCGAATTACTGGTGATAACAGTTACCTAAAATAAGGAGAAAAACACCTTTGACTTTTAGAAAGGAGTAGGGGAAAGCCAGACAAGTTTCATTTTTATCCCTGCTTGTTTTGTAGGTACTACTGGTTCAGGGGTACCTAGCAAAATCAGGCTGGGGATTTCCAAAAGGAAAAGTAAATAAAGAAGAGGCTCCTCATGATTGTGCTGCTAGAGAGGTGAGTTACAACTCTTGCTGCTGCCTTTTGTTTTTTTAATCCTCACCTGAGCTCATGCTTATTGAATTTAGAGAGAGAAGAAGGGAGGGTAAGAAACATCCATGTGAGAGAGAAACATTGAAAGAGCAGTCGGTTGCCTCTATAAGGTGCTACGACTGGGAACTGAGCCTGCAACTTAGGCATGTGCTCTGACCAAGAATCAGACCCTCAACCTTTCCACGTACAGGATGACCCTCCAACCAACTGAGCCACACTGGCCAGGGCATAAGTGTTACTTCTTTTGTTCATAGCTCTTTATCATTTATTCTTCCCTTATTTTTATTTTCTTTCATTGTCCATTTTTTATTGTCTTATCCCTTCAACTCTTGTCTGGAGGAGGGGGAGGGTATTTTCGCCACCTTTCCTTTTAGAGTTGGATTTGCAGTTGGTAAAACATTTTGGCTATTATAACGCTTGTTTTATGTTTATAGTCTTGGCTCCCAGACAAGGCACAGTTTGAGCTTTGCTAAGAAATTAACTTTTGTTGCCCAAAACCCACTCTAGCTTCCCACTACCAATAGGATGAAGTTTAATTCTTTAAGTATTGAAACTCCTTCAGTTACCTCAACACAAAACTTAGCCTTCCTATATTTATCTTTATTTGCAGTCAAAAGGATTTATTCCTTGCCTCTTAAATTTAACTAGTATGTTTCAGCCTTTATACTTTTGCTCATATTATTTTCCTACCTGGAACATTCCTTCCTTCCTGACTTTTCAAATCCTTTCTAGACCCAGCTCAATTTATCTTTTTTTTCCAAAGGACTGTCACCAACTAGCTCTGTACACAAGACATGAGTTTCTTATTTGTAAGATGAGGTTTAGAGTAGATAATTTCTAAAGTTTATTTCTACTTAAAATTCTGTTTTTAAATCTAAACAGTAAGCTCTTATCCCACAGTAATCTCTGAGCCGTAATAGCAGTTGTTGTCTTTATCATTTGTTTGGCATTAATTATATAGTATGTTGTGAAAGATCGTGTACTGTGTTATTTATCAGTTCCTTATCATTTATCATTGTTATTCTTTTTAACTCAGTATTTTCCTGCAGCAATGTTCACTAAGTTTGGGTGTAATTATTAGGGGATAAGAGTTAAAATTTTTATAAACCACTAGTGATTATTTATCATACAAAAATTGTTAGTGGTTATTTACTTTGGAGTAGGATGTGACAATTAAAAATGCTGCCTTTTAAATTCAGTATGGAACAGCTTACTTAAGCAGTTATTTACAGCAGCTCATAGACAAAACCATTATATACAAGTCAGTGAAAGTTTACACACGCACACCCCTTAAAATTGAAAGCTGTTTGGGAGCAGGTGAGGAGCTGCCACATTCTTTAAGAGCTTTCCCTTTTGTTTCTGTAGGGGTGTGTGTGTGTTATGTGCTTGTTGAGTCAGCTTTGACTCCTGGAGACCCTATGAATGAACTGTGTCCACAGTGTCCTTCCCTTAACAGCCCTGCTCAGCTCCCATAGACTCAGGCCCATGGCTTCTTTTATGGAGTCAATCCATCTCATGTTCGGTCTCCTCTTTTCCTGCTGCCATCTCTCCCCAGCATTATTGTCTTTTCCGAAGAACCCTGCCTTCTCACAACGGCAGGAGATGAAATGGAGCCAGTTGTAGAGTTTTCTCTTTTACGTTCTCAAACTTTGCAGTCTTCTAAAGGACAAATAGGAACCGTAGATAGCATCCTCCTTAGAGGAATTGATCTTTAGTCCTGTACATGGAGTTAGACTTGTCCTATGGCAGAGACAGTTGTCCAGGTTCAGAAAAAAACTGCATTAACTGTAATAACAAATTCAGCCTAATTGGAGTGAGATGGGCTGTCTCTGTAACTGGATCTTCTTGGGGGAAGTTGAAGGAAACCAGATACCTGCACTTGCAAAACCGAAGAACCCTTGGGGTCTGTCTACATCTACCACTAGAACCCTACCTGAGTCAGGATGATGCAGAAATAGGACATTTGGGTTAAGAGAGAGAGGCAGGTAACCTGTGAACAGAGGGCACCCATTTTTCACTTTGTTTTATTTGTTCTTTGCCCTGGGATACTAACATAAAAGGTGTCCTTTCATGTGGTGCTACTTTAGTAATGACTGTAAATTACCATAATTTGTAAGAAAACAAATAAAATTTATTCTTAGGCCATGGGGAGTGGGAGAAGGGAGTGTGGATGATAAGGTCTAAAGAGAGTCTTGAGGGGAGGGATCCAACCATTACAGCAGGTTATCTCCGTTTTATAGGCAAAGAGCTGAAACCGTTTATGAACATGCCCACGGTCCCACAGTTAGTCAGCAGCAGAACAGGGATGCAAAGCCCTGGAGTCGGGCCCTGGAGTCGGTGTCCTTGACTACTACAGATTAGGCAGTCAAGGAATATTTGTAAAAGGGTGAGCGTTTCTAAACACACACAGAAGAAGGTGGAAGGAATTCGTGATTTTTAAGTGTATCTATGTTCTAATAAAATTTGTGCTTCTGAGTTGGATCAGTATGACATTTTTTTGTTTGTTTTTGTTTTAGAGTTTTTGTCTTGCTCTGAGGAACCATAGTCCCTTAACTTCAGGGAAATTTTTTTCCTTTTGATAATAAGAATCGACCCTAACTTCGGACCTTTCTGACCTAAATAACATCCTTTTAGCTGAATAAAGGACCATGTCAGAAAAGGCTTGGCTTTAATTTATATACATTTTGGATTAGAGTTTTTAAAGGCAAGTCTTTTGACTTTTAGTCCTGCTATTTAATGACTACCTTTTGTCGCAAAGAGAGAAAGGTTTTGATAATAAGGTGGAATATCGCTGTATTAGTCTACTCAGGTTGCCATAACAAAATCCCACAGACTGGGTGACTTAAAGAACAGAAATTTATTTCTCACATTCTGGAGGCAGGGAAGTCCAAGATCAGGGTGCCCGCTGATGCGATTCCTGGTGAGAGCCCTCATTCTGGCTGGCAGGTGGCAGCCTTCTCACTGTGTGCTCATGTGGCCTCTCCTGGCCGCCTGTGGGAGTGCCGAGGGGGAGCGCACTAGTGACTCTTCCTTTTCTTACAGAGCATTAGCTCTATTAATCCCATCCTTATGTCCTCTTGTAACCTTTATCCCCTCCTCACAGGCCATATCTCCAAATCCAGTCACGTTGGGAGTTAGGACTTCAACATAGGAATTTTGGAGGGACACAGTTCAGTCCATAGCAGTTGCCGTTTTTTGAGTGATGAAAGTATTCAGTTCTTAGAGTTGCAGTATGTCATTCTGCTCCTTGGTGGTGCTGCAGTGTAATAGAAGCAGCACTGTTTGAGAAGAGGAACCACCAGTGTTAAGTTTTAGTTGAAAACTAGATTGTTATTTCATTCTTTATGGGAGTTTATGTTAATATCACATTGTTCCTTTTAATTTTCACATTATTAACATACAAGGAGATTTTGCCTTGTGAGCTGCATTTGTTAGACTTAGGCTGATGTCTTAAGCACTTTTTCTCTTGTTTTTAAGTTACACTGTTCTACCATGGATGCTATATTAAGTTGTTGATATTTTAATTTGGTGGTTATAGCATTTTATTTTGGTTTATTATAGTTATATCAATGTTGTTATTTCACTATAGGTGACCATCCAAACGTTTTGTTACGTTATAGCAGATAGGACACATCCCATAAGAGCCGTCTGTGTGGGCTGAGCTGGAAGAAGCAGTGGCGAGCAGGCTTCTGAGGGAGAAGGTTGAATGATTGGCCACAGAAAACTAAGACCCATCCTTCTCTTTGACCTTTTTGGTTTACCTTTGTTAATTGGGTTATTTCTGATCATTTTTATTCAGTGAAGTAGATTTAGGACAAAAATGAAAAATGTTTTCTAGATATTGTTGAAAGGATATGTTAAGATAACCTCACTCTATTTTTGTTGTCAGTTGTGGTGAAACATTAGCTGTCCTTGAAAGCAGACAAGCGGTACTCGGCAGTTCACTTGTGGTTTCAAGATTTCAGGTGGTTGCTTTATTACCTGACAAAACAATATATTTTATTGTAATGAAGCTGACTATGCATTTGTATGATTTTATCTTTGTAGAATTTGTACAAAGGAACTATTGGTTGGCATTTTCTACCTCTTTTTGTAGACTTAACATGTAGGTGGAGGATTTCATCATTTGTCTGTGCTCGTGCTCTTTAAAAATCTTAGCATAAGATCTTAGGGATTTTTATCTGATACTATTAGAGAAGTTAATGCTATTCTATATGCCAGGCACATTAACTGTGTATTACAATACAGGAATGGATTTGATTCACAGAAGGTGTGGTATTAACATTTTTGTTGTTGGTGTTTGTACATGTTAGTTATTAAAAATTTTTCCTGGTAAATATTTCATGAGAGTGAATACCTAATTTTAGAGGTAAATCAGTCTTTATCACTTCTAGAATTGAGAGGTTATGTCTGTTACTTTATTGTATTTGCTCTAGTTTTGATTGCTCAGGGTTTGAAGCTGCCTGTGTTAGCATTGATGACCTTTCCATTTTGGGTCATGTTGTATCACCCCCGCCCATATGATTTTTCAACTGTAGCCTTTCCTAACTTTGTAAATGGAGCGCCTTCTTTCTTTTTATCTCCGGCAAACTCCTATTCATCTTTAAGTCCTAGCCCAAGTGTACCCGGCAGAATAGGAATGCTGTCCATGACAGCATTCCAGAGGTGACCACCCCAGTTCCCACCTCACCTCTACCCGGGGCTGAATTAGGCTCCCTGGTTCTGTGCTCCCATAGCACACAACTGCCTGTGGGCATATTTATTATATTACAGTTATTTTAAGCCTTCTTAAAGAGTAGTGCTTGCTTTATTCATTTTTGAACTCAGTAACTAGGATCGTACCTGTCACTTGTTAAGCTTACAATATGTATTGTTATATTTGAAAAGAACTAAATGTTAGTAACACATGATTCCTAAAAAAATTGCTTTAGTAGTGAGTTAATTGCAAGTATGGAGAAAGAAAATAGTAAGAATAATACAAAGAGTAGATTCACCCATTAATATTTTGCCATGTTTGCTTTATTACTTTTGATATATGTGTGCATGGTTTTTATTGTTATCGTTGACTAACTTTGGAGTAAATTGTAAGTATAGTGTGCTTTAACCACTTACTGCTTCTGCATGGAAATTTTTTTAAAGTATATTTTATTGATTATGTTATCACAGTTGTCCCAGTTTTTCCCCCTTTTCCCCCCTCCCTCTGGTATCCCCTGTTCTGTCCAGCAATCCCCCCCCCCCCCACCTTAGTTCATGTCCATGGGTCGTGCCTGTAAGTTCTTTGGCATCTCCATATCCTATACTATTTTTAACTTCTCCTTGTCTGTTTTGTACTAATTATGCTTTTTTAATCCCTGCATCTTTTCCCCTGTTCTCCACCTTCCACCTCCCAACCTCCCAGCTGATAACCCTCCAAATGATCTCCATACCTATGAGTCTCTTTCTGTTCTGGTTGTTTCCTTAGTCTTTTTTTTTCAGATTCAGTTGTTGATAGTTGTGAATTTGTTTTCTTTTTAAATGTTCCTAGTTTTGATCTTCTTTTTCTTAAATAAGTCCCTTTAACATTTTATGTAATAACGGCTTGGTGATGATGAACTCCCTTAGCTTTACCTTGTTTGGGAAACACTTTATCTGCCCTTTGATTCTGTTAGCTTTGCTGGATAGAGTAATCTTGTTGTAAGTCCTTGATTTTCATCAGTTTGAATACTTCTTGCCAGTCCCTTCTTGCCTGCAAGATTTCTTTTGAGAAATCAGCCGATAGTCTTATGGGAACTCCTTTGTAGGTAAATCTCTGCTTTTTTCTTGCTGCTTTTAAGATTCTCTATCTTTAACCTTTGGCATTTAAATTATGATGTGTCTTGGTGTGGTCATCTTCGGGTCCAACTTGTTTGGGACTCTTTGTGCTTCTTGGACTTATATGTCTGTTTCCTTCCCTGAATTAGGGAAGTTTTCTTTCATTATTTTTCCAAATAAGTTTCAGTTTCTTGCTGTTCCTCTTCTGGCATCCCTGTGATTCAGATGTTGGCATGTTTGGAGATGTCCCAGATTTGTCTTACACTATCCTCATGTTTTTGAATTCTTGTTTCTTCTTTTTGTCCTGTTTGAATGTTTATTTCTTCCCAATCGTTGATTGGAATCCCAGCTTCCTTCTCTTTGGCTCCCTGTAGATTTTTCTTTGTTTCGCTTAGTGTAACCTTCATTTCTTCCTTTATGTTTTGCCGTACTCAAATGAATTCTTTGCGTAGCCTGATCACCAGTGTATGAACTCTGCATCTGATAGGTTGTCTATCTCCATTTCGTTTAGTTCATTTTTGGGGGTTTTGTTGTGTTCTTTCATTTGGGCCACATTCCTTTGTTTCCTCAATTAGGCAGCTTCCCTGTGTTTGTTTCTGTGTATTAGGTGGAACTGCTTTGACTCCCTGTCTCAGTAGTGTCAGCCTATTGTAGAAAAGGCTCCCATAAATTGTGTAGGACAGAGCCTTAGGTAATGACCAGGGTGGAGCAACCCGTTTCATAGCTTTGTGGCACTGTGTCAGGGGAGGGCTTGGAGAGGGGACTATGCTGCTGTCTGGCTTTTGGAGGTTTGCCCAGCACTCCCCCTCTTTCCAGTCAGTTCACTCACTCCCCGTATGTGACTTGGGCCCTTCCAGCTGTTGCCATGGTGTTGAACCCCAGAGTGAGTGGGTTTGCATATGTTTTAAGACCATGCGGGCACTTTAAAGGGAGTTGCCTGAAAATCAGCAGTTTCTTCTGCTGCCCGAAATCCCATTGGTTTTACAGCCAGAAGTTATGAGGATTTACCCTCCCACCTCTGGAACCCTGAGCTGTGTGGTCTGACCTGGTGCTGGGATTTCTTGCCCCCAAGGTACCCCTCCCTATTTTATCCACCACACTTCATTGTGGGACTACCCATGCCTGTTCCGTTGCCACTGCTGCCCGCCGCCTCACGTCACCTCTTGGCCTGTATCTGGTCTACAGGCCTCCTACCCGTCTGGATGATTGTGGCTTCTTTAAATTCTTGGTTGTCAGACTTACATAGAGCTCGCTTTTCCAATGGTCCTGGATGTTATTTGTTTTGAGATTTAGTTGTCATTTGTCCTGTGCTTGCCTGAGGAGGCAAAGTGTGTCTCCCTATAGCTCCACCTTGACCGGAAGTCTGTGTGGACATTTTAAGAACTAGGAAGTTTTCTTACTAGTTACTGAGGGTAACTGCAAATTCAGGAATGTAACATTGATAGGTGCTGTTATTTAATGGAGGGGTCATATTCAGATTTACTAATTGCCCCATTGTAGTTCTTTCCAGCACTTTCCACCCCTCCCTCAGTCAGTATCCTATTCAGGCTCATGCATTGTACAATTTGTAACACAAAGGTAACAGACTTTGCTCGTTAAGAATTTAGATTATTCAGTTTACTTTTAACATCATCTGTAATTATTGTACAGATTTACATGACTAGATATGTATATTTATTTCTGATTATAAGGTGTATTTTCAAAGAAGGGAGCTAAAGAGAATAACAAAAAAAATTAAGAACCATATATGGTGGGGCAATAGTAGGTTTACAGTTGTGAGTATACAAAACACAGTGTATTCTTGTATTATTATTTATTATTATTTTCCATGTGAACAACTGTAAACCTACTTTTGCCCCTCCCTGTATACAAATTATTTTTAAAACTTTTTGTTGGTGGATAAAAATCTAAAGTACACTAATCTTAACATTATCATTTTTGTATATTTATATACGTTTGAAACCACCATCCCAATCAAGATATACAGAATTTCTAGCACCTCAGAAGATTATTTCCTTGCCATTCTCAATCAGTTCTTGTTTTCCACATTTCCTGGAAGAAACTGAAAGTTTAGCATAGTTAGGTGTATACAGAAATTGTGATAGAAATGAGTTAGGTGTCGTGGAGGAACTTAAATTAGAAGTCACAGGTGCCGAGACATGCCTGAGAGAAGTATTGAGGCTCCTGTATTGAGGAAGGTAGGAAGTTAAACACATACTGACAAGATAAAGAGGGAGGAGACAAAAAAATAATGGGTAGAAAGAGCTCCTCCACACCTATACCTTGTAAGAGCTTCAGGCCTGTGCCTGTGTTTTAATGTCTCCCCACTGATCGATTAGGAGATGCTGAAAATAGAGGAAGGGGGAGAAACTCCAGCATGAAAGATCTACAGTAGTTTTTAGCCACCCAAGTGTGGGGTTTCCATGCTTTCTCCTAAAGCAGCACTCTCCCCAGATCTCCACGTATTCAACAACCTGGAAGATGTTGAACTGCATTCTCTTGGGTTTTTGTGGAGGCGTGATGACTTAGGCATAGTTGGTTAAATCATTGGCAATGGTGAATGAGGTCAACCTCAGCCTTTGTCCCCTTTCTGGAGGGTTCCAACCCTCTCTACTCACTTGGTTGGTTCTCCTGATAACCAGCCTCCATCCTTCCTTGTGTAAAAAATGACTTTGTTAACATAACAAGATGCCTTTAATGCTCTTATCACTTAGGAAATTCCAAGGGTTTTAGGAACTATACACGAAAGGGGGAAGACAAAATAAATATGTATTTCTTACTGTAAATCATAGTATCACACACCTTCCTTCATTGAATAAATGAAGAAACTTAGGCTCTCATATGTGAAGAGGTTTTTCCACCATTGAACAGTTTAGCAGAGGCAGAGCTAGAACTAGACCCCGGAATATTCTGACTTCCTGCCTAGTGTTTTCATGCCTTTAATTTCCTGGATAGTTCTGAATTTTTGCCTTTGAAATAAGCAAATTTTAGTGAATTGGAGGTCTGACAGCAAAAATTTTAAGTCATCTAAATTTACTGTTTCCAGGTCTTTGAAGAAACTGGTTTTGATATCAAAGATTATATTTGTAAGGATGATTACATTGAACTTCGAATTAATGACCAGCTTGCTCGTTTGTACATCATTCCAGGGATTCCAAAAGACACAAAATTTAACCCGAAAACCAGAAGAGAAATTCGGGTATGTACTTGAAAGTATTTTCACATGGCTGGACAGTATCCCAATTGAATGAAACTGGAAATTGCTTTTAGAAACTCCTTGATAATAATTAACTAAATGAATTATTTTCTTCTTCTTTTTCAGAACATTGAATGGTTCTCCATAGAGAAATTGCCCTGTCACAGAAATGATATGACCCCAAAATCCAAACTTGGTTTGGCTCCTAACAAATTTTTTATGGCTATTCCTTTTATCAGGTATGTATATATTTCTTGAAATAAAAAATCTAACTTTTCTAATTCTGATACTTAGTTTCTTCATAAAGCCAAGTTTTAAAAGTGAACTCTTAATCTTTCCATTAGACCGTTAAGGGACTGGCTTTCTCGAAGATTTGGAGATTCCTCAGACAGTGACAATGGATTTTCCTCAGCTGGTAGCACACCAGCTAAACCTACTGTAGAAAAATTGAGGTAAAGAAACAGAGGATCCTGACTTTCTGATAGTTTTTAGTCTTTAATACAGTAGTATTTTGCTTCTAAAGTTTCCAGAGGTGTTGGATTCTTTTACAGGTACTATTTTGTTACTGGTCTCACAGATAGAAGTTTTTGTTTATTTTTTGAGAAGTGTTTTTTAATGAGATGAAAAAAGTTGTTTCGAATTGGGAAGGAGGATATCAACTCTGGATGGATAGATATGAGCAGGAAAAGAGATATCTTCTGTGTGTGTTTGTATTGTTACTTCTCTGTTCTCATATTCTACCTTAGAGATAATCATGTTTCTGAAGACGGTTGGAGGATATCATTAGGCCTGTTTTTGCATAGGGGAGATGAAGGGTGCTGATGTGAAATTTGTCCCGAAAGAACTGTGAAGACTTGGGTGGGCTTTATTTCCATAGTATATAAACAGTGACTATTACATGAATATAAACCACAAAGAACGTTTTCTTGATTTGAACTTAATAGTATCTAAATCATAATTACAGAGCAGGCTGAGTAAGTAATTTTGTTCAATAAGCACATATATTTGTAATCAGCTTGTTAGAACTTTGCCTATGTTAGGTTAAGAGAGTTGTGTTTTACATTTTCTTTAATTTAGATGTTCTGTTTTTATCCCAGAGCTTCAAAAATTACACAATAGAAGTAAACCACATCTGCAGTGAATATTTTTTAAATACATAGAGACTATTCCATTTTAGTTGGGTTTTATGAGGACAAGAGCTTGGACTAAATGTCATATCTGCCCTTCAGAATTTATGATTATAATAACAAAGTTATATAACACTAGCTATAAGTGAAACAGTTAAAATAGATAAGAATGCAGCCAGTTTTGAAAAGATTACTACTAAAAAGTTATGAAATAATGTTTGAAAAAAGTTATGCAACTGTTCATGTTTCGGAAAATCTATCTACCATAGATTTTGGTAGGTAGATATGGGTGTCATATCACATAAATCTATGTCTTTTAGTCTTAGGGTTTGTGGTCTTAGGGAGTAGAATAAGGAAAAAATAAACCAACTTCTTTAATCAAATTTCAGGTTTCTTAGGGAGGGTAGTATATGTTTTTAGTGTATAGACTAATGTTTGTGATGATGTGTTGAAGTATCTGAATTTTGTCTAAAGAATAGAGAGGCTAAAATTTTATTATAGTTTTTAAGTGAGAAAGGGGAAGAATTCTGAAATATTCAGAAACAATCTTATCTAATACAGTTCTTGGGATTAGTGACTGGATTATATTATACATGTAAGTGGTACTATACAACAGGATTTCTTATCATTATTACAAGTTCTTACATGAGTATAATCTGTTATAACCAAATTCTTTTGCATAAGAATTTATGCCTAGATCTTTAATTTGCTTATCCACTGTCTTGGGCCCCTTAATTTTTTTCTTTAGACTATAGCTTAATTTTTCATACCCTTTTCCAACATGGATGAGGGGGGGGTCCATAACTGACCTGTGTAGAATCAAGTTCTACACTTTAAACATCCCCGTAAGAGTATTAGTCGTCTCATCATATGAAGAAGGAAAGTCTGCTTACATTTGTTTCAACTAAATTTATGCAGAATTGTTTTCTTCACATTTTTAAAAGTATAATCACTTATAGGGAGAAGGTGGAATGGAGAATTTTGAAAAATTTGGGATTAAAAAATAACAGGTTATTAATTCATTGAAGAAATATTGACCACCAGACATTCTTCTCTGTGCTGGAGGTAGAGAAAGCAAACTTACATTCCAGTAAGGGGAGATAGAGATAGACAGTAAATAAGTACGTAAAATTTGTTGTCTGTAAGATAAGCTATCATGGTGTTAGAAAAACTGTAAATGAAAATTTTCTGATCTGATTTTTATTTTTTAAATCTTGGTATAGTCGAACCAAATTCCGCCACAGTCAGCAGTTATTTCCCGAAGGTTCTCCAGGTGACCAGTGGGTAAAGCACAGGCAACCACTGCAGCCAAAGCCATATAATAATCACTCTGAAACGTCTGACCTTTTAAAAGCAAAGGTGAGTGATAGACATTTAAAAGTTTTCATAGTTTTAGATCATTTGACTTTGAAATGTATCTGAATTGAGGAATTGCAAATTTAATAGTTATAGAGCTCCGAATTGTTGATGAAAGACTCCTGTGTTCCTGACTTGTGATTTGAAGCAGGGCTAAGACCCCTTAACTCTTACAGCTTTGCTTTAAATCCAGCATAGTAACAGTGATTAACATCTGACTTCGAAAGGTTCGTTGCTGTGTTGTAGTCTAGTCTTTTGATTATACGACAACTTACTTATCCATTCTACTCTTCTTTTAAATTTTTTAATTTTTCAGTTGTCAGTATACAAAATATTAGTTTCAGAGGTACAACAATGATTATACATTTATATAACTTACAAAGTAATCACTCTCATAAGTCTAGTACCCATATAACACCATATATAGTTATTATAATATTATTGACTGTATTCCCTATGCTGTACTTTATATCTCAGTGACTATTTTGTAATTGCCAATCTGTACTTTTTCTTTTAAGATTAAAAAAATTGTTATTCTATTACAGTTGTCCCAATTTTTCCCCCTTTGCCCTCCTCTGCCCATCCCACCTCCCACTCCCTGTACTTCTTAATTCCTCTACCTTTCTAACCCAGCACCCAACACCTTCTCATCTGGCAACCATCAGTTTGTTCTCTGAGTTTGTTTCTGTTTTGTTTACTTTTTAAAATATATCACATATAAGTAAAATCATACAGTATTTGCCTTTCTCTGCCTGACTTATTTCACTTAGCATGATACCGTCTAGGTTCATCTGTATTGTCACAAATGGTAAGATTTTATTCTTTTTTAAGACTGAGTAATAGCTCGTTGTATATATGTACCACCTCTTCTTTATTCATCTATCAGTGGACACTTAGGTTGCTTCCATGTCTTGTCTTCCATGTATATAAGAGTGCTGCAGTGAACATAGGGATGCATGTATCTTTTTATTTTATTTTTATTTTTAAATTTAAACTTTATTGTATTTTTTTTCCCATTGCGTAAATCTTTTTAAATCAGTGTTTTGGATTTCTTTAGATAAATATCCAGGACTGGGATTACTAGGTCTTCAGGTAGGTTTATTTTTAATTTTTTGAGGAACCTTTATACTCTTTTCTGCTGCACTAATTTGCAATCTCACCAAGAGTGCACAGGCATTCCCTTTCCTCCATGTTCTTTCCAACACTTGTTTATTGATGATAGCCATTCTGACAGGTGTGAGTTGATAACTCATTGCAGTTTTAGTTTGCATTTCTCTGTTGATTACTGATGTTGAGCATCTTCTCATATGTCTGTTGGCCATCTTTGGAGAAATGTCTGTTCAGTTTCTCTGCTCATTTTTTTAATCAGATTATTTGTTGTTACGGTTTTAAGTTGTATGAGATTTTGATATATTTTAGATATTAACTCGTTACCAGATTTATTATTGGCAATTATCTTCTCTCATTTTAGTAGATTGTCTTTTTGTTTCATTGATGGTTTCCTGTGCTGTGCAAAAACTCTTCAGTTTGATATAGTTTTGTTTGTTTATTTTTTCTTTTGTTTCCCTTACCCGAGGAGACATATTCTAAAAAAACAAATACTGTCATGAGAGAGGTGAAAGAGTTTACTGCCTGTTTATTCTCCTAGGAGTTTAATGGTGTGGGATCTTACATTTAAATCTTTAATTCATTTTGAGTTTATTCCTGATATATGGTGTAAGAAAGTGAACCAGTTTCTTTTTCGTGTGTTTTCCAGTTTTTCTAGTCTTCATGGAAGAGACTGTCTTTACACCATTGTATATTTTTGCCTGCTTTGTCATAGATTAATTGATCATATAGGCATGGGTTTATTTCTGTATTTTTTTCCATTGATCTATGTGTCTGTTTTTATGCCAGTACAATACTGTTTTGATTACTATAGCCTTATGGTATTGTTTTATATTAGGTAGCATGATACCTCCAACTTTGTTATTTATTTATTTATTTTTAAGATTTTATTTATTTTTAGACAGAGGGGAAGGGAGGGAGAAAGGGAGAGAAATATCAGTGTGTGGTTGCCTCTCGTGCGCTCCCTACAGGGGACCTGGCCTGCAACCCAGGCATGTGCCTTGACTGGGGAATCGAACTGGCGGCCTTTTGGTTAGCAGGCCGACGCTCAGTCCATTGAGCTATACCAGCTGGGGCCAACTTTGTTATTCTTTATCAAGATTGCTTTGGTTATTTGCAATCTTTTGTTCCATATAAATTTTTGGATTATTGTTCTAGTTCTGTGAAAAATGCCATTGGTATTCTGATAGGGATTGCATTGAATCAATTGATTGCTGTGGGTAGTGTGGACATTTTAATGATGTTAATTCTTCCTATTCATGAGTGCAGTATATGCGTCCCTTTATTTGTATCTTCAATTTCCTTCTTCTAAGACTTACAATTTTCTGCATACAGGTGTTTTATCAACTTGGTTAAATTTATTTCTAGGTATTTTATTTTGTTTTGTTTTTTATTTTTGGAGCAATTATAAATGGGATTGGTTTTTAAAAATTTTTTCCAATAGTTTGTTATTGGTATATAAAAATGCAACCTATTTTTGAATATTAATTTTGTAACCTGCTACTTTATTGAGTTGATTTATCAGTTCTAATAGCTTTATGGTGGACTCTTAAGGGTTCTTTATATCATGTCATATGCAAATAATGACAAGCACTTCTTCCTTTCCAGTTTGGATGCCTTTAATTTTTTTTCTTGTCTGATTGGTGTGGCTAGGACTTTTAATACTATGTAAAATAGAAGTGTGGTGAAGGTGCACATCCCTGTCTTGTTCTTAATCCCAAGGAAAATGCTTTTAGCTTCACCATTGACTGTGATGTCAGCTGTGGCTGATGTATGGCCTCTTATTATGTTGAGGTATGTTTCTTCTGTTCACACTAGTTTTAATGATAAATGGATGGTGAATTCTGTGAAATGCTTTTTCTCTATCTGTTGAAATGATCATATGATTTTCGTCCTTCATTTTGTTTGTGTGGCTTACCATGTTAATTGGTTTGTGATATTAAACCAACCCTGCATTGTAGGGATAAATCTCCCTTGATCATGGTGTATGGTTTTTTTAATGTTTTGCTAGATTTGACTTGTTGCTTACTGTTGAGGATATTAGTATCTATGTTCATCAGGAATATTGGCTTATGTATATATTTTTTGTAATGTCTTTGTTTAGTTTGCAATCAGGGTAATACTGGCCTCATAAAATGAGCTTGGGAGCTTTCTCTCCTCTTCAGTTATTTTGGAATAGTTTGAGACAGACATTAAATCTTTGAATGTTTGATAAAATTCACCTGTGAAGCTCTCTGATCCAGGACTTTTGTTTTCTGTAGGTTTTTTGATTACTGATTCACTGTCTTTTTTGAGTTGTTACTGGCTTGTTCAAATCTTGTGTTTCTTCTTTATTCAGAAGATTATATCTTTTAGGAATTTATTCTTTTCTTTCAGGATGTCTGATTTGTTGGCATATAATTGTTTGTAGTATTTTGTTTTCTTTTAAAGATTTTATTTATTTTAGAGAGGGGAAGGGAGGGAGAAAGAGAGGGAAACACTAATGTATGATTGCCTCTTGAGCGCCTCTTACTGGTGACCTGGCCAGCAACCTAGGCATGTGCCCTAACTGGGAATCGAACCCGTGATCCCTTGGTTCACAGACCGGTGCTCAATCCACTGAGCCACACCAGTGATGGCAATTGTTTGTAGTATTTTCTTACAATGCTTTGTATTTCTGTGGTGTCATGTTATCATTTCTATTTCATTTCTGATTTTATTTATTTGGGTCCTCTTGTTTTTTTCTTGGTGAGTCTGTTTACAGATTTATTAATTTTGTTATTTTTTTGAAAGAACCAGCACTTGGTTTATTTTTTGTGTATTTAAGACTCATTTTTGCTCTGATTTTTAATTTTTTCTTCCTTCTACTCACTTTGGGCATTGTTCTTTTTCTAATTCCTTTAGGTTTAAGGTTAGATGTCTTGAGACATTCCTTGTTTCTTGAGGTAGGCCTGTATTGCTAGGAATTTCTCTCTTTAAACTGCTTTGGCTGTGTTGCATGGGTTTTTGGATCATTGTGTTTTCATTTTTACTTGTCTCAAGGTATCTTTTGATTTCTTCCTTTAATCTTGTTATTCTGTCCATTGTTTAGTATTATGTTATTTCACATTCATGTGTTCATATGTTTTTTAGTTTTCTTGTAATTGATTTGTAGTTTCTTACCAGTGAGGTTGTAGAGGTGCTTGATAGGATTTCAGTCTTAAATTTGTTGAAACTTGTTTTGTGACTTAACTTGTGGTCTGGCCTAGAAAATGGTGTCGGGGCACTTGAAAAGAATGTATGTTCTGATGCTTGGGGCGAAGTGTTCTAAATATCAGTGAAATCATGTGGTCTAATCTTTCATTTTAAGGCTGTTATTTTCTTGATTTTTCTGTCAGGTGATTATCTATTGATTTCATTGGGGTGTTAAAGTCCCCTACTATTACTGTATTACTGTTGATCTGCCCTTTTATGTTCATCAGTATTTGCTTCATATATTTAGGTACTCCTATGTTGTGTGTATAAATGTTTCAAGTGTTTTATCCTCTTTTTGGATTGACCCCTCTATCATTATGAAATGCCCTTTTAAAAATCTTGTTATAGCCTTTGTTTTGAAGTCTGTTTTGTCTGATAACAGTATTGGTACCCCAGGTTTTGGGGGGCTTTTTTTTTTTTTTTTGTCTTCATTTGCATCTCTTAGTCTATATATGTCTTTTGCTTTGAAGTGGGTCTCTTGTAGGCAGCATATGTACAGGTCTTGTTTTCTTATCTATTCAGCCACCATATGTGTTTTGATTGGAGCATTTAATTTGTTTACATTTAAAGTTATTAGTGATAATAATGGTAATTGTGCCATTTTATTACTTATATTTTTGATCTTTTTTTGTTGTCTTCTTAAAGAAGTCCCTTTAACATTTCTCATAATAATGGTTTGATGGCGTTGAACTCCTTTAGCTTTTTCTTGTCTGGGAATTTCTCTCTATTTTATTTTATTTTATTTTTACTTTTTGTTTCTTTTCTTCTTCTTTTTATCCTTTTTATATCCTTACCTGAGGACATGCTTAGAGGGGAAGAGGGAAGGAGAGGAAGAGAAACATTGATGTGGGAGAGAAATATCAATTGTTGCCTCTCATATGTGCCTTGACCAGGGACCAAACCCACAACCTAGGCATGTGCCCTAGAACCCATGACTTGTCAGTTTATGGTACAGTGCTCCAGGCAACTGAGCCACATCAGCCAGGGCTGTCTCTCCTATTTTAAATGATAACCTTGTTGGATAGAATAATCTTGGTTGTAGGTCCTTGCTTTTCATCCTTTCAGACCTGCAAAGTTTCTGAGAAATCAGTTGACAGTCTTTTTGTCACTTACCTTGTACATAACTAACTGCTTTTCTCTTGCTGCTTTTAAGATTCACTCTTTGTCTTTAACCCTTGTCATTTTAATTATGATGTTTCTTGGTGTGGGCCTCTTTGGGTTCATCTTGTTTGGGACTGCATTCCCTGGACTTGTGTGTCTGTTTTCTTCACCAGGTTAGGGAAGTTGACAGTCATCATTTTCTCAGATAGGTTTTTATTCCCTTAATCTCTCTTTTCTCTTCCTGGTTACCCCTATGGTGCAGATGTTCTGTTGTCCCAGAGATCCCTTCAACGGTCTTAATTAAAAAAAATTTTTTTTTCCTTTATGCTGTTCTGATTAGGTATTTTTGCTACCTTCTTCCAGATTGCCAATTTCATCCTCTGCTTCATTTAATCTGCTGTTGATTGCATCTAATGTATTCTTCATGTCATTATTGTATTTTTCATTCCTCACCGATTCTTTTTTTATGGCTTCTGTTTGTAGACGTCTCTGAATTCATCTGTTGTTTCCCTCTGTTCATTGAACATCCTTATAACCAGTGATTTGAACTCTGTCTGTTAGTTTGTTTGCCTCCATTTTGTTTAGTTCTTTTTCTGGAGCTTTGCCCTGTTCTTTCATTTGGGCCATGTTTCTTTGTCTCTTCCTTTTGGCTGCCTCCCTGTGTTTGTTTCTATGTATTAGGTAGAGCTGCCGTGTCTCTCAGTCTTGGCAGAGGTGCGTTATGTAGTACATGTCTGTGGGTCCCAGTGGTGCAGTCTCTCAGGTCACCTGAGCCAGGTGCTTCAGTGGTGTCCCTTATGTGGGTGGTGTGTGCCCTCTTGTTGTAGTTGAGGCTTCATTGATGTTGGCATGTCAGTGGGTGGTGGGATTGACTGTTAGGCTGACAGGCTATGAGGGCTGGTGGTGACTGCAGCGGTCAGGCTGGTGGGGTCAGCTTTAGTGGGGCTCTGGACCTGCCCTGTCTACCTTTTGAGTGTGTTGCATATGGCCACCTGATAGGAGCTACAAAGTGATATGTGATTGGTTGTTGCCTGTGCTGGGCTTTGAGGTGCCTGGGAGAGGCTAGGCTGTGATCTGAGGCTCGCTGCTATCAGTACTGGCTTTAAGCCGTTTAGCAAGAGGAGGAGGTGGTGCGAAGGCCAGCTGCTCCTTGTTTTGGGGTTTGTGAACCTTTTGAGAGTTTTAGGCAAGTCTGTCACACAGCTGAGATAGTCCACTTGTGTGGAAAAGACACTGAAAGAGGTTTGGGCAGGGTGCATGAGTTAATGGCGTGCATTCTCAGAATCACAGGGGTGGGACTTTGAAAGTCATGGTGGTGGAGGGAACAGTGTTAGTCCCTTAATGGAGAGCTCAGATTTGGCATCTGTCAGCACTTCATCATGGAAAGAGCTATTTTGACCCTTGCCCCTCTATCCCTCATCCTGAA
The DNA here is from genome assembly GCA_004026545.1 of Mormoops blainvillei. NCBI lineage: Eukaryota > Metazoa > Chordata > Mammalia > Chiroptera > Mormoopidae > Mormoops > Mormoops blainvillei. Next base: position 25,936 of record PVJD01000281.1, on the reverse strand, counting down.
GCTAGTCAATTTATTTCCTACCTTTTTGTCCCTGTCACTTTCCAAGCTGCTGCCCCTGTGCTGAAGCTCAGAGCAAGTGAATGAGTGTGAGTGAGTGAGTGAGTGAGTGAGTGAGTGAGTGAGTGAGTGAGTCTGTGCTCAGGCCTATAAGATCTGCAGTGCCTCGGTCTCTAGCAGCCTGTTGTGTTTCTCGGACACTATCTCTTGCTTTTCACAGCCAGGTGTTGTGGGGACTTCCCTTCCTTGCACTGGTTACCCAGGTTTGGGAGCCCAGTGTGGGGTTGGGCCTTCTTCTTTGGGGGACTGCCACAGCTGAGATAGCTCTTCTGTTTTTTAATCACCACACCGTGGATGTGGGACCTTCCTGTTCTGCATCTCTGCCCCACCTACCTGTCTTGGCATCGTTTCTTTATATCCTTAGTTGTAGGAATTCCATTCAGCTAGTCTTCTAGTGGTTCTCAGTGATGCTTTCTAAGTTGTATTTTGATGTGGTCATGGGAGGAGACAAGCACAATGTTTATCTACTTCACCATGTTGTGTGGAAGTCCTCTATTCTATTCTTCATGGACACTTGGTTATTTTTAGTTAGGGGCTTTTATAAGTAATACTGTCATGAATATTAATGTACATGTCTTTTGATGAACATACATGTTCTTTGGGGTATATAACTGACAGTAGAATTGTTGGATCGCTGCATATGGCTCTGTTCTTGAGTATATGCTGCAAATAATATTCTCAAGTAATTTATATCCCCAGCAAAATACAGAGTCCAGCACAAATAATGCACCTTTTTTATTACAAAATCTTTTATGACAGAATCATAAGCATATAATTTGGTAACATAACAGCATCACACTCAAGTACACCATATGACATTTTAGGTGAAATGTTCAAATTAAAACTATAAATTATCACACCTGTATTATTACTCTACTAACCACATTCAAGCAGGCTAACTTCCACCAGACCCTGTATATGAGAATTCCGGTTGTGTCATATCCTTACTAATGCTTGGTATTATATGTCTTTATTATTTTAGCCATCCACTTTGATGCCGCTTTTTATTTTCATTCTTCTAAAAAATATACTGGATTCATCAGAATTAAAAGCTTTTGTGCATCAGAGGACACCATCAAAAGTGAAAAAATGCCTACAGAGTTGGAGAATATATTTACAAACCATTTATCTGATGGGTTAATATCCAAAATATATAAAGAACTCCTAAACTGAAGAGCAAAAACAAAACAAAAAAGCCCAGTTAAAAAATGGGCACCTTGAATAGATGTTTAACCAAAGAAATATACAAATGGCCATTAAGCACATGAAAAGATGCTCAACATCATTTCTAAGCAGAGAAATGCAAAATTTCTTTTTATTGTTGTTCAATGACAGTTGTCCCTATTCCCCTCCATTACTCTCCTCTGCCTTACCCATCCCCACCTCCCACATTCAGTCCCCCCTCCCCGTGATCTTTGTCCTTTGTATATGTTCCTTGATGACTCTTCCCCTTCTTTGCCTGTTATCCCCCACCCCCCTCCCTTCTGGTTACTGTCAGTTTGTTCTTTATTTTCATGTCTTGGTTATATTTTGCTTGCTTGTTTTTTGTTTTTTGTTTTGTTTGTTTGTTGATTAAGGGAAATGCAAATTAAAGCTACAATGAGATACCACTTCATACCCATTAGGATGGGTATAATAAAGAGAATGGAAAATAACAAGTGTTGACAAGGGTGTCAGGGAAATTGGAACCCTCATGCATTGCGACTGGGAATGTAAAATGCTATAGCTACCTTGGAAAACAATTTGGTGGTTCCTCAAAAAGTTAAACGTAAAGTCCTGGCTGCTGTGGCTCAGTTGGTTGGGCATTGTCCCGCAAAGAAAAGGTTGCAGGTTCCGTTCCCAGGTAGGGCACAAGCCTGGGTTGCAGGTTTGTTTGTTCCTGGTTGGGGTGTGTATGGAAGGCAATCAGTGATGTTTCTCTCCCTCCCTCTCTCTCTCTCTCCCTTTCACTCTCTCTAGAATTAAAAAAAAAAAAAAGACAAAAAAGTTAATCATAGAATTACCGTATGACCCAGTAATTCCACTCCTAGGCATATACTCAAAAGAATTGAAAGCAGAGACTAACAAACCCTAAGCCAAGGTATTAGTTCCTCCTAGCTGAGGAGGGACTCAAAAAGATAACTTGTTGCCAGTGTTCATGATAGCATTATTCATGATAGCCAACAGGTGGGTGATGAAAAACTTCTGGAGGTGGACGGACACTGGCAGTGGTTGCACAACATCTTAGCTATATTTACTGCCATCGAATGGTACACTTAAAAGTGGTTAAAGTGGTAAATTTTATGTGTATTGAACCACTTATAATAAAAAGTAAATAGCAGGAGCAGAATGGAATTGAATTAAAATTGTTTCTAAAATTTAGAAACATGAGTTTCTAAAACCCTTATTTTCCTACCATTCTTTAGTTAGGTTAGCTTATTGTTTTCACGCTCTTTTAGTAGTTACTTAATTTTTTCTGTAAGTAGATAAAATGTAAGTAAATGAATATATTTTGTATATATTTTAAATAATAGTTATTTTATACACACTGTTTTAGCCAAGCCTATTAAAGAGCTTTTCTTTCAATATCTCTAAGGGCAAATTAATGTTTAAGAACTTTTAAGTTAAACTTAGAATTTTTTAAAGAAAATTACCTCGTTTTAAAGCAGTGTAATTGGAAGATAGTAGCTATTGTGTGTTTAGGTTTTAGGTCTAAACTTAGAGATAATGGCCCAGATTTTTGAAACACCAGTCTTCTTTACTTTATAAAATGAGAACATTAATTAAAAAAAATTTTTTATTACTAATTTAAAGCAGATTATATGGTAACAGTTGATTGCATCTGCTGCATATTTCCTATTCTAAGAACTGTGGCCAGTGAGCCTCAGCTTTCCCTCCCAGAGAGCTTTTCTTGGACAGTCACGTAAGGTTTTCATACTTGTTCCTCTTCCCCTCCCATTATTTTTTTAACTCACATATTGAAACAAAATCTGCAAGCAGACATGGGATAAGGTAAGAGGTGTGGAAAGATTCTTAGGGCCCTTGCTTTGTGAAAGTCCTGGGACTCTTTTATAAGAAAAATAGTGATGGTATGATTCCCCAGTGTTTTAATAAGATTTTTTGTGTGAGTGGGGGAGGTGCTTTGAAAAAGTCTGATTCAGCCAGCTTATTAAATTCATAGGGATGTATTCTTTTGTCCTATTACATTTTACTATAGGTTTATATTTTATTTTTCCTTATTGCAAAAACAGAATCAAAGTATGAGGGGAAATGGCAGAAAGCAGTATCAAGACTCACCTAATCAAAAGAAGAGAACAAATGGGGTCCACGGCCAGCCAGCCAAGCAGCAGAGTTCCTTGATGGTAAGAGTTACAGCTCTCATGCTAAGCAGGGGGTTCGCCCTTTTAAAGAGCGGGGCAAGGGCGTCTTCAAGGCTTATAGAGTTGAAGGATTTTTATGGAGTGAAATTGTGCGGTTTGCCCACTAAAAATCTTTTTGGCTACTTTCAGTTATAGGTTTGTTAACATTTATTCATTGGCACGTGTAATGCTTGCTTTTTTATATGATTATTTAAATTAACTTTAGTGCTGTGAAAACAATGGGTAGTCAACCCTGCTTTGTAGAGCAAGTCCTTGGATATTCTGTCTATATTTCTAAATAGAGCCTATATTATTTTAATGAAGTTAAAGGTTTGAAAGAACATTACAGTATAATTTTTCCATCAAGTGGGTAGAATTTAAAAAATTAAAAATAAACAAAGTGCAGCCAGTATTTTGTAATTAGATTAGCCCTAAAGACAAATAATGGAGCATTTCAAAGCACATACTTCCATTCTTTTTCAGTCTGTGCTCCTGAAACTAATTCATAACTAATGGTCTTATCTTTTCTGTAAGTCCTGTTATTTGTATGTTGGATTGTTTTGTTGTAGCCTTACCTGTTTTTCTTTAACAGTCGGTTATAATAGTAATTTTAAGTTTTTAGCAAAACTATTTTAGCTGAATTCCTTAGGTGCTCTATATAACTTGGGGCTTACTGAGTTTACTGTCAAAGACATGTTAAAAATCAGTTAACTGTTAGACTACTGCCCTTCACTTATACTTTTTCCTATTAGATTAACAAAGTTGAGACAATATCCAGTGTATCATTGAGTGCATTGCCAACACTTAAAAGAATATTTGAACCTATTACTCTTTTTAATAACCAAAACCTGGAAACTATGTAAATATCCAAGAAGACAATCTTAAGTGCAGTATTGTAGATTTATACAGTAGACTACCATGTAGTCATTAAAAATGATGCTATAGATTCGTATTTATTGTAAAAGAAATATGTTCACAGTATATTTTAAAAGTAGGTATCCTCATTTGTAATTGAAATAACTGGAAATGGTATATTGTGTATATATTTTTTTTTAATAGAAATGTGAAAAGAAACTTCATCCACGAAAACTTCAGGATAATTTTGAAACAGGCAAGTCATTTTCTCTAGAAAATCTCTGACTCATGGGATTTGGTTTTGGCCTAACCTTGATTTTACTGGAGCGTGTGATAAAATATAATAGATAAGTAGAAAGAGTTGCACATTTTTGTAGAGAGAGTTCATATTTGTGGTCAAGTTCTCTAAATGTGAAACTGGCTAAAATGAATTTAAATGATCAAGATGAAATTATTTGCCCTTTCAACATGCTATTTATTTTGTAAATGTCAAGCCTTGGTGCTGTGCATGAATTACTATAGATAAATAATTGCTTAAAGGTTTGACGGAAAGTAGAACCAAATATTTTAAAGCGAAGGAGACCTCATTCTGTGTGATATACAGAATATATGTAAGAGGTGCACTGACCTCAGAAAGGGAGCATTTCTCCCTTTTTGGAGGTGATCAACTTTTTAAAATGGTACTAAGGACAGCTCTTACTAAAGTGACATTTGGAACATCTCCATCCTCAGCTGTGAAGAGTAGGTGTGCGATCTGATTTGGGAAGTAATGCTGATGAACGTAGAAAGCTCTTTGTTAAAACTGAGTGAATTCGGAAGTACAATAGACTATTTTTTCTTAGCTCCTATTTTGAATCTTATAGAATTTCCTGTGCAGTAGATACACGTTTATTCACCATTTAAGGCTTTTATGTGAAAGAGTCTAAAAAATGAAAAGCATTATATTTTTTGGAGTACTGTCTATGATTTAAGCAAGATTAAAACTATTTTAAAAGAGATGGTTTTAATCCTACTTTGGAAAGTTAAGATTAACTATGAAGAAGCAGAAACTATCATTGTTTTAGTATAGGTAAGTAATGGGGGTAGAAATCCTCTTATTAGGATTTTTCTGGACACCTTGGCTGGTAGGGACATGGTAAGTTTATTTAACATTATGGTTTAATTAACGTTAAGTTCAGAAATAAGTTAATACACACAATCTTTAAAAAGTCTGTGTTTAGGAACATTAAAGAAGGCACACTGTGACTGCGTATACCCAGCTTAGTTGGGCATAATACGGACATATAAAATTTTGAGTTGTCTTAAGAAGGAAGTTATAAAAGGGGTCTTGTCCTGGGAATCCTTGCTTCAGACTTTTTACCTCATTCTCTTGGTGTCTATTCCAAACATACTTTACTTTGTAGTGAGGTCCCTGCTCTATTTTAAAAAACAAACAAACAAAACCTCCGCATACCTGATTAAGGTAGTGCTTTGTTGTACTATTGTTTTGAAAAGTTGGATTTTTCTTTAGGAAGACTGGTGAGCTCCAAATAAAACTTCAGCTTTATTTTTCTAGAGTTAGAATCTTTACAAATCTTACATTGTAATTTTAATCTTACAATGCCTACATTTTGATTTCCGTCAAGAAGCTCCCATTATTTTGGCACAGAATATATATCGGAGGTAAACAGAGGTATGCTCATTTTTGAAAGCAAGTAAATATTAAGGGTCTTGAAATAAGATTTTGAATGTTTGTGTGGAAATCAGCAATAACAGATTAGAAATTCTGTTGAGCTTAGGGAGTGGAAAATATCTTGGTTCAACTTCGCTTCGATTTAGACTGCAAGAGATAAGTATATACTGTACATGATGAATTCCTTTATAGCAAAAGATGAAGGTCTGTATTTTACTTCTTATTCAGTTTACTGAGCTTATTTCTTTTGTTTTCTACACAGATGCTGCTTATGACTTACCTTGCTCTGGTGAAGACCAGTTGCTAGAACATGCCGAGGGCCAGACTGTGGCATGTAATGGACACTGCAAGTTGCCCTTCTCATCCAGAGCCTTTTTGAGTTTCAAGTTTGACCATAATGCTATAATGAAAATCTTGGACCTTTGATAGCAGATGTGTTGTGGAAGTCCAAGAGCAGAGACCTGTTGCATTTGAGTGGGTGTCTCTCTCTGAGCCATACCTTTCTCAGGTGTTTTAAAAGAAATGCAAGGAGGCAATGATGTTTCTGAAGAGATTGTTCTCTGTGTAGAAGAGAAAGTAAAGTAGAAAGAAACATACATGAAATTGGACTCTACATGCAGTTTTATAACCTTTTTATACAAATGTACCTTTTCAGTGTTTTGCTAATGAATTTTTAAGTTGCTTTTTATGAGGACTTTTTTTTTCCTGTGATGGTGGTTTTTATTTTATATTCTGATCAAGAAAATAGTGTTTGCGTTATCATCAAGTTAATGTAAATGCTCTGTCTACCCATTTTAGTGATTGCAATTATAGTTTCCTCATTTTGAAATTTTAAAAGAAACAAAATACATAATTTATTAAATGAACATAAGAGCTGAAATGTCATAGAAGTCAAGATTGCAGGTCATCTTCTCTGGTGGCATTTAGCATATGTCGTTGCTTTTAATGACTTAGGTTCTGTAATCCTCTGCTTGAAGTTTTGTTGAAAGGTTTTATTTAGAGCCAGCATCTGCTATATAATGTTCACGTTCAAAATGAACTCTTAGCACTTCTTTAAAGGACAAAGGTCTCAGCCTGGAAGAGGGACTGAGATGGTTGGGTGGGGAGTTGCTGCTCTAATTTTGTGTTGTGCGCATGCAGTCGGTAAACCCGTGAGACTGCTGGAGAGGTGGTAGCAGAGAGCACGGGGGCCACAATGCAGCAGCTGCCTCTGCCATGGCTTTGCTCTCCTGCCACCAGCGCTTTAGCATCATACAATGATTTTGTTCTTGAGAAGGTATATTCTATATTATGGTTTGTGTAAATACGTATGGAATACTGACATTATTAGGTTTTACATTGCATCTCAGTGTTGATCTGTGGAAACTGATGTTATATTCGGTTCCAGTTTGCAGTAGTAGCAGAGACTGACCTGCTTTTATTAGCATGCCAAAGCCCCTGGGTGATGGAGAGAGAATGGAAGGGGTATGCAGTTTACCCAAGTACAAATAGAGTGTCTCTCTAGAGGAGGGACATAACATGGAAGTAACAGACATAACTCACTCCTAGGAATGTATTTTGCTCTTTCAGGATTCTTAAATCCAAATAAGGATGGCAGTGCCCTTTGTAAGAAGGATTTCAGCTACAATTGAGGACAATCACCAGGGCTGCCAGGGGGCTTTAGTGTTTGGGCTGCTTCTGACCTCAGTGAAGGTATTTCTTTGTGGGGGTGGGGGGTTGGTGCGAGCATATGCGTGCGTGTGCATCTGTCATGTGGGTTTTAAAAATCGTTTTTTACATGTGGTATCCACAAAATATATCTTTGCTTGTAAATTTTATTGTAGAAATTCTTTATTCTGTATAGATAGCCTATTTAATAGGTTCTGTGTAACCCATGGGACTTTTAAAAGAAATACTATTGTAGGGAATTCACTTCGTATTACTTTTCTTTAGCTTTTAAATGGCTTGATTTTAAAGGAGAAATTCTATTTATTAATGAAAGTGTCACCCTCTTGGTGCTAAGCAGGAGAATTCACAATTGCAGCATTGTGTTTAGAATTAGGTTATTTACAGTCCTGCATCTTTTAATGTGACAAATTTGTGAATCCTTTTGTGACTTTTTAAATGCATTCTATGATTGTGTTTGGAAGTTCTTACTCGTCTTTCCAGAAATACAGCTGCTTTGCTTGGGTCTCCTTGAGCCATATTTATAGTTGGTCCCAGCATTCCAGATATCTGTTAAATTGGTAAGGGAGCGAAAACTTCATTTGCCTGGCAGGTAAAGCATTTTCACTCGTTTACCCTCATCTGGAAACCATTTAATTTTTAGTAATTTTGTATTGTTTTCCTTTTTTTAAGTGAGTACTATACTATGGTCAGTCTTTCTGGTGCCTAGAGTTGGATTTTTCAGCTCTCTATTAAAGCAAAAGAGATTAGAGTTAGTTATCGGAAGTATGTCTTCTAACAGTGTTGAGCCTTTTCAAGAACCAACAAATTATCTCTTTTAATTTACGGTGATTTACCTATAGTTCAATGTTATTGCTGTTGTGCTGCCTCACTAATGCACTGTGGAACGAAGTAAGGGTGTTGTTGGGATGGGATTTTGATAACTTGAGGCTTTTAGCTATCTTGACAGTTTGGGATTAAAAGAAGTTAAAAGATGTGAGTAAAGTTTGTGTGTGTGATGTGACTAAACTATGCAGAAATGTGTGAGCTGGATGTCTCTGCTCTATGTACATCTGCTGTACTTCCTCCTTGGGCCTGTGTGCGTGTCTCGTTCAGGCCTCCTTGAGAAAGGCCATGCTTAGCACAGAACTGGATTTCTCCTTGGAGAAAATGTAGCATGGTTTAAAGAAATCAAGTGATGAATAAGTGTGCTGAATATGCAATAATTTCCTCCTGTGTGCTGCATTTCAAGTTAGGTAAGAAGAGTAGTTCTGCTGGCTTCATTATGTTTATGTCTTTGAGAGAGAAATAGGTCTTTGAATCCACTTTTTAAATGTTCTTATGTTCCAACCTTATATGTTCCAAGGTTCAGTGCACTGTGAAACTTTTATTTTTTAAAATTTTGTAGGTGCTTTTATATATAACTGTACTGTTTCATAAGATGTTAAATGAATTGTTTTTGTACTTAACCATAGTAATCCAAAAGATATGGGTATGGTTTACATGCTGTCGTAAGTTTTCATTAAGAAATACCAAGTGAATGGTTTTAGGATTCCAAACAGTGACGCTCTTCTGAGACATGAGCATTTGAAGACGTCTGAGAACCTAATAGAACTCTTATAAGCATGGATGAAATTTAATTGAAGATGTTTGAAAATTCAGTTAGATTTTCATGTTAATATATAAAAGCACGTCTGTGCTGTCAAAGGAACTGTGGTCACTGCTTGCTGCTTTGAGCTTTGGATATCCTTATTTTTCTATTTAATATCAGTCAGTACAGATCATGACATGTGAAATTTAGCAAAATTAATTCTATAAGATCGGGTTGGTTCTTTGTCTTTTAGTAATTTGTTCAGTAGTCGTCACTTATCCACGGCTTTGCTTTCTGTGGTTTTAGTAACCCACAAGCAACTACGGTCTGAAAATAATAAATGGAAATTTCCAGAAATAATTGGTAAGTTTCAGATTGTGCATTGTTCTGAGTTGCATGATGAGCTCTCATGCTGTGCTGCTCCCCCCCGCCCAGGGCCTCGCGAGGGCCTCGCGTCGTCCTCGGCGCAGCACGCTCACGCTGGCGCACACCCCCCGCCCTCCCTGCCCGTTAGTCACTCAGCGCCTGTCTGGGTTATCAGAGTGACTCATGGTGTCACAGTGCCTGTGTTCTAGGAACCCTTATTTTATTTAATAATGGCTCCAAAGCACAAGGGTAGTGATGCTGGCAACTCAGATGTTCTTCCTTTAAGTGAAAAGATATATAGGAAAAAGCAGTGATACAGGGTTTGGTACTATCTGTGGTTGCAGGCATCCGCTGGGGATCTTGGAAAGCGTCTCTGTGGGTAAGTGGGGACTACTGTTAATATTAAACAGAACTCAAGTCTAAATGAATAGCATCCTTCCATAGGGATTACACTCTTCTATAAAATGTAACATATTGTAGTGGTCTTTAGAAATGTTCAGGTCTGAGTGCATGTGTGTATTCAAAACATTTCATTACCTGTTCTCTCATTTAACCTTTTTCGGGGGTGTGTGGTCTCCAATAGTTAGTTAACTTGAAGAGTAAGGAGCAAAGAGAATTATAAAAGTTTGCCAAGTTATTTTTCTTACTATTGATAACATCTCTTGGCTTTCTATATTTTTGTACCATTGGACTTTCCTCTGCCTCCTCCAGAAATTTTATTTTGCCATCTGTTGTCTCAGTTATTCTCTGAGGCAATATTTTCTTTGCATATTAGTCATAGTGTTAAGGTTAGATTCATTAACGTTTTTGTCATTGAAGAAAATAATTGTTGCCTAGTAATTTTGACTTGGATGATTTAATAGCCTGGAAAAGGGGCTCATGTATTGCTGTAACGTTAGATTAAAGACGAACAAGACAAACTCCTACTGTGTCTGAAGGTATCGATATCCTTTACCTTTAAGTACCTGTTTCTAGGTAAACAGGTGTTAGTAAAACAACAGTTTTGTTAAACCTTATTCCTGATAGCGTGGTAAAGCCTACTTAGAGCTCCTTGTTTTGTATTCTGTCCTGAGACTTTAAAGTGCATTTGTATAGTTGCCAAAAATTCTAAAAGTAAGATTATGATGGGCTTTCTCAGTATCCTTTTTTCTTAGAATTGTTACTCTTGAAGTGTGTACTCCTGTGTCATAAAGATGGCAAGTTGCAGATGGCCAGGAAAGGCTCTGCCCTGCTTTCTTCCAGAGTAGAGACCTGGATATCTGGATTGCAGTTTCAAAAACATAATAGGTTATTCTTTTAAAACAAAAGTGCCCTGAAGGGAGGAGATAGGTATAGTTGCTGGGCAAAGAGAGCATAAGGAAGAAACCGTAGAAGACGAGTGAGTGCTGTATGGTGTCCTAGGCCCGAAATGTGAGCATCGCCTCGTCCAAGCAGCGTGGCCATTACCAGGCGTTTTCTCCCAAGGAGGGCTAAGGTTATTTTTTCCCAGTTATGGTTACCAGGCAGTCCAGTAAATTTGAAGTAAATTTTCTCACTTTAAAGATCAGTGTTGGAGAGTCTGGTCTTTCCTGTGCTGAAACTTTGCAACTACAGCCATCCAGGAGGGCACTGCCTCCCCACAGGAACATAACCCAGAGCACACTCAGCCACAGGCACTTCGTGTGGTAGCTGCGCATTTGTCCTGAATGCGGTCCCTGCCTTTCCATCTACTTGCCTGTGACAAACAGCAGCATTTACTGTTGAAATACGAAGTAGTCTACATAATAAAGCTAGAGAAACAGTAAAGCTACCTCTCATGCATGGGAGCGGACTTGGAAGGACCGGCTTCTTTGAGCCCAGCTGCTCAGAGTTTAACATAAAGTTTTGTACAAAGAAATATAAATAAAAAATCTTATAAAGTATGCAGAGGTCTTCTAGCTTAAGAAATGTTCATAATTGCATCTGTAACTGGGGTCCCCAGATTAATGAAATTCCTGAAGAGGTTCCATTTGTCTTGGTCTTCTGTGGTTAGGATGTGGTCTAGCTATGGTAACAGCTTGAAAAGCAAAATCTGAAGGGAACTAACCGTGGCAAGGTGCTTGCGTTAACTGCGCAGTGTTGGTCAAGGGCACTCTGGGGAAAGCGATTCCGTACAGAAATTAGTTGCCTTTCTTTATGGCTTTGTTCCACATGGACCCTCCTCCTAGTAAACTTTAGCGTTTCAAGCCAGTGGTGGGAGAATAAGATCCTGAACACGTATTTGCTGCTTTGTCGGTGGGAGGATTCTTGCAGGTGATTGGGTGGTGGTGTGGTTATTTGCTTCTCTCTGTTGTACCACTTGAAGACCTGTTTCTTAATCCTTTTTCTGGGCCTGACTAGCCAGGAGGAGGCCATCGAGTCCCTCTCCCTGCTCTGCCCACTCTCTTTGTACTGTCCCCTTTCGCAGAAGCAGTTTTCTCTTTTTTTTTTTTTTTTGTGCTCCATTCCTATGGTGAATCTGCCTCTGGGAATTTGCAAGCAGCGATCATATCTTGCCTTCAAGTTGCTCTCACTGATGATAAGAACGTTGGAGGACTGTAGACACCTGTCCTATTTTGAGTCTCTCAATATATTGGAACACAGAAAATTTCTGGGCATTGCAAGGGTGAAATGGGCAGTGTTCTCCTGGTCCTTAGTCTCTCAGAGGTCTTAGTTAATATTCTTAGGCTGTGGTCTTTTTAAGTTAGAATGTAACAATTAGTTTTTTAATTCATTGAATCTGAGCTAACGAAAGCAGTCTATAGCTACAAACTATAGTGTGAAACATTTGGGGCACAAGTCTAGTCTACATTGTTAGTCATTTCTCAAGTTTTTAGTTAGCTGGTTCTTTGTAAAATGGTACCTTGGCTTAGGCTTCTGTGATATTTAGGAATAGGCTGTGGATGGCAGCAAATGAAAGCATAGGTTTTCGACGGTGAATGAAATGGAGAAAGGCAATGACCATTCCTCAGCAGTTTGGCTGGTGGGATGTGCTAATGCTTTTGGAACAGATGAGTAGCAGTGGACTGATGCTCTTCGTGTGCTTTCCGTATCATGTGCACTGACAGAAAAGCACAGACGACGACGCCTGCAGGAGTTTGTGCGTCTCACTACTGTCCGGGGGCACTGCTGTCTGCCTGCGCATTTTTAGGTTCGTGTTTGGATCTTGTCTCGGAGTACCTTTTAGTTTCAAATGCAAGTGTCCAAAGAACTGTCTTTCATTTTGCTTTTTTGCTTATCTTTCACTTCAGAATTAGGATAGGAGACAGCTAACCTGACCTCCATTTGATAAATATTACAAATCTTTCCCTTCAGTAATAAATAGGGAAGAAAAGTAAAATCATGAACTATTTTACATATATATATATATATATATTTGTGTACACACATTTTTTTCTTATAATTTTTGAAGTTTGCTTATTGGCTTAATACCTTACAAAAATTGTCTTTGGTAGGTACGCATCCAATTCAGATTAATTTTACTTGTTGGCTTTAATGAAAATTTCAAACAATCTTATTTCAGAATAAAATGATTAATCAAATGGAATTATAATTCGTGTATTAACTAACTAAAGTGAAATGTTGTAAGTCTTGTCTAAGCAAAATAAAGACAAACTAATTTGCATGGGAAAGGAAGTAAGAATTGATTTCCTTTTATACCCTGCTTATTTCCAAAACAAGATATGAATAAATGTCTGTTATGCTGTGGGAACTAAGTAATGTTCATGGAAGATATGCAGTCTTAAGACAGTTTTCTTGGGAATAGTGTTCGTTTGAAAAAGGTGAAGATATTTATGCCGAGTTACATAACAACTTACTTGGGCCTTAAAAAGCTGGTAGAAAAAAATCGAAATGGATTCACTAAGTGTGATATTCAATTGAGAAAACTGGACTTCAGAATAAATGTGATTACTGTCATTGTTGTCTTACGTGAAATGATTGAACATTTAATGTTTGTTTTAAATTATAGCAGCATTATATTACTTTACCTTAGGGAACGTTAATGTTTGGAGAAAGACTGTAAGTAAACTTTCCATTGCGAGGGGTCCTGTCTATATAGTAGCAAAATTTCTGGTGCTTGTTTTGGTTAGTCGTCAAATGTTCAGGGAGCACAGAAAAGGAGCCCCAAAATACCTGTTGGGTTCAGCTTGTAGTTACAACAGTTGATGCCTTTAGAGCAGGTTTATTGTCTTTCTGGGTTTATTACATTCTGGCTGAACAGTAACTTTGTCTCTTTCCCTCAGTGTTAATGACTGATTTTCGTTTATATTGAGTGTGACCATCATAAAAAAGGAGCAACTCATGTTTATGAATTGGGGGTTTAAATGTTTGTAGGATTACTGCACTTTCAAAGTTTCCTAGAAATGCAAGCTGAGAGGATGAACAAATTCCTATGTTTTAACAGTTACTTTCTTTTTGAAAGCTTTGTGATGTAATGCGAATTTAGAAATTACAAAATACAATTTGAATGATGGAAGGTTTCCTTTGTATTTTAAAACATTTCCTTTTCAGTTGATTGTTCGAATACTGGCTTTCTGTAAAAACATTATCATGTTAAATTCAGACTGTAGTGCAGTATCAATAAATTTTGCTCCTTGGGCAGTGTGCTTACTCTACCTTCACCTGTTCTCTGCTCTTCCTTGTTCCTGTAGGTCCCACGTCGCTCATAGTACGGTTGCGTCTCTTTGGACCAATAAAAAATGACAGGTATGGGACAAAGGTGTGCTTATGACAGCAGAGTAAAATGTAGAGTATCTCTGCGGAAATGAAAGAATGGGTCTTTTCCATCTCAAACAATTACAGTTTGGTGGTTGCTTTAAACGAAGATTTTAGTGTGAGTTAGATACATAAAATTCAGCAGTTCTTGAATTTTTTACTAGAAGCAGGTTTTTAATGTTTGACAGTTTGTGGCTCCAGGAAGAACTACATTCTTCTCTACCAGAGACCTCAATTATGTGATAGTATTTTTTATTTAAAATGATGAGACCACAGCATTACACCCTGTCAGAGGCACCCTGCTTTGGGGTGACAAGTGACATGTTGCAGAGCTGCTCGCCATACTTCCGGTAGTCATGTGCGGCTTCCTCGTTCTTCCGACTCTTGATTATTATAGTCTATTTTCAGTGATTTTTAAAAAGGAAAAATATTCTTTAATAACTTCCCATTCATACCAAACATGAAAAGGCAGCCAAAGAGGAATTGATGGTAAATGCAGCTTCTTTGACGGTTTTGACCTCCTACAGTGTGTCTTCTAGCCTCTGGGGCTGTCTTCTAGTCTAGGGCTCGTGATTTAATGTGAAACATCACAGATTCGATATTTATGTTAGACAAACAAATAGTATTACAGAAAGACAGCCTTTACCCTGTAGTTAACACAGGTAAAGTACATCATGGAATTAGAAATATTTATTCAGAATATAAGAATGTTTGTAAAATATTATAAATGTCTTTGTATAAATAAATGGAGATTTTTAAAAACAACTCTATATCAAATAACACAAAGTAGCTATTTTACAGCAGCTAAAGCTAAAGGCATCTGAAGACATTTAAAGCATACAAATGAAGAATCTAAAAAATTACAAGGTGTATAGTACAGTGCTAAGTGGCAACTTTACAAGGAGACTTTCAGTACAGACAGTAGAATGGTACTGACAGATGCAAACTTAGTCACATGTGCTTTAATAACTGACAGTACATTCAAGTGGTGTAAAAGTAGCACATTTTCAAATAATAGGAAACAAATCTCATGCAAGGTAAGTAAGTCTTGACAATGTCTAAAACATCAGAAATGAAGAGAACATGTTTCATTGTCTCTGCACTAGGTTCAAACAGAAGCAGATTATTAGGGGCTCCTATTCACTTGGCAGTCCTCACATGAGCACTGTAAGTGAATACCAGGAGTTCTAGAAACGGAGCATTTTCCACATGGATTTGATTTGCGAAAAGTGCAAAAGGGAATGGAGAGCAGGAACAGGCAAGCCAGGTCATCAGTGCGAATGGGGATTTTGTATAGAGCTTGTTCTGCCCTGCTGAGCCGGTGTTTCAGAGGGTTAGTGGATGGGTGATTGCTCTCTACCTCGACTCTGGAAGAATCGGGTACCGCTGGTCAAGGGTATGATTATCCAATGCTATTTGCTGTTACCGGGACACAATGATTTCTCGTTAGGGTCACATACAAAATCTCACTCAGATGTGAGTGATAGAGAATATGTCTGGTATAACTCTTAAATTAACCAAAAATTCAGCTGTCTCTATGTGAAACTAGCTTCCTTACACACGAATTAGCAAAACAGGAATTCGTGAACAGCTGCTATTCCAACTTGCACCCTTTTCCATTTCTTTTTTTTTTTTAACAGCCATTTAGTGCTCAGTGGCGCTGTGGTAGCAGCGGCCAGCGTCACATTAATGGGTAATTCTGATTCCAGTTCTAAACAGTGCCTGACAGCCCACAGCATATACCGGCTAGTGAATACAAATGTCAGTCAGAAAATGAGCGTGTGAAACAGGCGGAAGCGCAGGACACAGGTTCAGGGCTAACTGCAGCCTGGCCTGTACACACAAGGTCTCTGAGCGAGAACAGGCCTGGAAGAAACTTCGGGGAGGACTGTGTGCAGTGAAGGCATCATTTTTGTTTTGTGCCTTTTACAAAGCAGTGCCCAGCCTCGAAGCACTAGGGAATTTAGAAGCCTCAGTGACAAGTGGTGATTGTATTATTTCTTGTCAAATAGGACATTTCTTTTGGATAAATAAAAAATCATGGCTATATGAGTTTAGTATCACCTACTACAGAAGAACAACAAAAATTTACATGTCTCCCTCCCCCCCATCTCCCCAAAAAACACCCTTGGCAATACCATGACTGCACCCTAATTAAACTCAGGGCAAAAATTGAAATATCAGATAGCTCATTCCCCTTTTGGCCTCTAGATAAACTAACTGTTGGCTGCATCTAGAAATAGGCACAGCTGTGAACTTAGCATGATGAAATTTTTTACTTTAAATAATTTCATGGATGGGACATACTCCCAGTTATGTATTTGCAAATAACTTAAAACTTTTTGGAACCTTGTGACCTTCAGAAGCCATTCGTAAGAGTCTTTTTTTTTTTTTTTTTGTCTTGATGTGTTTCCCGTCACTTCACTTAAAACACAAGCATGGCACCCTAAACTCTTGAGAGGTTTACGATAACTAATGATAGAATAATTTTTATGGGCTATGGGAAAGCAACTTTAGAAGGGAACAGGCAACTCTGTAGGCTCTTAATTCATGCTACTGACATAGGCACTCCAGCTCAGGTCAGGTAACCATGTGGCAGTTTTTCATTTGAAATGTAATCTGTATCAGGGGTCCACAACCCCCTGGGCCATGGACCAGGGCCACAAAGCAGGTGAGTGGCAGAAGCTTAGCTGGCATTACTGCCTGAGCTCTGCGGTCCTGTCCCCCCCAGCCCACCCGTCCGTGGAAAAACTGTCTTCCACAAAACTGGTCCCTGGTGCCAGAAAGGTTGGGGACTGCAGATCTATATGGAGCTAGGAACTAGGACACTGTCAGATACTTTTAAGTTTTCCTTAAGAGTAATAAAATCCTTACTAGCCACATCCTAACAGTTTTTAAGGAAAAACCTTATGGGCTCTAAGTTGGATGCCATTCGGGAGAAGTAGAATGACAAGGTTCTAATTCACAGTTCTCTTAGGTTCCTGTAAAGTATTGCTGCAGGCTCAGAAGAAAAATTAATAAGAAGAGCATGCATCTCAAAGGAGAATGAAGCAATTATGTTTAACTGGCACTTAATTTTTTATTGACCTAACATTTCCAGTTTCAGGCAGCAAGGATATTAACTTAAGAAACCTGACATGCCAGCAGATGGCAATGATGAGACATCTAGTATATCTCTGGGGCCAGGGCATGATGAGTGTTAAGTGACGACATGGGTATTTATTGTAAGTAGGTTTTGGTGCAAGTCTCAAGAATAGCTTACCACTCAAGTCTGTCAGTTCTGGTAGCTGGAGCACTTGGGGCTTATTTGAACATCAGATGCAGGGGGTAGGCCCACACGTTGATGGCACACCAGCTGCAGACAGAAGTCTCAGAATTCTGTCTGTGATTTTTGCCTCAATTCATTGGCAGGAAATACACTCCAAGAGAACTGTGAGGTGGGTCCTTTCTCCACATGCCCATTGCTCTAAGGGCCAAAGACTGAACTCAGAATAGAGACGGTCACTGCCTAATGGGTACAAACCACTGTGGAAACTGGAGGAAAACAAAAACACGAAGGTCTAAAGATTCTTTTTAAACCTCATACAGAGTAGAATTAAGAACATTGTTTTACCCCTGACAGAGATGTTAAAATAAACCATCTCCTGTTTAGTAAGAGAATAATCCAGGTTATAAAAAAGGAAAATTATCCAGGCACCTGCAGCCACTCAGTGCGGTTTCAGTAGGCTCCACTGTTAGCAAAACCAAGTGCCCGTTCACCTTCAGCAAGGATTTTGTCTCAGGGAGTCTTTGAAAAATACAAGGAAAGGAAATCAAATAATAATAGCTTTTTTATTCTACACATTTATAAAAGTAACAGTTTTACTGGGGAAATAGTTTTCATCCTATCACCACATATTTCAAAAGTGTTATGTTGAAGTATAAACTCAAGATGAAGCCAGTAGCTTCAGTAATACGGGGGCTCTTAATGGAAGAGCTGAGATGGGGTTCCAGGACCCTACAAGGGTGGGCGCTCTGTTCTAACTCGGAGCAAGAATGGTAGACGGGACAGCACACGGGACTTGATTCCGGCGTCAGCTACACTTCTCAGTCACGAGGGGAGTCCATGGCTGCGTCCCCACCACACACACCCCAGTCCGCTTGGAGGAGGGAGTTGCCCTAGGCAAGCTGGGGAAACCATGATTTTTGTCTATTAAACCATTTTTGGACACACTTTCCAGCCAAAACATCTTCCTTGTGACAAAATGAAATTGTATCCAAAGAGTAAAAATTGATTTTGAGAAATCACGAACAAGAACCAACTCTGACTGAGCAGTAAGATTCTTAACAGACACAGGAACCAGTGGGCACCTTCTCAGTGATCAGAGCACCCGAAAGCTGTTCCTGCGGACAGACACCGGGTGACTGTTTTTGAAGATCTGGCAGCCTCACCGCTTACCTGAGAAAGTTGGCTGCTTTGGGGATAAGACTGCCCTCCAGGGTGGTGGCTAGAGCGTCCTCCCCGAGAGTGCAGAAGGCTGAGGAACTTATGCTCTGCAAACAGACATTTAGCTGTGGACATGGGGATGCTAACACAATGACCCGGTCATAAGCAAAACTGAACTGTGGCATTGGGACAGACAGAATCATAGGGCACTTGGGTGGATCTTCAGGTGCTACAGAGTCAATGGCAAGTGGTCTCAGTGTAGGGCAACTACAGAAGAGAGGGTAACACAGTGACAGTAGAAAAGGAATAATGAATTTGAGATGGAAGCCCTTCCTGAAAGAATTCAGGTACTTTGGTCCGACCCAGCCCACTTTTGTTTGAAATTTAACCTGTTTTAAGCACCATATGCTAACGATCGCCACGGCTGGGGGATAAAAGGAGGCCTGGGGACCACTACCTCACCCCCTGCCCTTTATCACAGCAGGAGTGAAATCCTGTACTGGTGGTTCAGTAGCAATCTCTTAAATAGGTGGGATCAGCTTGCAAAATATTAACTACTCAGCGTCCTGCCTCTTGCCCTTAGAGAAACAGAGGCATGCCCAGAGCTACATAAATACTCCTGTGGCTGAACTCTGACTCATGCAAACAGCAATTACAGAGTGCCCGGGGGTTCTGGGGAAAGTATTAAAAATGCTTCTCTGTCCTTGAAATTCCAGATAAAGTTTTAGTCCCAATCCTCCCATCGTCCCAGCTCCTAGCCTAGGCTGTTGATAAGGCTCCTGTGGGGGGCAGGCAGCCCCGAAGCCAGAAGAGAGCGCCCTTTCCTGCCCCGCCCCCACAGCAGGAGCTGAAGGCAATCTCATTTTTCCACACGGAACCCTTCAGGCACAGCCCTGGGGTTGCTCACCCTGTAACTTTGTATCTAGGACTGTGACACCTATGTACCATCTCCAGTGTGGCAGCCTGTGTCTCAGAGTCGGTAGGCAGGACTTGAAAACCAAAGCCACCTTGCAATGAGCAAATCTTGATACGATGTCATATACACACCCCTGTGTGTCAGAGTTTTCCCCCCTGAAAGGAGGAGGACAGAGGAGAAATGGATGCCAGAGATAAGGTCACTGTCAACCAAACAGAAGAGTGGAAAATCCTATCAAACAAACTCCTGGGACACCACTGATGCACAACCTCCAGGACAGAAAAGGTGGGAGAGGGACAAAGCCAGCGCTGGGAGCAGAAGCAAGGCCTGCTGAGCACGGCACACAGAGCAGGTATTTACATGCTGTCCGTGGGTCCGTGGGTCCGTGGGGTACGGTCCACACAGCGGCACCAGGGACGCTCACCCCCAGGCTGAGTCCATGGCACTCCACTGTCCGGGTGCTGACCTACCTGCCAACCTTCCTAATTCTCCCAACAGGTACTCTGTTCCCCAGGGCCCTTTTCTCTTCGCGACCTGCTACAGTTGAGCTTCCACGGGCAGAACTTCGGTGCCCGAGTGCCAACTAAAGTGAAGTTTCATTGGTGTGTGGCCTTGAGTTCTCCTCCTCCAGGAGAGCTATTCTCTGCTTGAGCATCCTCACTTGGGTCTCGTGTCTCTCCACCATGGCCATCATCTGAGACTCCAGCTTCTTCAGTTTGTTTTGATGCTTCTTCTTTGCCTTCTCATAGGCAGCCACCAGGTTGCTGTGGGGGAACAGAAGGAAATGAGATGCGCGACTCCGCCGAGGGAGCACTGAGACACAGTGTCCTGTCCACCGGGCAACCAGTTCCGGTGGGCACCGCTCTGAAGAAACAGGTCACTCAGCCTCCTCAGTAGGAATGTGAAGTCGAGTGGTTAGTATTTCAGCTCTCACAGGCCTGCATCTCTTGGCTTAACCACGATTAATTCCGCCTGACTACTGGGGGCTTGTTACTACCATTAGGAGGGTTTAAACCCACCATCCAAACTGGCCACATCCAAAATAGGCAGAAAGGCAGCTGAATTCCAGAAATCTGTCATTTAAATACAAATACTGTAGACACATTCCACGGCCGCTTGCAACAGATGGTCAAGTGTAATAACATACAGGAAGGAGTTCTTGCACCTTAGTCTGAGGGACCTCATGGGGGTGAGGGTGGGAGTGGGGGGCTACGGCCACTTCCCTTCATTCTTTGGGCCAGTGCGATTCCCAGCAACATGGGGCCGGATGCTAATGCCAGCCTGCCCCAGGATCTAGACCTCTGACCAGTCCCCACATGGCGGTGGGACGAAAGGACGAGCCCAGGGCTAGGTGAGTCCTGACACCCTCTGGGTCCCGAACGGTACCCCACCCACCTGCCATGTGCATTCAGGTTCAAGTGCAGCCCCAAAAGACGGACCTCTGAGGTGTCTGAAAGCCCTGTCAGGGGAGGCCCGTGAGGCTCTGTTTTCTGCCTACAATCTGTGAAGCTGGCCTTGATCTGTTTCAGAACAGTATACTGCCAGGAGAAGCAACTGGGACACTCTACCTGTCTCCCGTTAAACCAGGCATTAGAGATTTGCAAAATGGAAAAACAGCGCCACTCTTTTTCTTTTTTGTAATTAAAAAAAAAATAAAGGTCATTTATATTACATGTAAAGAAGTTACTGTTTTTTTAGTAAATGAATAAAAACTTTAAAAACTTTTAGTTTCTAAAATGCGTCAACAGATAAATAATTATAAGAACAAAGCTCTTTGAGGTCCCCAGTTTTTTATGAGCATGAAGGGGTCTTAAGCCCACAAAGCACCACTGGCGATGTACAAACAAGGGGGTTTTACCTGTTGGCTCTCTTTAGGTCATTAACAAACTCTGCTGATTGCTGGTGTCGGATTTCACTGCTTTTGGTGAGTCTTTCCAAGGCACTCACCAACTCTTGAACCCTGGCCTTTAACTTCTTCTCTCTGTATCAAGGAGAGACAGACAGCGTGCCATGAGTAACCTGAGGCGATGGTGGAGGTGGCTGCTGCCCGGGAAGTGTGCACCTGGCCAGGTCAAAAGGCAGGTACACAGAGGAGACACCGGAGGACACAGGACCCCCTTTGCCATCAGCGGAACCTGGCCGCCTCACCTCGGCATTCCTGAAAGGCCAACTGGGGTCCACTCCCCTTAATGCTGAGGGCCTGCGGAGCTCTAAGGTGTATGCCATAAAGGAACAAGACAGGCAGGAAGTCTTACGGAGAAACAAAGCTAACCTAGAAGTGCCTTCCGTGGGCATGCCAGGTGCTCCACAATGAGTGCAACCTGACCACAGAACCTCGTGGCAGACCCCACATCCTTCTCCGAGTGTCCCCAGCATCTCCTGAACCACTCAGATTCAAGCACAAAGTCTCTGCTCTGGGCAGTCTGCCTTGGACAAATCCTACTCACTGAAAACCTTGCAAAACAAACACAAAAAAGTAGAGAAAGTAGAACTGACTATTCTCATTTTAAAGGTCCTTGTTTCCCTTCAAAGTATTGAAATTAACATCGGCACTTTCATTCGCCTACCCCCCCACTCCACCACTCCACGACTTTACACGTTCTGTGGGCTCTTGACTTCTGTAGTAATAACCCAAGTTAACTGACTTAGGAGTCAGTTGTGGGAGGTTTCTTTTCTTTTTTTTAAAAAAGATTTTATTTATTTATTTTTAGAGAGGGGACGCGAGAGAGGAGAGAAACATCAATGTGTGGTTGCCTCTCGCATGCCCCCTGCCGGGGACCTGGCCTGCAACCCAGGCATGTGCCCTGACTGGGAATCAAACCGGTGGCCCTTTGGTTCATAGGTCATGCTCAATCCACTGAACCACACCAGCCAGGGCATGTGGGAGGTTTCTAGTGTCCATTCAGCTAACTGCCTCCCTCTGATTCCCACAAGAACACAAGACCTGAGAAACATTAATGACCACCCTCCATCGTGCAGTGTCGCTGCATCATCACAGGTGCCACAGCGTGATCCGCCGTGATATCGTTTTATGTATCTGAGCTCAGCAGGCTCCCACGGGCATGGAGGTTCCAGGGTCACAAGGATCTTGGTTGGTTTGGTTCCCGATGTAGCCCCAGTGCTGAGTGCCATGCCTTGGTGGGAGCGTCTCAGTGACAGTGGTTAAAACAGCTTCAGAACGACTCAGAGTATTTGTTCCTTGGAGCATACTAAGAAACCAGAATTTACAGAAGAAATTCCTCATATGAGGAATGTAAATTAGCATGATTGTGTTGGAAGGCGATTTGGCAGTACCTGGCAAAATGAACACATCCCTTGATTAAGCAACTTGATTTCTAGGAATTTTTGTTAAGACATAGTGTAGGTGCTGACAGATAGATGAGGCCGCAGATTCATTCACTGTGGCATTGGTTAGAACAGTTCAGAGTGAGAAACAGCCAGGGTGAGGTATATCTGTACCACTCTGCAACTTAAAAAATGCAGCCTGAAATGCACTTGGCATGGTATCTGATAAATTGTCAAGTGAAAAGGGTGAGTTCTGTTGGATGCCATTTTTGCAAAACCAACTAAAAATCTGGTATACTAATAGACCAGAAAGTTAAACACCACTCAGCAAAGGTAATTCACAGAAGAGGGATGACGGAAGGCTTTCATTTTCTGTCATGTTGGCTGAAACGTTCCTTTAGTTTTTTCTGTACGTTTGGCTCTAGGAGTGCTAGGTTGTTTTTAATATCATTCAAAACAATTTTGTTAGATTGTATTGTGACAGCAGTTGTATCAGCGTGCATTTTAAAAATATCAAAACTGGTGAATTTTTATGTAGCCATTTGAATACTGAAGACGGAAGAAAATGTGCAACATTTTTGGTATATTATGCTTTAGTATTTCAAGAGGTAAGAATGCAACTGAAACAAAAAAAGATTTGTGCAGTATATAGAGAAGGTGCTGTGACTGATCAAATGTATCAAAAGTGGTTTGTGAAGTGTCTGGGTACTATTGATATTTTGGTCAAATAATTCTTTGCTCTGGGGCTGTCTTACCCATTGGAAGACCCCAGCCTCTACCCACTAGAAGCCAATAGTGGGAGACAGCTGACATACTCAGCTATCCAAATCAATGAAGTCTTAATAAATAATTTATAAATAGAAATAGCTGCTTGAAATTTTTTAGCTTAGACTGCTTTTGTAAAGTGTGAGATCTGTGCCTCCTGCAGGGGGCGCTGGGCCGGTGACGGGGCGGGGTTGCAGGGGTGGGGGAGGACTCTCTGGGCCGAAGGTTCAGAGGCTGGTTCTCCCTTCCTGACCTTGCAAATATCTAAATCTTTCATGTTTCTGCCTCCAGCTACTGTAAGTACAAGTCAAGTTGCCAAACGGTAATACAGGAAATGCAACACAAAAATCCTGACCTGTGTTTGCGAGTGAGGTTGGAGGGGAAAATCTTTTAAAAGTGGAGCCTGACAGCTAGCCCCAGGTCAGGACTGCTCCTTCCTGGGGAGCCCTCCCGCCCTCCCGCCCTCCAGCAAAGTGCATCCCACCTGGAAATGTGGCTGTAGTTCCTACGGGAGTCTGAGAGTGGCGCCGGTTCCTGCCAGAAGTGAGAATGGTGTCTCGGGAGCCAGCTCCCTCCCTCCCGAAGCCATCCCCTCCCTCGCCTTCCAGGCAGCCCTGCCGTCAGCTGAGCAGCTCGGGAGACTGTGAAAAGTTTCCCCCCTTCCTTCTGGCTAAAAAAAAGCAGGGAGGGGTTATTTCTCCTACGTTTTGTTACCGTTTTTGAGTCTTTTTCATTCTAGAGTTGATTAACAGTGCAAACAGAAAAAAATATTGTGATAATTAAAAATGTCACCATTAATTCAATAAATTCACAGCAACAACAACAAAAACTGCCTGGAGCAATACCATTATTCTCCACCACCAATTACATCCACACCCCTCTGCCCCACCCTGCAGACAGAGAATATGTCACTCCCCCAGACTAGGGGCTTCCCTAGTCCCCAGGACCCTGAGAGACCGGAGCAAACTGCCCAGGCTGGCAGGCTCTCCTGGAGGACAGGACGCAGGAAGGCAGGTGGGCCCCGCAGACCTGCCCGCGGGCCTCTGCTCCCGCTGTACACTCGAGAGCGTCAAGCGCTTGGGCCTGGACCACGTTCTGCAGCCCACCGCTTCTTTACTTGATTCTCTCCGTCCCCATTTATTTTTCTAAAAAACATGCTAGAAACCCAAATCTGTCCCTCCCGGCCTTGTCTTGGATCTCGGGACTTGTTGATTTGACCCCTGTACTTGACAGGCATCTTCAACCTAACATGCCTAAGGCTGAGATGGTCTCCTGAATCCATTCACTTCTCACCCAAGTGACCACAGAGCCTCCCCATGGTGTCGGCTGCACCTCTGCCTCCTCTAGTTGGGTTTTCACAGACAGAACATCCAGAACTTTTTACTCCAAGTCAGATCATGTTACTGCCCGTCAGCGCCTTCCGCCTGAAGCTGGAATATAGTCGGTGGTCCTACTTGGGCCTCTAAGGCCCTGCTCGACCTGCCCCCTGCCTACCCAGGTTTTGGCGTCCCCTCCCCCTAGCATGCCGGATTCCCATGCTGGGAGCACAGGGACAAGCAGGAGGATGGCAGAGGTGACTGAGAAGCTTCAGGAGGGTGAGTGTTCTACTGGAGAAGATGAGGCGGACGGGTCCAGAGGCTGAGAGAGACAGGGGACACAGTGAAGGGCACGCTCCGGGAAAGGCGAACTGTCCGGAGGGACTGGACCGCGGAGTATGTACAGGGAAGCGTTGAAATACGGGCTAGGAAGTTCGGTTAGGGGCCCGAAGATGATCTTGAGTGCCAAACCCTTGAAGGTGTGTCTGCAGAGCAGCCAGTCTGCTCTAAGGTACTTCTGGTGGCAGAATCCAAGGTGACACTAATGGCAGAGTGACCTGCTGGGTGCTGCTCTGAGAGTTCTGAGGAGCTGAACTTAGGAGAAGGCAACGCGAATGGAAGAAGGAAGGGAGGGGATTTTAAGGGGACAAACTGTGGTCTCTTGGTAAGAGGTAGAAAGAAGAGACTTCAAAGGTGTAATCCTGGATCACGACAAGACTCTAATTTTTAAAAAATAAATAGGAATTCTGAAGGAGAGGCCACTGTTAAAGGGCAGGAGGAAAAGGTGAAAACTCCTGTTTTGGACATGCTGTGTCTGAGCATGGCATCAGGGTGGAGATGACCAGTGGGCACAGGGAAATGGGGCTGCCACCACTAGGGACGATGTGGAAGGACAAAGTCATTGGAGCTGAAGTTGTGTCCTGGGTGAGTGCGCCCTGGTCCCTGCCCCAAGGCATCCCCTGGGGCGGGGGCGGTGATGGGGAGGGAGGGGG